>JARHVA010007942.1:0-102500 GCA_037957365.1 Torreya grandis | reverse complement strand
TAAAATATAGCGAGATAGTGATTTCCATTGATATTTATGGGGGGTAAATCATTTAATTGGATGTATTTATTAGGTGGGCCCATTTATTTCCACCTTTTGATTATTAAGTCACCACACATCCAATGATTGGGGCCTTATGTTCATTTTAACTTTCCCTCCTATGCCTCATGTCATTGGATCAAATCCAATGAGTGAGTGATTGTCATTTATCTATCATGGTTCATGTTATTTAATCCAAATCCTTTTGATTAGGATGCTCCATCTGATAAAATCCAATTAACAAGCATCATTCGTAGGATCCCCTTATTTGTAGCTTTTTTAAAATTAGTTCCCACCAATGTTGCTCCCTCCAAGATTTGAATTTGAATTAAGGGCCACCCAAGGTTTTTGAACATAAAACCCTAAATATTCCATGGAAGATACAAAATGACTCATGTAACCTTATTAGTAGGGTTAGTCTGAATCAAGAGGATTAAATCACACAAACATGTTCCTTAATAGAGTGGATGATCTTTAAATTATGTTAAAGACTTCAATGATCATATGTTTCAAAACTTGGGCATAAATACTTCTCAAGTGTCCCCAATTTTTAAATAAAAATGGGGGCATGTTGGTCCCAACAATTTCCTTGATACCAAATTTCACTTGCATCTCTTTATAAGCTTATGTTTACATTCATACCATATCATCATGTCATCATCATGAATATAGACCTCTCTTGATCCTTCTTAATTGTGCCTTTGTGGCATGTAGGTCCTTGTATGGATAGAGTCATGATTTGGGCCTTAGAGAGTTAGAAAAAGATGACAAAAGGTGTAAACATGACTTTAACTGTCAAATGACTTAAGATAATCTCAATATCCTTTGAAATTATTTATTATTTTTGGGAATCTAGTGTTTAGATCATAAATAATAAGGGTCTAGAATGATAGGAAAAATCTTCTTTGATAGGGAAAAATATAGATTTTAACTAATAATTATATAAGAGAAATAGAAATTAACTTATCTAGATTCATAATGAAATGAAGGATTTTGAGGCTGGGAAATGAAGAGGACTGAGACACTATTAAGAATCTAAATCTAGCTTTTATTTTCTAATTGGATAGGAGCACTATAAATAAGACACCCTGGTGTCTGGTTCTATAGTCCTTCCCAGTGTTTTTATCTTGAGGATCTAATCTTTTTGGGTTTTGTTTTCCTGGTCAATATGAGCCTACATACCAAATTTCAAGGGATAAAAGTCACCAAATCTTATTGTAGGCCTATCTTAATATTCAATACCTATATCCATCTACACACATGCAAAAAATGAATACTTAAAAAGAAAAAGGGGGGAAATTGGGTTAGGGGAAGAATGATCACACAATTTAGAACCCTTGTTATTCAGATCATTGCCTACATTAACCCTCAGGCTAGGGTCTCAGATCAAATGTAGTTATCCCTTAGGTAATGCACATAATCAACATGCATGATAGATGCAAGAATGACTTTGCCTAGGCCCTTGCTTGATCAAGCATGCAAGTCTATGTGTGATGTAAAGAAGTTGAGATTTACTATTCACTAAATTTTATTATGTCCAATGTGCCAAAATAATAAGTGTTAAATATAAAATTCCTTTTTTAGTTATTTATATAAGAGACTCGTTATTTTGAATTTGGGGGATTTATTTGTATTTGGTCGACATTTTAAAACTTAGGAATGAATAAAATAAAAGGGGTAAGACCTATCCAATAGAAGAAATTGATTGTTTAGGCTCAGATTGAATTTGGACAAGAGAATTGAAAATTGGACACCCTAGGTTTTGACATTGTAGTCCAATCCTAATGCTTCTATCCTACAAGCTAGGGACCAAGGGGGGTGGAATGAACATGGATAACCTTATCTGGCTGAGGTGGAATGGCCATTTAAAAGGCTCATGGTTACTAGTAATGGCTAAAAAGGTGTCTGAAGCTTAGAACTAGACCCAAATGGATAAAATGAAAGACATGGCCAAATGTGAGCAAAGCTCATATTCTCCAGTTGGAGTCTCCTGTGAAAGGACTATGAAAAGACATTATATATGTGGTTGCTTGACCAATTTTAGGGTGTATACATCTCCCCTCTTTTAATCTATTGACGTAATGAAATGAAGTACCAGAGTAAAAGAAAGAAAGAAGATGCATATCTGAACTTACCTACATGGAGATAAACATGCTAAAAAAAGGTCCAACTTCCTAACTAGGGAAGTGGATGGAGAACTAAATAGTGCTTGGAGGAAGAAGTAATCCTTGAAATGGATGCCCCCTGTACTAAATCTAAATAGTGCCTAGAGAAATAATGAATCCCTAAAATGGATGCCCCCTATACTAAATTTTACTAGAAATGAGAAATGCTCAAAGGCCCAAAACCAATGTATGCCCTCTGTCCCACATAAACTCATGTAATCTAGAATGTTTGTATAGAATTTATATGTTGTGAAGAGTAAGATCTATCATGCCCCCACTCTAAATAATTTAAACTAGAAATTAGAAGTGATCAGAGATCCAAAACTAATGTCTACCCTCTGTCCTACACAAACTCATGGGTTTGAGTAATGCTATGGACCAACCACTGCAGCTAATCATATGGTCCATCCTAGTGATAACCTGGGTATGCCTAGGTGTAATATAAAAACTCTAGTAAATGTGTAAGAATAAAATGGCATGTCTTGTCATTATAATCTATATAATCCTCGATGATGAAGAACATGAACATATGTGCCATGCCCCCAAATATGATATGGGAGTTATTCCTTTGTATAGTCTGGAAATCTATATAACCACCTGTGAAATGAGCTATCATGTCATGTCCCATGTGTAAAACTAGAGATAAAAATAATGTGCTTTGCACTATACCTATAATTTTATATCTAGTATATCCTGTGCCATGTTGTATGAAGTTGTATGTGTGAGACATGTAGTGATGTACATGCCCCTAAATCTGATATCTGGTCTGAATCTATATCAAAGTCACTATGTATCCATATGATCTAAACCACTATATATCTAAGTAATTCATGTACCTATAAACTAAAGGTATGTCCCTCTAAATGTCCTCAGTAATGTTAAATGACCCAAGTAATCTGAATCACTGTATATCTTGACCAATCTAAGCTGAATCTAATAATTTTGACTACTAGAGGTGTAAGAACCCTAGTGTATCCAACTATGAGAGTGGATAGGTGTGTTGGGTAAGTGTAGAAATAAGAAAAGTAAGAATGATGCCCCCCTTTTGGGGAGAGGGACAAAATTTGTAATAGAGGAGGTTGAGCCAAAAGTGATGACTAGTGGCATAATACTAGGAACAAGGTTGGTATAGTTTAGAATTAAGCTAAGAAGTTGATTGATTATTTAGAATAGGTTATTTGAAAGTTGTTTGAAATTTGATTAATAAGGACCAAGTTGTATAAAAGTTTAAAAAATTATTATTGGTGAGGACCAAGTTATATGTATGTGGGTAAAAAATAGGTATAGAGATGCATGTGTGCCATAGTAGGCAAATGATTTAATAAAAGATTGAGGTTTGCTAGATATTGAAGACATTATCATCATGGTTTTGTGAAACAAAATGGTTTGTAAAATAGAGCTATGGGGTTCAAGTTATGGGCAAAATGGTATTTTGCTTGCAATGAAAAGTCTTTTGATAAAGGAAAATTTGGATTGCTGATTCATTTGTGCATTGACTAGTTTGAGATTTGGAGCTCTAAAGTAGGATATATGCCAAGGAGACAAGCACCTACCATAACCTAGTTTGAGCGATTGGCAGCTTACATTGATGTTGGTGGGGAGGTTACCCTAGTAAGTAGCTAAAATACATGATTTAGGCCTATTTAAAAGCCTATTTTTTATGATTTTAGGTTATTTTGAAGTTTTTTAGAACAAATTTACTAGGTTTAATACTTATATCCTTCTTCAAGTGTTGTTGTCTAGGTTGCAAGGTTCCTATCCATTATTATTGTCCTATACTCAACACTTTTGTCTTGGAGGTTAGCTTTTTTAGGCTGATGATTAGTTTAATTATCATTTTTCTAGGTTATTAGTTTGGCATGATTGACTGATATACATACTATTTTATGGTGTTTTATAGGGTGAGGTATGGATGAGGGAGTTCCATAGAGGCCAAGTGATGGAGACTCTGAGATTATTGCCTTTATCAGCTAATGAGAGGGTTATGATAGATAGGGTAGGGCTAGGCCATGTGTGTGACATAGGCACTATGCATTGGGATAGGCATTTGATTACCACCTTGTGTGAGAGGTGGAATGTAGATACCTATACTTTTTGGCTTCCTATTAAAGAGATGACTAGTACTTTGGTGGATGCATATCAAATTTTACATTTGTTGATTAGTGGATGACGTGTAACTTGATAGGATGATATGGGTGCATATGCCATTGATCATGTGTCCTTGTATTTTGCTAGTGTGCCCTCAAACATACATAGGAGAGGTAGTGATAGCAATGTACTATCATCATTCATTGTTCAGTTGAGTGTTTCATGTCTATAGAAGTAGTTGGTAGTGTTTTTAGCTTCTTTTTTTTGTAGTAGATAAGAGTGGCATATCGATTACATATAGGATGCATAGGATTCTACATTGTGTAGAGGTATATGGCACTATGTTCTCATGGGGTAAGACTAAGCTTGCCCACTTATATAGAGATCTATATAGGTTTACTCAAGAGGCATTTAGTGGTTGTCTAAGTGAGGCTATTTAATTGCATTATTGGGCTTATGATCACATATTAATTGTGTGGCCACTAGAATTATTGAGAGATAAGTGGGCACTTCCACAATAATATGGGGAGTGGTGGATAAGTTTATTGGCTATCAGGTCTATGGGGATGGATCACTATAAATGAGTGTTAGACAAATTGGTGGTTTAGGATATCATATGGAGGCCCTATAGAGGATTTAATGGGTGGATCGAGGATATATTACAATTGTGTTATATTAAGGTCAGTTATTGGTTACATGACTATTGGCCTAGAGTGTATGAGTGCTTTTAGTATGAGCACATGACTAGGTAGTTTTGGGTTCCATAGGATGTGCCCCCAACAACATGGATGTGGGTAAGGAGTGCATGAGCACCAATGAGAGTAGGAGATCATCAAAGGCCTACTAAGGCTATGTTATCATCATTACCTTTAGATGCATGAGATGTGGATATAAATATTCCTAATGTAGATGTTGTTTGATGCACAGAGGCATTTACCACATGGTGGGTGAGGCATTGGTGGGTTACATTATATCCTATTGGTGGAGGGGATGCCCCCAAGTATGAGTACCTAGCTCCAATCAAGATGATGGGTGGTAACTATTATTTATATTTGAGTTTTGCACATGTTAGAGTTTGCACATGTTTTAGCTTATTTTTAAAAATGTATGTCTAACATAGTGTTTTAATTTTTCATGTAGGTGGAGTAGAAGGTGCTAAAGATGAAGCACATGATATGGTAGGAGGTAAACATGATGGGTTTTGGGAAATGAGCATTGAGTCTACACTTCATGAGCTCACACAACATGTTCCTGATGATGTTGTGGAGGAAGGTTTGATAGAGCAAGTGACAGTTATACTTGGAATTTATGTTCATTTATTTGACAAGGTTGATATAGCTATAGTTGCATATGTTAAGGTAGTAAGAGAGAGAGATGAGCTAAGGGATAATAAAGATAAGCATAGGATGCCCCTCCTAATTATGGATCGATGAGTATGTGGACTATGGATGAGTACATAGATTTGTAGAGGTAGTATGTAGAATTGTGTGAGGAGCATGGTTAGTTATTAGAGTGAGATAATCGATGTAAGAGGAATTTAGGATCTTGAGGAGTTGTGGGGATGTCAAGCATGAGACTAGATTATGGGACTAATTTTGGAGGAGAAAGTAGGATTGAGAGTGAGGGCATGATGCCCATTCATGATTAATTATATTTAATATAGTGTATATGTATTTGAAAGCTTGGTTTTATGTGTGTGTGTGTGTGTGTGTGTGTGTGTGTGTGTGTGTGTGTGTGTGTGTGTGTGTGTGTGTATTAGTTTGAGTTTGGATTTACTTGTATTCATGTTACTGATTTTTGAATATACTGGTATTACAATGTTTTGATTTTAAATAGTTGATTTGATGTTGATGTTGAAGTTGTATACACTTGGTAAATGGTACTTAGGATATGTGATTTGATTGTTTTCATATATTTGGTAAGATGGCATTTAGGATGTGATTCACTTATTTAGGATATGTTTGCATGTGATGTTTGATTTGTAATCATATGTAAGTGACAATTTTATTGGGTTTTATAATTAGTAAAATTGATTTGATAAAGTGAATTGGTTTTCAAGTAGGATATAAGTAAGGTCTAGATTTTGAGATTGGTAACTTGTTTAGATAAGTTGAGTTAATTTGAGATTGGTAAAGGGTTTCAATTAGTTGATTTGGTAAGATATGTACTTTGATAGGTTGGTTTTGGTATATGGATAGTTAGAGGTAATTATAAATGTTAGTTGCTAGTAGGGGGATTTAAGATAACACTATGTGAATATTACCTCCCCGAGAGTGGCTCAAGAATACAAAGGTTAGCTAGACCTTTGGCTCCATCATTGCCATGCTAAGTGAATCTTACAAACTAAGAATTGGTATGACTATACATTGTATTACTATATGTTATATCACTATCTAAACCCTATCAACCAACTGAACAAGTACCCATACTGCTCATGCTATGTAGGAATGTGCTTTATATCTAATGTTATCTACTATGTGCTAACTGTAGCTATGTGTGAAGATTCTACAAAATTTAACTTTATTGGTCATGTAGCTAAAACTATGTGTTGTGAAGAAGGCTCATCTATTTATAACCAAATACCCTTTGGTCTCTACTATGATGTATATGACTGAGAAATATATCAATATGGAGCTAAAACCTGTGTTGAGGGCTCATTTAATCTTAACCATAATGGGTTTTTACATGAGATAAGACCTAAAAAATCTGCCCATAGTGAATATTTCTCATGAGTGGTACTTTACTATGGTGTAAGGTAATTTAATCTAAATTGTAGTGGATTGCTATGTGAGACAGGACCTGGAAAATCTACTTGTAGTGAATATTTTTCATGAGTAGTACTCTGTTGCTATGATTATGACTTTGTTGGATATGTATATAGAACTTCACTATGTATCCATCAAACTATGATGCTATATGTGGGTTGTTGTTACTGTACTAGTTTCCTAAACTTCTAAGGTGGTGGAATAAGAGATCTCATATGAGTTTCTGTCCTAAAACCTGCATTATGCTCATGATGAGTGATCAATGATTCCTATAAAGGAATGTCCTAGGATGAATCAACCATGAAGGAATGAGGTCTAGGGTTCCATAATGGAGGATATCTATATGCCCCCTGTGTTAATTCTATGATACCATTATCAACACATCTAATAATGTAATCTTTGAGTCCAAAATATTCATTATTTATGTGTCCATGAATATGATGACAGTTATAAAAGGCTAATTTGGCTATCTATGTAAGAGACATGGATATCATTGATGAGTAGAAAGTAATGTGATTAAGCTCCTATCTAGTAGTGATGATAATGTGGTAGATGGGCTATCCCACTCTAAATCAAACTATAGTGGTGCTTTGGTGTTGTTCTTTATAGTGCATATTATAGGTTGTGCTTTGGAAAATAGGTATATATTCTTGATTGGTTGCTTTTCTAGTTATGGTCTCCTATCTTGTCTAGGACATGGTGGATGTTGAGTTCTAGTAGTTGTAGATGAAGATGCTACTAAAAAATCTATAGTGATCTGATCAACTAAATCTACCTCAATCAATCCCAATTTCTTTTCCAAAGATAAAACTGTATAACACAAGTGTCTAAAAGGAGACTTTGTCTGATATAGTAGATGCTCAAGTAGAGGTTGGTAAATCCCCTTAATAAAGATATGATAAATCTCTAGATCTATTGGTTTGTATATCAATCTTAACATGTGAGCCTTGAACCTTAATATATACTCACTAATTGGCTCTGAATAATTCTGATGTAGTGTGGCAAGTTTTTCATATGTAACATGAGGGTCTATGTTTTTCATGTAATATCTATGAAATGCCTCCTCTAAGTCATCATATGTGTGTATTGAACTAATGGGGAGTAGATGCAAGAACCAATTATGTGCTTCCCCCACTAATGTCTGTTGAAATAACTTGAGTAGAATCAACAGGCTTGTATGAGATGGCAAAGCCTTTTGAAAGGCCTGAAGGTGTACGAATGGATCTCTAAATCCATCAAAGTGAGGTAATAATGGTATTTATAATTGTTTAGGCAATGAAGATTTTATGAATGTATTTGGAACAAGGTTACCATGTAGATCATTGGCATCCATCCAAGACTTGTAAGCTTTATTTTCCAAGGTAAGGATATGTACTTGGTTTTGTAATTCACCAACTACATGCCTCAAATAGATGATCTCCTGGGATGGTACATTAGTATCTTTAAGTGGTTCATTAAATCATTGAATTTGATTGCTCATTTTAACCATGTGAATGATACATTTAGCAATTAGATCATAAAGACATGGTGTGATCACTTGAACCTTGAGAGTAATGGTAATTTGGACCTTACTGGAGGAATGTGGGCTACCATTCTCTTTAGGTGAAGAGTGAGAACTGGGTTCTACTATAGTGATGGTTGGCTTGGGAGATTCATTGGTATCTTTATGTTTTAGTGAATCACATTCAGATGTGTTATTAGGATTAACATGTGCATTATTTGAAATAGAATCATTCATAGAAGTAGAAATAATATTTGGAAGTGCATTATGTTTGAGAGGAGGAGTGAGAGAAGAGTTAGAAACATGAGATGCATATTCTTCTTCACTATGTGCATAATTATCATCATCACAATCATATATGTAATATTATTCATAATCACTCTCATTTTAATATTCATTGGCATGCTCACTATCATATTCATTATCACTTCCATCATTGCTAGGGAGATGTGTAATAGAAGGATTAAATTCTTGTCGAATATGTAATAAATTATCATTTGACATTGGAATATCATGTGCATCTATGTTATCCATGGATGAAAGATGTGCATTATTTTCATGTGCAATATGAGAAGTAAGAGAAGGAGATTTTTTAGTTTAACATTCTTTTGATAAAGTAGAGTTAAAAACATGAGATGTATCATTTGAACTACGCATTGGTAATTGGATTATATTGCATTTATATTGTTGTAATTTGAATATTGAATTAACAAAAGAGAGAGAGATATTAGGTTCACATGGAAGAAAATTATCACCAATATGAGGTTCACTTGGAAGTTCATGACTAAATTATTCATTTGGTGCATTATGCATAGGAGAATGAGGTGAGAAGTATTTTTCCCATTTTTCAAAATTATTTTCTTTAGAAGCAGGAATAAAAGAGATAGATTTGAGAAAAGAAGATGTATCTACTTTTTATTCACTATCATTTTCACATGTATCATCATATTCCTAATTATTATAATATTAATTATCATCATTATAAATGAAATCATTTTCCACATATTTAGCTAATGTGCAATTTTGGAAATTTGTCCAATCATTGTCATAATTATAAGAAAATTTTATAAAGTTATCTATAGGATGAGAGGAAGGAATTTCCTTTGTGGCCATTTTATTTCTTTCACTAAAGATAATTTTGAAAATCACTATGAAGAAAATAAATGCATAAAGAACTACTATCATTGAAATTTTGAAATTACTTTCAATAATCCAAACAATTTGCAAAAAAATAAAATTATTTTTCTAAAAATTGTAAGGGAGGGAAATTTGAAGTTTAATGACTTAGTATGAAAGTCTAAGGTTTTTAGAATTTTTGAAAATTATGAAATAATTTTAAATTCTAAAAATTATTTTAAATAGGAAAAATGCATAAAAATTAATACAAAACTCAAAATTTTGGAAATTAAATTCTTGCACAAGAAACTACTAATTTTAAAAATTTGAATTTTTTTTTAACAAGGTAATCAATTTGTGAAAATTCCAAAATAGTTTTCTAAAATTTTCAAGGAGGAAAGGCTTGATGTTTGATCACCTAGTTTTGAAATCTAGGGTTTTTAGCTAGGGTTTTAATATTTTAGAAAATTATGCAATAATTTTAAATTCTAACAATAAATTTTGGATAGGAATAATGCATGAAAATTGATACAAAAGTTATAATTTTGAGTTAAAATATTTTCACACAAATATGAAGGAAAAAAGTGTAGCTATGGTTTTAGGTTTGTTCAAAGTAAGTCAAGTTCATCAAATGTTTTATTATTTTTGGGAATCTAGTGTTTATATCATAAATAATAAAGGTCTAGAATGATAAGAAAAATCTACTTTGATAGGGAAAAATATAGAATTTAATTGATAATTATACAAGAGAAATATAAATTAACTTATCTAGATTCATATTGAAATGGAGGATTCTTAGCCTGGGAATTGAAGACTAGGATTGAGACATTGCTAAGAATCTAAATCTAGCTTCTATTTTTTGATTGGATAAGAGCACCAAAAATAAGACACCCTGGTGTCTAGCACTATAGTCCCTCCTAACATTTTTATCCTAAGGATCTAAGCTTTTTGGGTTTTATTCACCTAGTCAATATGAGCTTGCATACCAAATTTTAAGGGCTATAAGTCATCAGATCTTGTTGTACGCCCATATTAATATTTGATACATGTATCCATCTACACAGATGCAAACAATGAATACATCAAAATCAAAAAGGTGGAAAAAATTGGGTTAGGAAAATATTGATCATATGATATAGAACCCCTATTATTTGGACCACTACCTACATTAACCCTTAGGCTAGGATCTCAGATCAAATGTAGTTATCCCTTAGGGAACATGCATAATCAATGTGCACAATAGATGGAAGATTGAATTTTGCCTAGGTCCTTCGTTGATAGGCATGCAAGTCTATGTGTGATGTAGAGAAGTTCAGCTATACTATTGACTAATTTTTATTATGTATAATGTGGTAAAATAGTAAGTGATAGATATAAAATGCCTTGTGTAGTCCTTTATATAGGATACTCATTATTTTGAATTTGGGAGCTTTATTTGCATTTGGCCGACATTGGAAAACTTAGGAACAAAGTAAAGAAAAGGGGTAAGACCCATGCAATGTAATAAATTAGCTATTTAGGCTTAAATTCACTTTAGATAGGAGTTTTGGAAACTAGACACCCTGGATTGCAGCACTGTAATCCAATCCCAGTTCTCCTATCCTATACACTAGGGACCAAGGGGGATGGAATGAGAAATTAAAACCTTACCTGGGTGAAGTAGAATGACCATTTGAAAGACTCAAGGTGACTAAGAATGGGTAAAAAGGTGTTTCAAGCTTAGATTTAGACCCAAATGGATAAAATGAAAGACATGAACAAATGCAAACAAAGCTTATATTCTCTAGTTAGAGTCTCTAGTGAAAGGACTATGAAAAGACATGATATGTGTGGTTGTTAGACTAATTTAGGGTGCATACAAAAATTGTCTAAACCTTTAAAACCTTTTCCTTTCTATTTTTTTATCTTTATTGGTTGTAATCGAGCCTTGACTATAGTTATAGATCTCTATTGTGCCTTTTGAGATATTTAAGAACTTCACAAGTATATTTTTTAAGTTATTTACTAAGGTTATTCATTACCATACTTAAATATGCATTTTATGGTAAATTTAGTCTCCTCAATCATAGAACATTCCTCAAACTACCAAGCAGGCTTGACTTGAATTAACACAGGCCTATAGGGTGTCTTCAAAGAACCTTGACTGTAAGTATATGAGTGTCTATTGGGATTTTATGAAATGAAATGAGTCTTAATATAATTAAGAATCTTTCATTACTTATCATCCTCATCATACACTCATGTCATTACCAATCCTTCATAAATATCATGCCCTTTTTCAACTATAAGATGACTGTGTATATGATCCATTGTATTGATAGAGACTATTCTTGGACTTATGGAAGTCATCATTCATGGATATGATCATTTTTATTTCATTTATTATAGTTTGAGGAGGTATGTTGATCAAACACCTTCACAAGACACCTTTTTGTCTACCTTAGCTTATGTATTTCATGAAAAAGCTCATGACTGTAGGTGCCATAACTGTAGGTCACCTTCTTGGCTGTAGGTGGTTTATGGTCTAAAAATCTTCATATTTAATGACCATGACAACATTTAATTTTTATTACCTCTTTATGATAGTGAATTTATGGGATGGAGATGAATGCAGGGGGAAATGATGGATGAGAGATGGAAAAACCATGAATGAAGGGTGAACAAGGTATGCACATATTGAGAAATATATGTCTATAATAGTGAGGATGGAAAAGAACCAAAATGAAGTGAAAATATCATGAAAGGAAAATCTCAAATCCACCTTGAAGCACCTTATGCAAGCATGGTCCTATCCTCTGCCTGATCTATCCATTTGGAATCCATTAGAGGAGGATAATATGTTGAATTTGAAACCTAAGACTATGATAAGTACATTAAAATATGATAAACAACCCTAATATTTACTAAATAGGGATTTTGAGATGTTTGAGAACACAAAAATGTATTTTTCTATGAAAATTTTGAGTAATATATTGAGAAACTTGCATGATGAGCATGAATATGATGGAGATCCTTGCTAAGAATAAAACAAGAAATTTTGAAACCCTTTCTCTCTCTTAGACTATAAAGTTCTCCTTTAGAAGCATGATAAACTACATATTTTAACTATATTTTCTTCTTTAGCTTAATTTAGCCCTTAAAAATATGTAAAAACACTAATGTTTTCCATGGAAGGGTGATTCATATTCTTGAGAATACTTGCAAACTTGTATTTTCTTGATATGATGCCCTAATGAGGAGAAATTGTAGAAAACTGATTGACTTCCTGGATGCAAGACTATTGATGTATGCCTTGAATTTAAATGGATTATTAATGAAGGATATATGACCAATTTAATAACAACTTGATTTAGTAGGAAGCTCTCTAAGTTTACTTCCTTTGTATTAAATTATATACCTAAATCTTATCTCTCTTGGTCATAACACCTACAAACCTGAGGAGCTCTCCTTATCTGAAAACTAGCAAGATGAAGGGAGGAGATCAGTTTTGGGCCTATTTTACATCTTATTACCATGAATTTATTATAAAACATTTTATATTCCCTCCTGATCCTACTCATGAGCTCCACCATATGGATGGTCGTATAATTTTACACCTTGAAATTATGCATGAAATAGACTCTTTCTTTGATTTTATTCACAACTTAATCTCTCCACCACAAAAATTATAACATGATAGAATATCCATGAGACAAATCATATGTTAAGGCAAGTTTGGTACCCTTTTACAGACTTATATGGCCAAAATTGGCATGTGGGAGCCCCAAAAATACCCTTTTCACACTTGAACTTGCCTTAAGTGACTTTTTACAAATATGAAACTTTATGACTAATATAAAGTGACATACATTAATGCTTTCAATGGTATTATAACTATTTTAATGGCCTTTTATTACCATATTTTACATTTAAATACCATAACTTGTCATTTTTGGGCAAAATACTCATAGTTTTACATAGGAAAACTATCACTGAAAGTCATATAATCATATCATAACCCTATAAAAGGCTTAAAATGAATTTTTGATGAATTTTGATCATATTTTTTGGTTTATAGCTCATTTCATACCTTTATTGTACTGAAATATGCTATAAAACTCCATGACAAGTCATAAAGTATCCTCTATTGACCATCTTCTTTAGAGCACTTTTAGATCACATAACTACTTGAAACTTTATCAACACTCAAAATGACACTTGACATAATGAACATGACATTGAATAGATCACTCTTCACTTGACAAACAAGACAATATGATGACCATGAATTTTTTTTGATTAAAGGGGTTGGAATTAGGCCTTAATAGGACAAATTTCCAACACCTACACTAATGGATGTGATACACCAAAGATATCTCCACAAACATACTTGAATTTTCACTAAGAAGACATGCTACTAAAACTGATTTTAACTTAAAGTTTTTTCTAACATAAGTGTTTCTACATGGAGGTAGATTTCCATGTAATCCTAAAGGTGGGTAACTAGGGGGTTTGATATTAGACACTACTGATCTCATTCACACTTCAAAATATTCCTAAAAAACATATACACTTTATGAGACCTATTATAATAAATGCTACTCACATAATGCATACAAGAGCAGAATGGAAGCAATGAGAAAACATTCATCACTTGTCATTCAAATGGACTACTTGACATACTTAGGCAAGAATTTTATAGACTAAATCATCTTTATAACTTTATTCAAAGGCAAAACAAGATGTCAAACCATCACGGTTTCTCCATAACAATTATGGATTGTTTACAATGCCAAAATGGCTTGAATATATAGAACATGGGAGAAAAGAGAGGAGTGACATTGAAGGGTCACTATGCCAAGTGCCATGTCTTGAAAACAAGATACAATACAATAAAAAGGGTTAGAAAACAAGTCATAAATCTTTATTGAACAAGTGTCAATCAAAAACATAACATCTCCTTTAATTTAGCATAAAAACACTCCATGTCCTTATTGGAACTTCCTTCTTGATGATGAGTCCACTTAATTTCTTAGAACTATCATAGAAGTAATTAAAATGCATACCATGACCTGAGAAGGTGGAATTATGATTTTTTAATTCATTATACACCACTTAATTGATGACCTTCTCTTTGCTTATTGTCATTCACTTCCTTGCAATCAGTCACTAGCCCTCTAAGCCTTAATTCACACACTTGTCAATAGGATTACCTATAATATTCAATAAGATTCATTTTAGATATGTCAAACACCTATTCAGACCTTGTTTGTCCCCTAATCTATCACATTGACTTCAATAAACTTAGTATCACATTTCTCACCTCCAATTTTGATAGTCACATTGCTTCTCACTATTCTGTCAAGACTACTTACAACAACCAACTTATCAAATGATTTTTCATTCATGATGAATGTGATAATGGTGTTTTAAGAGTTATAATGCATCTCTACATACCTTCCATAATGAATTTCATTCATATATTCCCTTCTACACTTTCAAAAGACTTCAATACTTGCAAAAAATAGAGAATTTGCCTCATCCCTATAAGTGATAGTACATAATAATTGAGTGATATAAATCTTGGGAGAGTGATAAATAATTTAAAATGACTTTTAATTCCAATTTAACACCTATGGATGCATCTCCATTCATATAATTAACATTGGGCTCTTATAAGGGGTTTAAGAGGGTTTTTGGTCATTTAGGTTCTTAACAATGATTCATAAAGGTTAAGCCCATAACCTTCAAACCAATGCCACTAGTTTTGAATTCATGACCCCTAAAGTCTCCCTAATTTATTTATATCCCATACACATTGTCTATATATATGAGTGAAATATAATGCTCCTCAAGTTCTTACTATGCATTCTAGACACCCCTGAGATAAAATTAGGCCAAAATGAATAGTTCTTAGTTATTTTATAAAAACCACTCATTTCAATCAATATTATACTCTCCCATGAAGTATCTAAATTTTATTTAAAATATCATATGGTCATATAAATTAATTTTATATGACCATATGATCCTAATGGTTGATGCCTATTTTAAGGCCTAGTAGGCATTTACTATGTATTTGGGTATATGACCACCTCTAAAATGTTACTAGTAGATGTAGGTCATTCTCAAAAAGTTTTACATCCATTTCAAATCTATAAAATATTAAAGTCATTATAAAAACTATACCATTCATCCTTTCCACTATCCATGTACTATGTTTACAGGTTACCTTGACTATGGAGTGCCTCTAATCTGAGACAAAATAGAGAACACTTCCCTTATTATTTTGACTCAAATGAGACTATGGATGTATATTAAAAATCATTATGATGATTTTTATCAAATTTAAAATATTGATCATATTTCTAGAGGTCTCAAACCTTCAAATTATCAAGACTAACTTTTATGCTTGTGACTGTGTGCAAGATTTGGTTGACTGATAATGAGGTTTAAACCCTAGTTTGGATCAACCTTTTTTTTATACCTTTCCTCTTAAAATCACATGAAGTGTGATTTTATCACTATTATAATTATTTATTATGTGGTTATCCACTTTACACCTCTATCTACCAACCAAACTTGCATCCTTCATTAGATTAGGCAAGTTTGAGCATGAGTCAAAGTATAGGTGTCAATTAGGGGATTTATGAGATTAATGTAGGTGTTGATATATGCTTAAAAACTATAATTCACACCCTTTTGTTCCCCCAAATATCACTAGAGCTATCTCACACCTATATGTATCCACTTTTTCCTTAGAACCATGCTCTCATCCCTCTATCATCAATGTGCTATAGGTATGCAAGTTCCAGGTTTATTTGGGTTCAAATGGAATTTTAAGTCTTTGAGTATCTCCATTAAAAACTTTATTGAGTTGAAAACCCTTCAACCATCATCTCTCCTCTCATGTTTAAAATCTACCTATAGGTCTAGACTACAAGAATGAAGATGTTAGGTTTTGTAGTCATATAAAATGCAAAAATTCGTAACTTGAGTGTGACTTATGGCACCTAACCCATAGATTCCTCTTACATGCTCTCATAACCATCATAGGCATATTTTTCATTAATTCCCATTCATTTTTAGCCCTATATACTTTATCCTAGCTATCCCAAGCCCCTTTTTCCATGACTAATCCATCCCCCTAGGTCCCATCATCCTAAGACAATAGCACCGCACTAGGACTATAGCACTTGTGCCACTCTTATTCACTTTTGGTGATATTTTCCAAGTACATTTTTGGCCCCAATAGTTAGTTTACTCTGATTCCCCATCCTTCTACATATATTGTGAGCTCATCTAACCCATGACCAATAGATCCCTATAAAATCCCATTTAAATATCATTTGGAAAGGGTTGGCAAATATCATTAAGCAAGTAAGAATACAAGTAAGCCTACTCAAGAAATATTCCCTATTCTTTGCATGCAACCAACCAATATACTTAAAATATAATTCAAATCGTTACACAATTCCCTAGTCACCTCAAACACATCCAATTTACCATTTTTCATATTCATACACTTTATTACAAAAATCACATCAAGTGGGAGAACTACATATGGCGTGATCCCTCTATGAAGTATTGGTATGTAGGTAGCATGTCCACACAAGGGATGTGGATACATATTCAATTAATATTACACATAATAACCACCCCCCCTTTTTCTCAAAATTGGTCAAATCATGATGGAAAATAGAGTTTGAAAAAATAATCTACTCTACAGGGATCTCTATATACTTCCTGTTAAGCATAAAATATACTGAGAGGGGGGGTGAATTAGTATATTATATATATTTTACTTAATCTGATTTTTTTTCTTTAACCACTTAATCACACATTCAAGAAATGCAATAAAAATTTAAACAATAATATGCACCACAAGAGAGAGAGAGAGAGAGAGAGAGAGAGAGAGAGAGAGAGAGAGAGAGAGAGAGAGAGAGAGAGAGAGAGAGAGAGAGAGAGAGAGAGAGAGAGAGAGAGAGAGAGAGAGAGAGAGCATATTTTTACGTGGAAACCCAAAGTGGGAAAAACCAAGAAAAATAATCTCAAGTATATGAATAAACACCAACTCAAATTACAAATTTCACAAGAACCAACTTGCAGGAGCACCACCCCTTTACTGAACACAAACACAACAACTATTTGTGAACACCAACCCATAGGAGAACAACCCCTTACAAATATTTGTGATCACCAACCCCTATTATGTATAAAACACAACTATCTCTTAATGTTGCTTAATAAATGATATAACTCTACAATATCTCTTACTATTTTTCTTTAAAAATAAATACAAACCATACACTCTCTTGCATATTAAAAATGGCTTCTTAAGCCTTTATTTATAGCTTTCTAAATGACCTTTGGCATTCACCCTTTGTGACCCTTCAATCCTCATGGAAAATGGTGCCAAACTTGCATGACCATTCATATGCAAATGCATCCTTTCCTCTTTTGTCTTTATCTTGGTGACTTTTCATATTCCTCAAAGTGTCCCTTCATGGAAAAATGTGCCATACCTTCTTTTGTCTTCACATGGTGACTCTTGGAATTCTACAAGATGACTCTTCATGAGAAAATTCATCCCATTCCTCTTTTATCTTTTACCTCATGACTCTTTGACTTCTCCATGGGCCCTCTTTTGACTTATATGCAACCAAAAATATATTCATTAATATTAAATAAATATTAACACACATTAGCCAAGATATGAATATTAAAAACACCATTAAATACAATGGAGAATTTATCACCAATAATGCTAGACCTTTGACATCAATGACAATATTTCCAATAATCTCCCCCTTTGTCATTCATGGTAACCTCAAAATAAAATTGCCACATCCTAAAACCTACACATACTGCCATCTAAAAAACATACAATAAATCCCCCTTATTGTAGCAACTCGTACATGTTGCTTGTACTTGTTTCTACACCTATACCTATACCTATTTCTATTCTTCTCCTCCTTTGACATTAATGTCAAAGGGCCTACCTAGAGCTAACACTTATCTCCCCCTCAACTGATGTTGAATCTCAATGGTAGGAAGTAAAAGAAATTACTCCCAACTTCTTCCATAGATAATCAAATGTGTTTTTTGGTAGTGCCTTTGTGAAAATATCTACAATATGTTCTATAGTACTAATATATTCCATCTTAACCTATTGATCTAGAACCTTCTCTCTTAAGAAGTGATATCTAATGGGAATATGTTTTGTTCTTGAATTCATCATTAGATTCTTCTAAATATTAATAGTTCTTGTGTTGTCACAAGAAATAGAATTAGGTTCATCATATTTTACCTTGATATATTCCAAAGTTTACTTCATCCAAAGCACTTGAGTATAACACAATACAGTTGTAATATATTTTGTTTCAGCTATAGAAAGTGATACTAAATTCTACTTTTAGCTTAGCCATGATACTAAGCTATCATCAATGAAGAAAGCTCCTCTACTTGTACTCTTTCTATCATCCAAGAAACCTACCCAATCTAAATATGTATAAACAATCAAAGTGAAATGTCTACCTGTGGGATACCACAATCCATAATCCAGTGTCCCCTTGATATATCTAAATATTCTCTTCACCAAATGAATATGACTATCTTTTGAAGCTGACTAATATCTTTCAACCATACTACTACATGCATGATGTTTGGCCTCGATGTTGTCAAGTATAGAAGACTACCAATCATAGATCTATACAAAGATTTATTTGCAATAGGTGAATATTCATCTTTGCTCACCTTATTTATTGTACACATTAGTGTGCCAACTGGTCCACAATCCTCAAAACCAAATTTCTTCAACATTTATTTGGCATATTTACTTTGAGATATAAAAATCCCTTTTTCTAACTAAAATATTTGAAATCCTAAGAAAAATGACTATTCTCCAAGCATAGACATCTCAAATTATTTTTTCATATTATCAAAAAAAAATTAATCATCTTTTCAATGTTTCCTCTAAAAATGATGTCATCAACATATACCACAACAATCAATTGATTCTCACCTTCTATTCTGATGTAGAGATTACAATAAGCAAATCTTCTTTTAAAACCTTGATCCTATAGGTACTTGTCAAGTCATGTGTACCAAGATCTAGGAGTTTATTTCAATCCATACAATGCTTTATTCAATCTGCATACATGGATACTAATATTTGAGAGAATAAATCCCTTAGGTTGCTCAATGTAGACCTCTTCTTCTAGATTTTTATTTAGGAAGGTAGATTTGACATCCATCTAAAACACTTTGAAATTTTAAAACAATACATATGCAAGAAACATTCTAATAGCCTCTAGCCTTGCTACTAGTGAATTTTTTTTTTCAAAATCTATTCCCTTAATTTGAGAATATCCTTTACATAGTAATCTAGCTTTATTCCTAGTCACTTCTCTATTTTCATTCAACTAATTTCTATAAACCTATTTTTTTCCTATCACATTATGATGTTTTTGTCTAGGAACTAATTCCAAAGTATCATTCTTTTCTATACTATTTAATTCTTCATCCATTACCTTAACCCAATTCTTATCATGTCTAGCTTCGAAAAACATTCTAGGCTAAATTTTGGATAACAAAGAAAAATTAACTTGCTCAGATTCACTTACCATCATTCTTTTAGTGTGAATTCCTTCATTTATATCCCTAATGATGTCACTTTCATTATAATTTCTTTGAACATATTTAGATAGAGTTTTGGCATCCTTTTCTCATCTTCATCTAATTCTTCAAAATCTTTCTCTTCAATAATTTTCGGAATGTCTACTAGATCACTGATTCTTTGTGTTCCATCTTCTTATATCCCGACACTTGCACTTTCAACAATTTTCTTGGTTCTTTTTTTATAACATTTATAAGCTTTAATTTTTCAAGAATAAACAAGAAATATATATTTATCTGTTATGGACTCAAACTTACCAAGTTTTTCATCAGTTCTCTTTATGAAGCATCTACTGTTGAAAACTCTAAAATAATCAACTATTGCTAGTTTGTCTTTCCATAGCTCATAAGGAGTCTTGTCACTATTGACTCTCAATACTGCTCTATTCTAAATATGCACTACTGTAGTAACTACCTCTCTCTAGTATTTATCTGGTATCTTAGATTTATTTAGCATTATCATTGCCATTTCCTGAACTATTCTATTTCTCTACTCAACTATTCCATTTTGCTATGGAGTTCTAGCTACTGAATAATGTCTCTTTATTCCATGGTCTTCACAAAAATCAATAAACTAATATGACATGAATTTTCCTTCTCGATCTGATCTTAGACACTTAATCTTCAAATTGGTTTCATTCTGAACTAATGCTTTGAAATGTTTGAAAGCTTCTAATTTTTTATTTAAAAACATTACCCAAGTCATAGTGAAAAATCATCAATAAGCAACATGAAATATTTCTCACCTTGAGTAATTTGAGTTCTCATAGGTCCACATAGATTAGTGTGAACAATCTCTAACATTTGAGTACTCAATTACTCTTTTGTTTTGAACCACCTTCTAGCTTGCTTCCCATGTTGACAAGGTTCACAAAGCGTGTCAGATGGCTTTGTAATCTTTGGAAGATTTTTGACTACTTGATTCTTTTTGATGTTGACAATATTGTCAAAATTTATGTGTCCCATTCTCTTATGCCATAGACAAATTTCTTTAATCTAACTCAAATAACATCTTTGACCTTTGATGTCTGATAACATATACAAATTATTACCTACTCTTTGAGCATCTGCAATCAACACATCTGAATCTTTTCTCATAATTTCACAACCTTCTACATAAAACTTTAGTGTGTGCCCCTGATCACACATTTGACTTGCACTCAAAATATTATGCTTAAGATCTTCCACATACAAAACATTTTTAGTTTTAGTTCTACCATTATCCAAACTTAGGGTACCTTTTCTGGAAATTCTAGTAGTAGTATTATCTTCAAATTTCACTGTTGTCTCCTGTCATGTTCCTTGAGTATCCATTATTAATTAACCATGGCTATTTCTTATTTCTTGCATGTAAATCTATTTGTACCAACATAGATTTTTTAGGTTGTTTCTTCTACCATGAACCTGTCTAAACTTTCTTCTTGATGAATGGAGCCTTGAAACTCTGGTCCTTCTTGACTGACTTGAACATGCTTCTAAAGTATTAGGATTTGTGTTTGAATTTTTTGCACTTTTAACATATTATGTCCTCTTCATTAAAGCTTGATAGAGGAGCAAAAGAGTTATGGCTTCTGCTTGACTCTGCATGACTTTCCTTATCCTTATTTCTAAAATTATTAGCCTTTTTTTGACATTCTATTTTATTATGACCATATCCATTATAATAAAAATAGTAACCATAAAAATAGGACCTATTTGTGTATCTCTGACCTGATTACATTTTGTAGCTCTGTTCCATCCATCCTTCTTCGTTTGAGATGTCCCCTATATTCTTAACTTCATCCCTTTTTATTTCCTCTTTTGTAAGAGCTTCAACATAGCTCTTTCCATTTTCCTTGTCTATGAAAGTACGGCCTTCCCTTTCTCTTTTTCAAATCTGATACCTATCTTATCTGACATTGATCTTTAACTTTCTAATATCTTATTCAACATATTAGTGTTATTCTATAATTTTGAATCATTGGCTACTCTATCATTGATTTATTTATTTATTTTCTCAAGATATACTTTTAAAAAAGTAATTTCAATAACATACCTTTCACATTCTTTACTTACTTTTTGAAAATGTGTTGTTAGATCTTCTTCATTCTTTTTGGCTTCTTTAAAGTGTGCTTGTATATCTTCAATTATTTCCTTTGACTTTTTTTTCATTTTTTTGATCTAGATCTTTAATCTTTGATTCTTATTTTTAAGAGCTTTTAACTCTTCTAAGGCACAAATGAATTATCCTTCTTATTTTACTTTGGCTTCATCCTATTCTTCTTCTTGATCAACTATACTTTTGCTTACAGAGTCATCTTCATGTATGGCCATGAATAAAATCTCTTCTTCTTCTGAATCACTGACTCCAATATCTTCAATTGAGCTAGGATATTTTGAATAAAAACTCTTCTTCTTGAATCCCTTCTTGAATTTTACTTTGAAATTCTTTTTGTGTTTAAAATTTCCTTCTTCATTTTCACCATTTCCCTTATCTAGGTAGTTAGCTACAAAATTTCCAATCTTTCCACAATTAAAACATAGAAAAGGTAATTTTCCTTGATATTTACCTGTGCCTTTTTCAGCTTGCAAATGAATAGAGCTCCATTGTCATCTTCATCATCACTAGAAATGTCACTTGATTTTTAAATCTTAGCCTTTTCTTTCTTAGATGTCTTGAAAGCAACTTCTCTCTTTAAAAGTTTCTCTTGTTCGGTCTACATCTCATATGCTATAAGAATATGATGTAGCTCATCCATCTTTAGCTTGGCTAGATTATTCATCTCTTCAATTACTAAAACTTTTGCATCATATCTCAATGGTAGAGATCTCAAAACATTTTGCACCATAATTGATACTTATAACTTTTCTCCAAGACCTTGAATCTGATTAACTATTTGATCAACCCATAAAAGATAAATTGCTATATTTTCTTCCTCTTCCATCTTCAAACTCTCAAACTATCTTATGAAAGTTTAAATTTTAGCTTGTTGAACCTTTTCATCACCTTTATAAGTATTCTCAAGTTTTAACCAAGTTTCATGAGCAGATTTACATTACATGATTTTAACAAATTTTGATTCACATAAACCACATAAAATATCATTTAAAACTTTAGCATTATTTTCATTTTCTTTGTTTTCTATTGGAGTAGTTACAAGTGTCTATGACTCTTCATATTACTCCACCACTGCTTGCCAAATGTCGAATCCAAGGGCCATCATATAATTCTTCATCCTTATGCTCCAAAAAGTATAATTTGTCCCATCAAACAAAGGTGACTTATTTTTAAAAAACCCTTCATGTGATCCAACCATCGTGCTTTCTCGATCTACCTTCAAGCTTTAAATTTTTTTCCAAAAGAACTTACCTTGATACTAATTTTTAAGCATGAAATATACTAAGAGGGGGGTGAATCAGTATATTATATATCTTTTACTTAATATAATTTATTTTCTTTAACCACTTAATCACACATTCAATAAATTTAGTAAAACTTGAAACAATAATATGCACCACACAAGAGAGAGAGAGAGAGAGGGAGAGAGAGAGAGAGAGAGAGAGAGAGAGAGAGAGAGAGAGAGAGAGAGAGAGAGAGAGAGAGAGAGAGAGAGAGACCATATTTTTACATAGAAACCTAAAGTGGGAAAAACCATGGAGAACAATCTCAAGTATATGAATGAGCACCAACTTAAATTACAAATTTCATAACCATCAACTTGTAGGACTACCAAACCCTTTGCCAAGAACCAATACAACAACTATTTTTTATCACCAACCCATATGAGCACCAACCCCTCTTGTGTATAAAACACAACTATCTCTCAATGTTGCTTACTCAATAAATGATAGAACTCTATAATGTCTCATACTTTTCTCTCTTTAAAAACAAATACAAACCATGCACTCTCTTGCATATTACAAATGACTTCTCAATCCTTTATTTATAACTTTCCAAATGACCTTTAGAATTCACCCTTTGTGACCGTTCAATCCTCATGGAAAATGGTACTAAACTTGCATGACCCTTCATATCCTTATATTTGAAAAGTCATATGGTGACTCTTCATAAGCAAATGCATCCTTTCCTCTTTTGTCTTTATCTTGATGACTTTTCGTATTCCTCAAAGTGTCTCTTCATGGAAAAATGTGCCATACCCTATTTTGTCTTCACATGGTGACTCTTGGAATTCCTCAAGATGACTCTTCATGATAAAATGCATCCTATTCCTCTTTTGTCTTTTACCCCATGACTCTTTGACTTCTCCATGGGCTTTCTTTTGACTTATATACAATTAAAAATATATTCATTAATATTAAATACATATTAACACATATTAGCCAAGATATGAATATTAAAAACATCATTAAATATAATGGGGCCTTTATAACTAATAATTCTATACCTTTGACATTAATGACAATATTTCCAACCCTTCTAGCTACTAAAACTTCACAGACAGGGTCACATAGACATGGTAAACAAAACCCAAAAAGCGAAGATCCTTAAGACAACAATGATAGATGTGCACTACAACACACTCCTATCCACTTTTGGTGCTCCTATCCAATCATAAAATGAAGTTTACATCTCAATTTTTGATAGTTTCCTAGTCTTGTGTAGTGAATATTAGGCCCTGTCTTAGTTGTATCAGTCAATTCCCAACTATGTTTAATTTTCTCCCTCTTATTACTATTTTTAGAAAATTTGAAATTAAAATATAATTTACACAAATTAGTATCTTATTTATTGCCTATTTATTTACTAATTTTACTACTCAAACCCTTTTACTAAATTAGGAATAATACACTAATATTTTCAAATAAGTTAAATCATTTAGTGAACCCGACTTACTTTATTTGTGCATAAAAATCCTAGAAACCCTAGGGTAAATTTTCTACTAATTTTTTTCATATTTTTCTAAATTTTTACTTGCATAATAAAATTATAAATTAGCATTAAATTTTAAAATTTTCTATAGATTTTAAAATATTTTTATTTTAAACCCTAGTTGCCCATACTAGGTCCTAGTATTTTCACAATAATTTTTCCATAATTTTCTAATTTTTTACTAACATATTTAAATCATAAAATCCATTTAAATTTCAAAATTCAATAATAATTCTCAAAATTATTTATTTTTCCAAACCCTAGTTGCATCTACTAGGTCCCATTAAATCACTAATTTTCTAATAAATTTTTGATTTTTTACTTGCATATCTAACTCAAAAAATCACTTTAAATTTCAAAATTCCATAGTAATTTATCAAAATATTTATTTTTCAAAACCCAGTTGCCTATACTAGGTCCCATTGCTTCTTGAGGTATCACCTTACATGTTTGTGAGTTTCGTGTTCTTTTTATGAAATTTTTTATTAATTATTTTTATAACTTTACATTTCATATATTTAGTATTTTTTTATATTACACTTTGACTCTTACAAATTATTGCAAAAAAATCAATCAAATCTAATTTTTTTTCCTACTTTAATAATGGCCCAATATATTAGTTTTGATGAAACTGCTAAGAGGGAACTTCAATAACTCTTAACTAAACACCTTGACATGCAAGATGACATGCTTAAAATACTACTAGAGGAACAATAAAAGGTGAATAATTGTCAATCTTCTCAAACCATAGAGCAATCAGTTTCAAGTGACACTACGGGGGTAACTATGTCTCAATAACCCCCTATAGTAGCCCAACCTTCTTCTATGCCACTAGATACAACTAGTATATCTTTGTATCCAAATGTGGTAGCCATTATGAAAGAGATTAGATCTCTTCAATCTAAGGTGATATATTTTCAGGAAGGTTCCTCTATACCTACACAAGCTTTGGATTCTTTTACTTTTACTACATACACCATTAGCACATCGCATTGATTCAACACCCTTGCCACAAGGTTTTGTTCAACCCAAGATTAATCTATATGATTTCAAGGGTGATATAGAGACACATTTAAGAGTTTTTCATGTAGCATGCTTAGACTATGTACCAAATTATTATCTACTTACCAAGTTATTTCCATGGATCCTAAAGGATTATGCTTTACAATGGTTTTATAATCTATCAAATCAATCGGTTAATGATTTCAATCCTTTAGATGACATGTTCCTAGCTCATTTCAGAATTAACATTGGTGATAAGGTCTCCTATGCCCAATTTACACAACAAAAATAAATGAAAAATGAGCATCTCATAGATTATGTTCTTTGATATAAGACTATCTTGGCTAAGATGACTAGCCCCATGACCGATCAAGAGTTACAAGATCTTTTCAAATAAAATATTCCACCATATTTACATGAATCAATTATGTTCAAAAGATTCTCTTCCTTCACTGAATTGTGTCACACACTCAAGGAAAGAGAATTCAAGTTAATTTTAATGGGCAAACTCAAGTACAAAAGTATCTCATACACAATAACCAAGAGTAATAGCAAAGTCCCATAAAAAGTAAAGGTCAATGATAACAAGACTGAGAATCAACCTATAGTTAATATAGCTTTTGATCCCCATCAGTGAGTGGTTTAATCATCACCTCCTTAGTGTAAATTTACTAATCTACCCATTTCTCTGGATAGTTTTTTATAGTATCTATTAGAATGTAACACCATACCTCTCCCTCCTATTTAGGAAGTTGACCCAACAAAGCCTCTCCCATAGGGATATGATCAACATGATTTTTTCAATTTTCATAGGGAATCAAGTCATAAAACAAATAAATGCATCAGTTTGAGACACAAGATACAAGATTTAATATATGGTAATCATATTGATCTTGGTACTTCAGTTGAGCCTCCTCAAGCAAAGCAAACATAGGATAAAGCTTTGAATATCTTTTTAGATCCTTTTCCACAACATTCTAAATAAGAGGTAGGGGACATATCAAGGGTTCACCATGCATATCATGCACATCCCCCACCAGATACATTAGGGCACCTTTAGTTGAGACATATCCTTTGAGAAACATGATTGGTGTATATAATTCTAGAGTTCTAGCTAGACCTTCCATCTCCATCTCAGAGCATGAGATAATTGAAGATGATTAAGATTATCATGCACTCTTTATCAGAGATTACATTCATAATCATCCTATTCATAGTGTTCTCATAGACAATGGATCTAATGTGAACATGTGCACTATAACATTATTATAGCATTTAGGATATTTAGAGCAGGATATTATAATTATTAGTGGATTTAGTGAGCACATATAAATTTCATTGGATGAGATTGTAATGCCTCTACAATTTGGTCTAACACATATGGCCACACTATTCACTATTATTCCCAGTGTAGGAGTTTTTTATATGTTACTTGGTTGACCATGGATTCAAAAAATTTGAGCATTATGTTGTATAATTCATAGATTCTTGATATTCATGCACTCTAATTAGGTTATTACATTTTGTGTAGTTCTATATGAGTTATCACTCTCCACTTCATATCCATCCTCCACTTTATAGTCACCAATTTCAGTTTAGCCACCAATTTTAGGTTATCTACCAGCTCTAGTTCTTCCTCTAGTGCAGATTTAGACATAGTAAAGGCATCCACTACCAACATAGAGAGTTCATACACCTCCATAGAGGTCTCTTTTAGAGTAGCTACAGTTTCAAGATTCTAGATAGCTTTAAGCTATAGTATTTACATCCAAGGTAGTATCATTGAGATCTCATGCATCTACACACATATCCCATGTCCAATGATCTTCTATTACTTTCATATGGGTCCCTAAGATCCCTATAACTATATCCACTTCTCATATTTATAGGGGGACCCCACAGTTGGTTTTTACTTTAGATATTTTAGAGCATTTATAACATACATAGATTTCAGGGCCATAGTCTCAGCCTCTCCTTCATGATTCATGTTTATGCATGATTTATCTCCTCGATATAGGAAACCATAATAGGGAATCTCCCATGAGACTCATTGGTTAGTATCATTTCTACTCATTATTACTTGTACATAGTTTCCTAGTTTTTCCTATACATAGTTTCTTATGCTTGATTATACATAGTCATTTTCAATTCCTTATACATAATATTCCTATGATTTATTATACATAGCTCAATATAACATCCTAAAATCCAAAACAATATAAAATTTCAAAATAAAAAACAATACAAAATCTCAAAAATAAAAAAATAATATAATATTTCAAAAATTTAAAAACATTCAAATAATTCAAAAACACCAAAAACATTTCAATTATATGCATCATCCATGCTTTACATTTCTACTACTATGCTAGACTTACATTTGTTATTTTATACTATTGTTTGTCAATTTTTCTACATTACCATGCTTAACTTGATCTTCTTTAAGTGTGTGTAGTGACATCCAAATAATTGATTGCTTCACTCTACCCATTAAGTGGCATTCTTAATTTGATTAGTTAAGATGTAATTGTATTTTCAATTTTTTCATGATTTATTTTCATGCTTAGAATTAAATTGACGTGATTGCATTTTCTAGTTCCTATTTGTCTCCTATATGTGCCTTAGGACATTTTCCAATGTCTTTTACTTCTATTCATGTGTGTGTCTTGGACATTTGCCAATGTCCCTTATGTATACTCTTCTATGTTATTATGGCCCTCATGCTAACCTTTGATCATTTCAACTATATGTGTATGTGGCATTTGAACATAACTTTTGTGCTTGTTTTCTATTTTGAGTGACATGTGCCCATGTCTCTTGTTTGCTTGACCCTTTGGCCATTTTCATATGCTTTTACTTCTTGCCTTGTGTGCTTGTTTCTTGATTGATTTTTTATTATTTATAATTTAATGAACCCAATCATGAATTCTCTTGCTTACTTGGATTCCATGATGGACATCATGTTCCATCCCTCCATGACAACTAACAACTAAATATAGACATCTAATTCCTAATATCATTTTTGTTGAAATTTTTAATCTTACTCAAATTATACTCACATGCACATTTTAGGTCAAAATCCATAAAATATGCTAAATGATTCAAACTTGTCATTTAAAAGTGCTAATTTAGGTCAAAGTATCCCTAAATAGGGTAATGTAATTTTTGGGCCAACTAACTTTGATCAATTCATTTCGAGTCAAAATGATGATTTTGCCTTTTTGTGCTCTAAATCACTTTTTTCTTCTAATTCATTGGTACACATCCTAAATGGGAATAAAATTCCAATGCATCTAATGTCATCTTCCAATTCTTCTCGAGTCAAATTATGACTTAATAATATGACTTTCTAACCATTTTGATTAATTGAGGGCTAATTTCAAAATAATTGTATAAATGTTGATTAACCTTGTTTAAGGTTAATGAATCTAAATCAAGATCTTAAGTGGATTTTCCATGAGATTTGTTGAATATTTATTTTTGGAAATTGATTTCTATTATCTGCATCATCAGGTGATGTCATCTATGAGGTGGCATCCATCAAGCCATAAGTGCATAAAATATTAGGATTATGGGTCTCCCATGCCTCTTTATTACCTCCCATGCCTCATTAATGTCCCTTATTCCAAAGTCATGATGAGGATAATTATGGATTTAAATTACATAATTCAATTAATCCATGACCACACATCTCAATCTTGAGATGGACAGTCATGGTTGATTCTAATAAATCTTAGAAATCTATAAATAGAGAGGTCATGGACATCATTTCTAAGATTAATTTGTGTAAAGTTATTATGTTTAATTGTCTCCAAAATATTTTGCATTTGACCATTAATTTTAGTTGTAAGCTTCATTCATAGGCTAATTTAGTGATTTCACATCTTGAGTCTAGTTTTTTAGAAGTGTTCTTGAGATCATGGATGAGTTTTTCCACCATTTTTCACAAAACAAGGAAGCTTGATCAGGGGAGAACATGTTTTTGAGACACTCTTGGATGATATAATCCATTTAGGAAGGTAACTAGTATGATTTCTTTCATTTTTTTCTTCATTATCATTTGTAAATTCCCCTTTACTAGATAGGCTTAGTTAGTTAGTTCTCTATGCATTTTTCTTGGATTTATGGACTAATGTTTGACTAACTTGCTTTATAATCCTAATCTACATTTTGGCATTCTCAATGGGACCACAACCCACAAATTTGCTCACAAATCCTTTACAAGAAACCCACTAACTATTGTCATGTAGGCTCTTAAACTATGAAAACAAAGAAAGAAAAAATTTGAGTAAAAAAATCCATTTTTATAAATCACAATTTTGTTATCTAGACAACCCAACTTAGCTCTAGTTCATCCCAACTCAACTCTGGTTCATCCCAATTTAGCTCTAGTTTGGCCCAAATTGGATTTGGTTCATCCCAAATCAGCTTTGGTTTGGTCCAACTTAGCTCTGGTTCATCCAAAATTAGCTCTGGTTCAGCCTAACTCAGCTCTGGTTTATCCCAACTCGACTTTGGTTCAGCCCAACTTAACTCTGGTTCATCTCAAATTAATTATGGCTCATCCCACCTCACTTGTCAACCCAACTTTCTTGTGTAACCCAACTCACCTATAAACCCAACTCATCTATCTAACCCAACTCACCTATCCAACTTGACTCACTTGTCCAACCTGACTCACCTATCAACCCAACTCACTTGTCCAACCCAACTTGAATGTCAACTCGAGAGCTAAAATTCTTAATGTCATTTGTTCAAATTCTTAAGTGTTTCAAAGTATACCCTTATAATTGTGTTTTTTCATGTTAAGGGGATATTTTAGAAGTTGGTTTGAATGCTTTTAACTAACCAAACACACTTTCATTTGGGTTTAAAATGAGCATGCTTGATTTCACACATTTTGAATTAGTGCTTAAAATGAACCTAAGATTTGGCTAAGTCTTAGATACATTTCATTTAGTGCCTTTAAAACACATCATAACTATTACAAAATTTTAAAGTTTAGTGTTTTAATCATGAGTCTAAGCTAAGTTTTGAATCTTCAATTTGGGCTTAAAACAAACTTAGGTCTTTATTACTTTGTGTGGTATTTTTTTGTGTAATATTTTACCATTTTAGCAATTTAAGGCCAAGGGCCAAAAATAACACCACCAAATATTTATTTTAGTGCTTATAATTGAACACACTTATCAATTTTTGTTTTCAATAGTTGTTTAATTATAACTTGATTGGCAAAAAGAAGGTCGTTATGTGTATACTCTTCCATCTGTCCCCTTTGGGGAACTTTTGGAATCAAAAGTGCCATCCTTATTACAAACATGCCTATTCCAAGGAATAGAAAGAATGTCATCTAAATCAATCCCCAAAAACTCATCTTATTTTGGGTGACCTTGAAAATGACCCTAAAATCTTTCTATTTAGTCATTTATTATTATACAAATTTGGCTTGCAAGGGGGACTTCATTACCTCTTATAAGTTCTTTAAGGAAGCTTTGACTCAAGGTTTCATCTCTTGGTATTGAATTCACCACTCCCACTAGGATTAGAAGTTTGAGCGGTTAAACCACCTTCTAGTGTTGGAGTTGCACATGAAATGTATCTACACTTTAGACATTGCACTACACTAAGTGAACAACAAGATGTAGTGGTTGAAAGAGGGACTAGACCTTTTTACAACAAGCCAAGTGTTGTGGAGACCCAATTTATGTGTTTTTATTTTTCATCATTTGGAATGAAAGTCATTATTCAATTGATTCCCCTAGAAATGATAGAAAACCAATTAGTTTTAGTCAACCCCATTTTACCATACCCTTGCTAGGATTTGGATGATTATACTTAATGTATTTTGGTCATTTATCTTACTTAGTGTTTTTAGGACTAAAATTTGTTTGTTTGTTTATAAACCATGTCGAAATCAATTTATTTATATGCCACTCTTTTTTTTAAAGAGGTGTTATGCTATCCATTTTACACCACACTTATGCCTTAAATTTTTTTTCCAAACACATTTGTGTATGTGCCATTTAGACCTCATTTATGCATCGTTATGTTTTCCACTCTTGTCTAGCTTGTTTGGTTCAATCGTAGTCTTCAACATTACATTTTCAATTAACCTTGTAAAGTTTGGATCTAAACATTGATTGATTTCTGTTTAGGCCTCAATTCATGGGGCTAGTACATAGATCTTTTTCTTTTGGTTTGCATAACTTTGGTTAAATGATTGCCCATTTTTGAACATTATTGATTGTTTGTTTGTTCGAGTACCTATCTTCATCATTTTTTGTGCCTTTGTTTGGGAGAACTCAACCTTTATTCAAAAAACCTTTGATTTTAGACATTTAACGTTAGGTTATTTTATGCTAAATATTGGCATAAACTAATTTTGAGATGCAGCTTCACCCTTTCAACCAAGGTTGAACCTTTTATCTTTGAAACATCAAATTTTAGAGTTTACAGAATTCTAAGTCTTTTTATTTTCAGAGCTTTCTTCATTAAATATAGATATGTCTAGCTACACTTATCATGCAGTCATGGATAATCCAACTTATGATAGAATGGCTGCACAAAATAAATTTTATGACTTTAGTTAAGACCCCTATGGTGACAATATGGTTTGTAATATAGATTTTTATCCACCTCACAAAATTAGTCATGGGAACATAGTCAAGATCCAACTTATGATCCAACTCATGATTAGAATGATTGGGTTTATCATGAAGACTTGGATGATTTTGCTTATGCAAGTAATCAAACTCTACAACATGCCAAGATCACATTTAGGACCTTTTCCTTTAGTTCACAAAAGCAATCAAACTAAGAAGTGTCTAGTAGTTATAATTTTAGGACCTCCTCCTTTGGTTTGCAAGAGAAACCAAACTAAGAAGTATCCATTCATTACCATTTTAGGACCTCCTCCTTTGGTTAGCTTGAGAGACCAAACTATGAAACATCTAGTTATAAACTATTCTTGGCTCATCACCAGTTTTTTATGAACCTATTGTTGAAGAACCTTTATTTGATGAACTAATTGTTTTTTATCCCTTCTTCAATAGTGTAATCTTTGAAGAGTCCATTATTGAACCATAAACCATTGTTCCCTCTAAACCAAATTTTCCCCACTTTAGAAATTCTTTGATGATCTTCAAACCAAAATAAAAACCATTACCTCTTCAAGAGCCATCTTATGAGGATCAAAATGTGTTGAAAATTGATTTTTTGCAACCAATTGTGAATACACACCATGATTTTATTGTTGAAACACCCATTTGTGATAAGTCAACTTGTGATAATTTACCTATTCATATTTTACCTATTTTTAAAGAGCCTCATCTCCTTGACAAGCTAGTCTCTATAGAGTTGTCTCTTGATCTTTTTCCACTCATTAAGGAGTCTCACTTTGATAGACATGATTTTTTTGAGATGTCGCTTGAGTGATTTCCTCTTTTTTAGGGGCTTCATATAGATGAGTCAGTCTACATTGAACCCTTACAATATGAATCACTTTTTATTGATCCCATTATGCCATTACTTATCAAAAATTCAACATTCAATAGAACATTATCAAAATAACCATATCAGATGAAGAATCAAAATTAGAATCAAGTTCTATTTTTAAATCAACATTGGATTTAACATCATAAATATAATAAAAATAATTTGTGACATTGGATTCAGAGTCCTTTGCTTTAGAATCATATTCAAAAACATATTATAATCATGGTTATTATAACATTGGTTACAATTACCTTGCAGATCAATTTGAATATATTTGTGATCCTTCTACAATTTTTGAGGATGACTACTTCAGCAACAACACAAGTTATCTTAGTATCTTCTAAGAGGATTGTGATTCCTTTCACCATCCCATTATTACCACCCAATATAGCCATTATATTAACATTTTACCTCCCATAAATGTTGATTAGGATTGATAGAATCACACTTTATTGAATTGCATCTATGGTGACATATCATTTGCAGAATGTTAGTGGGGTCAAGACCAAATTCATACATATGAAGAACAATATCCTATTTAAATATTTTTGGAGGCACTAGGGGATAAGCAAAGATCAAACTTAGCATCTTTTAGTGAAACCTTTTCAAAGGTGCTAGAAACAAATCAAAGTCAAATATTAACATCTCTTCATGAAACCTTCTCAAAGGTGATATGGGATGATCAAAACAAATTCATTGGTGAAAACCTCATCAAGGCACCAATAGCTGAGCATAAAAGTTCTTCACTATTTACTAAAGATATTATTCAACATAAAATCAAAATAGCTTCCAATCTACATCATAATTAGATGGTAGCTACTCTTAAGTAATAAAGTAATTTGGTGGTTTTATTGAGAGCATCTTTAAAGGTCTTTGGCCCTACCACAACCAAAATTATGTTAAATTTAGTATCGGTAACATTACATGTGATTGAAAGTCTGAATCTTCATTTGTTTCCCATTAATTATAAATTCCATTATCACCCACCCATTTATTACCCACTTATATCATTTATCACTAGTAGCACTTTCCTTTATAGAGGCAATAAAGTTATCTTGTCTCAATGTTTGAAGGAAACAAAATTGATTGCCAATGAAGATCAAAAACACATTATTGAGATATAAATCAGGAACAAGTTATTAACAGAGTAACTTTTTTGAAAGGGAATTAGGTAACAACTTATAACTAATCATTTTTGTTGTCTCACATATTGACTAGGATGTGCATCTCCATGTTAACAAGAGCAATAGAACCATTTTTCATTTAACATTCACCCATTTTCCATTACCATGCCTCGTCTCTTAAGGAAACCCTATATACCCTTTTTAGGCATTATTATACCATTGTGATCCATGAACCATGTTGTTTGAACCACATTGACTTGAGGTCCTTTAGGACTATGTAGGTAGCACTCAATTTTTATTGAGGTTAGCTCGGTCACCCCTTTTTCATGCTCTCACCATTTTGTGAGTAATTGTTAAGTTTAAACACTCTCACTCTTTTAAAGGAAACCTAAGCCAATGCTCTCACCATTTTGTGACCAATCTAAGCTAATCATCACTTGGGGGAAATTTGGTTACTATTATAGCCAATTTTATTTTGATCATTTCATTACACCATTTTTATTATACCATTTCTTTACCGTTGGCCAAGACTTGAATTTAGTCATCTTACCAATCCCATTTTTTATCTTGGTTCCTTTGGTTCATCTTGCACTTTTTATGGGGTGGTTCTAATCTAGTTTCAATAGTTTTTAAATGCCATGTTTAATGATAGTGTATAGAAGTAGTGTGACATTTTATCTGGCAAGTTATCTTTCTTTTATTATCTTATTTGGTATCACTGATTATAACCACCTATGGGCAAATTAGTATTGTTTTGGCACCCCTAATTGTAACTACATTTGGGCAAATCAGTATTATGACATTATTTCCTAATTATAATTTCCTATGGGAAAATTAGGTATAATACCTTTTCATCATGCATTGCCACATTATCAGGTCATTACTACTTGAATCCTGATTGTTCGTATCTTGATTTTAAGTTAGGTTAATTTAATTTTATCTTTTTCTTTGTCTTTACTTTTTTGTTTAAATGTAAATAGCTGTAACTCTAGTTTTGGTCATTATTTTACCATTATCCTTAGTTATAGGTGTTCACATTTGAACAGGCTCAACATAATTGGAATATTATGTCATTCTAAGTTATTCATACTTATGATGCCTAATTTCTTTTGATATAGCAAGCACTATGTGCTCAGGTCTCAAAGTCTTAACATCAACATCACTCTGATGAATAATTCTCAAGAACACTTTGCATAATCTAGGATCATGATATGGAATTAGGCATATAGGTATTATACATTTTAGCACTCAAATATATTCTTAAACATTCATCTCTTTACATAAATTATGATTTTAATCACTTCTTTCTCAATTTTCATCATTCCTCATTCCATTCTCTCCCAAACATGGGTGAACTACATTGGCCTAAAGTTCATGTTGGAACATGAGTCCATGGAACTATGTAAGTAACACTCAATTTATATTGAGTTCATCTTGGCTATCTACATTCTTATTTTCATCTCTCTCATCACTTTGTGCATTCTCATATGCTTGGTTTTATATGGCTTTCTAAGACATTACACCATCACATGTATATTTATGTCTGCTCACATTAACATATTTTTTAGGTTATATCCTTGAGCTATTTTTCTTGCCAATTACCCATGCGGGGGCACAACATTTGAACAATATATAAATAAAATCATCCTTACAGGGGAAAACCATTATTTATTCTTTATCAATGATCAAAATTCATCCTACTACAGCAAAACTATTTTATCATGATCATATTTTTTCTACTAGAGTACTTATTATATTCTCTTTGGAGACCCCATTCTAGTGGTTCTTCCCTTATTGAAGTAGAAAATTCTCTCTTTTCCTCTAATTTCAAGCTCTCTACATTAAATCCCATGATGGCAATATTTTAGTGTTCAACTTGTCTTGGGATTGATCAATATTGTAAGGGCCTAACTTGTACTCTCAAATTGGGAATGTTTATAATGTGTCCCTTACATTTATAGATTGTATATTTCCCATTACCCATATCTTTAGGTCCTATTATACCCCTAATTATATTTTGATCATTGATGGTAATCATGTGTGCAAGCATTAGCTCATCTAGATGTGATCTATTCCATGGGTTAATCTCTCACTTTCTCTCTCTTTTCAAGAGTCCATCCTTGTATTCCATCCTAGTATGTCCTCTTGAGGGGGCATCATGGGTATGTTCCAATTTGTCCTTCATAATTATTTTCTTTGAAAATATGTTACTTCACTTGAATGTCTCATTATGCCTTCTCAAATAGGGGCAAAATGTAGACATCCAATTCCTAACACCATTTGTGTTGAAATTGTCAATCTTACTCGAATTGCACTCAAATGCACATTATAGGTCAAAATACATAAAACATGCTAAATAGTTTGAACTTGTCATTTATAAGTGCCAATTTAGGTCAAATTATCCCTAAATGGGGTAATACAATTTATGGGATAGCTAACTTCAATCAATTCATTTCGATTCAAAATGATGATTTCACCTTTTTGTGCTCTAGATCACTCTTTTATTCTAATTCATTGATACAAACCATGTACCTTTGTTATTATATGTTATAAACATCCTAAATGGAAATATGGTTCCAATGCATCTAATTTCACCTTCCAATTATTCTTGAGTCAAATTATAACTCAATAATATGACTTTTTGACCATTTTGATGAATTGAGGGCCAATTTCCTAATAATTACACAAGTGTTGATTAACCTTGTTTAAGGCTAATTAATCCAAATCAAGATCTTAAGTGGATTTTCCATTAGATTTGTTGAATATTTATTTTAGGAAATTGATTTCTATTATCTGCATCATCAAGTGATGTCATCTATGGGGTGGCATCCATCAAGCCATAAGTGCATAAAATATTGGGATTATGGGTCTCACATGCCTCTTTATTACCTCCCATGCCTAATTAATATCCCTTATTACAAAGTCATGATGAGGATAATTATGGATTTTAATTACATAATTTAATTAATCCATGACAACACATCTCAATCTTGGGATGGATGGTCATGACTGATTATGAGTAATCTTGGAAATCTATAAATAGAGAGGCCATGGACATAATTTATAAGCTTGATTTATGAAAAGTTATTATGTTGAATTATCTCCACAATGCTTTGCATTTGACCATTTATTTTAGTTGAAATCTTCATTCATAGGCTAATTTAGTGATTTCACATCTTGAGTCTAGTTTTTGAGAAGTGTTCTTGAGATCATGGAGGAGTTTTGCCACCATTGTTGACAAAGAAAAGGATGCTTGATCAGGGGAGAATGAATTTTTGAACCACTCTTGGATGATGGAATCCATTTGTGAAGGTAACTAGTATGTTTTATTTCATTTATTTCTTCATTATCATTTGAAAATTCCCCTTGAATAGATAGTCTTAGTTAGTTCTCTATGCATTTATCTTGGATTTATAGACTAATGTTTGACTAACTTGATTTGTAATCCTAATATACTCTAAAAACTAACTAGAATTATAATTTAATTGCAATAATTTGTATATGTTATTTCATTGTTATATCTATCTAGGCATACCCCTGTTGATTTAACAATCTCTAAATACAAACCATGATATATCTTGAGATATCTTATTGATTGTCATTGATATATCATGTATCTTTGTAGAAAAACATACTTGTAGGGATATTTATTTTGAGGTAGTCATTTTAGGTTCTTCATTCCTACCCTCAGAATAGGGGCAAAAAACAAGGGTTTTGTCACAAAGATCTGAGCTTTTAACAGTAAAAATCTAGTTTTTAGAATAGTGAAAATAGCCAGACATCAAACCAGTTAGAATAGACCATAAAGATAGTGAAAATGGTAGAAAAATCATCAAATTTATCCTAGGATGACAACACCAAGATTGGACTATCATGTCGATGCTGTTACTATCCATTTTTAATACACCTATCTAAATAGCAAAAAAACTAGACTTTCTAGAAGTAGGCAAAAAAGTAGGTTCATGATCCATAAACTTAAGAAATAATATGCTAACATAATTTGATTTTTATTTTATAGTAAATTTATATAATAATTTAAAATTTTAACTTACAAATTAAATTTTAAAAATAATTTTATGAGAAGAAATCAAGAAATTCAAACACACAATTGATAACAGAGTTTGACACTATGGCCTACATCTATAGGTCCTATATCGACTGATATATTAAGCAAAATTATTTAAAAATACTTAAAAACATCTCCAATTGAAAAATGAAAAACTGTAAAGTTATTCTTTAGGAAAACATAATGCTAGTCTCTTTTTAAACATTTTCGTGATCTTGTCTCTAGCTCATTTTGTGAGCCACACAAACTCCTTTGTTATTGTCTTGCTTGCTTTTGATTTTTGAATTACATTAAAATATGAGTTTTATCACTTTATATAGTTCTTCATACCATGATTTTTTTGGTGGGACACTTATTATTTTATCTGGAAGGATGAGGGTTTGAAACCCATTACATAGGCTTAGCATTTAGACCAAATTCTTTTATCCCATATTCCTGGGATCTCAAAGTCTAAATGGTTTTTAAATAGTTCTTATTTCAAAATGTTGATAGGAATTTGTTCCACATTTGTGGGTGTTGCCATATCTAAGGCTTTATTAAGACTTTTCTTCTATGTGAAACTTGGGGCTCTAGCCACATTTTCCACGATGGAATCTTCGATGGTTATGTGGTGGCAAATTTGGCAAGTATGTGGTAGCATGCCAATATTGGGTTTCACATGGAGGCTTATGGGTTTAGAATGGAAATTTATACTTGGCATATGGATTATTTCATGGGTTTTTTAATGGAATGTGGTAGTGTTTGAGACTTCACATGGATATTGAACATGGATGTGAAATATGAAACGTGGTAGGTATATAGGGTTATGTGGATAATTAAATATGGTTTGTTTGGAACATTCAAAAAATTAAATTGGACCATTGTAGTTAATTGGTGGCAAGCCACGTGGTGGCTTGAGGACCCACCATGAGGTCCAATCTCCTTTTTCCACTTGTTGAACTCTCACCTTGCCACTTGTTGACCATTCACCATGCCACTTGTCAATGTCCAACATGATGTTTTGTTCAAACCCCAATTTGTTTTACTTTCTCGATTCAATTTTTGAAGCATAATATCTTGTGCATATAGGCTCCATTTTATGAACCATGAGTTGTGCCAAAAATATCTTGATGAAATCTATGTATTGTAATTATTCTTGAATTATTTCATGTTAGTTAATTTATATAGTTTGTCCAAATTTAACCTATTTAAACTAATTTGATTGGAACTTTGACTAGCTACACAAGGAACATATGAGCTCCATTTTCTACATTATGCATGCCATTGGAATGGTCTCAATGGGCCCTACATAATGTTACAATTTTTGATCTACTTTAGGACCTTTTTTTGCATTGACCTCTAGATTATTTTAACTATAGTTTTACATAGCCAAACTAGTTTAAAATCAATAGGTTTTAGTACACTTTTGCTTAGAGAATCCAGATATAAGGGCATCTGTGCATCTTGATGGCTCTTAATTTTGGTTTAAAATATGGTAGTTAGTATAACTTCTAGATCAAAATACATGTTTTAGACACCAATGATTAGGGGTAATATGTATAACATATTTCTTGTATTTTCTTTTTGAGTTCAACATTACCCAAGCATTCTCAACAATTGTGTGCCTTATTCCATCTATAGGTGGTTGGCATAATTTTTGAGTGGCTTTCATACAAGCCTAATCTCCACATTTTTGGAGTTTCTAAGTGGCTTCCACATAAGCCTAGTTTCCAATTTTAGAGTGGCTTTCATACAAGCCTAATCTCCATCTTTCAGAGTGGATCAAAATGGCCTAATTTCCACCATACATTCAGCTATCCATTTCAACATTGTTAGATTATAGAGAATTCAGAGCTTCAATATGCATCTCATTCAACACACATTTCATACTAGTATCATTTTATATCTTCACTTCATGGGGCAATGATGGAGCCAAAGGACTAGTTAGCCTTTGTATTATTAAGCCACCTATTTAGAGGGATTGGATACATAGTCCAAACATCGATTAGCAAATGCATGATCACATAGCTTTACTTAGTGGGTGATGATAGAGCTAAAGGTCCAAATTTTTCATTTTTGAGCCATTCTTAGGGAATTTAGCACTCAAATCTATTCATGATATTACTCTTAGTACAACATCATCTAGTATTACTCAGCATCATCCAGCATCATTCAACATCATAATAAGTTTTGTATTGGTTTGTGTACCCAATGAGGTGTATTCATTCCTCTCTCTTCCTCTCTCTCTTACCTAGATTTGTATGTTCTTATTTTAGATATAACATATCTAGTAAGAACTAATATACTCTTTGTTTTCTCTTGTAGATTTATATTTCAAAACATGTTCTTTCTATGCATACCCAAAATCACACAACTTCATGAGCTTCACCCTTACAGTTAAGTTCAAGTACGCTTTCTATTTTTCCTTTATCCTAGTATTTCACTTTGTTGCATCACTAGAATAAAGTGGGGGGTAAATGTAGTCATATAAAATAAAATAATTGGTAACTTGGGTGTGACTTGTGACACCCAACCCATAAGTCCCTCTTACTTTCTCTCATGACCCTCATAGGTATCTTTTTCACTAATTTCCAATCATCTGTAGCCTTCTAGACTTGATCCCAACTAGCCTAGACCCCTTTTTTCATGACTAATCCATCCCTCCATGTCCTATCATCCTATAACAATAGCACCACACTAAGATAATAGCATCAATGTCGCTCTTGTCTACTTTTGGCACTATTGTCCAAGTTCATTTTTATCCCCAATAGTTAGTTTATTTTGATTCCCCATCCTTTGCCTTATCAGCCTAATGAGAGCTCATACAACCCATGACCAATAGATCCCTATAAAATCCTATTAAAATATCATTTAGAAAGGGTTGGAAATTATCACTAAGCAAGCATGAATACAATAAATACTACTTAAGAAATATTCCTTATTCTCTACATACACCTAGCCAATATATTTACTAGCTTATTCAAATCCTTACACCAGTCCTTAACCACCTCAAGCACATGTAGTTTAGTATTTTGCATATTCATACACTCTATTTCACAAAGCACATCAAGTGGGATAATTACATATGGCTTGATCCCTCTTCAAATTATTGGTATGTAGGCAACATACCCACACAAGGGGTGTGGATACACGTTCAATGAATCTTACACACACTAACCCCACCCATGCCACCCCCCCCCCACCCTCTTTCTCAAAATTGGTCAAAGTATAATGGAATATAGGGTTTGAATAAATAATTTACTCTATAGGGAGCTCTATAGACTTACATCTATTGAAACTTCATGGATAGGGTCACATAGACCTGGTAAACAAAACCTTGAAATCTCAAATGTCAAGACAAAGTGGTAAAGGTGGATTATAGAGTCAGTTCCACTCTTATCCACTTTCATCACTCTGATCCAATCATAAAACAAAGTTTAGATCTTAGATTATGATAGTGTCCTAGTCCTATGTAGTGAATATCAAGCCATGTCTCAACTGTATCAGTTAGTTTCTAGTTAAGTTTAATTTTATCCCTCTTATTACTATTTTTAGAAAGATTTAAATTACAATATAATTTACACAAATCATTAGCTTATTTATTGACTATTAATGTACTAATTTTACTACTCAAACCCTTTAACTAAATTAGGAATAATACACCAATATTCCCAAATAGGTTAAATCAAGTTTACATAGACCTCATAAACTTCCACCAACATATGACATTATATATGAGCATAATCCTTTTCTAAGAAGTTAAGGTAAACCTTCTCATTTGTAACTTTCCTTGACTCTACACTTTTTTGTAGGTGTCAATGAAGGGTCTGAGTGTAGTTTTGACTATGTTTAAGGCTTCTAGATATTTAAGACAATCCCAAAAACTTGTCAAAGGCTCTATCTTAAATTCCAAATCTCTCACCAACACACTATCTAAGCATTCCTACACAATCCTTTAGGTGACTGTTTTAGGTTTACTTGACTACAGCTAGTGTCTTAGACCTTTCATTACATTAACGATCCTCTTGATACCAAAAATTCAATGGAGAGACTAATCACCATGCTGTAAGGGGTTGAACACATGTGTGTTATTCTTGTCTTGAAGCCACTCACAAAAATAAGAAACTCTGTAACTAATGAAACACTATTCTTATCTCTCAATGGTGCTCACTTATAACATAGTGAGATACTTATGCCTATCCTCCTATGACCACATGTGCCAAACTAGTTTAAATAAGTATGAAAATGATGTATATGTTTTGAAAGTTCATGTACACCACTTGGTTCATGTAAACCAATGAAATCAGATGAGAAAAATAGAGATGTTAGGGTTGTATAGGCAGTTTGGAGGTGTTAACAATATTAGTGATTTTTCATACAACATATACCACTAATCTTTAAAAAATGACCATGAAATAGAAGTACATAGGGACCCCTAACATCCACCAAGTTCACTCACTCCAACTCTTCTTTTCTTGTTTATACCAAGTGAAAATTGTTGACCCTTCTTAACCTTTTCAAAAGAGTGATAGGAGAGAGAAACCAATTTTCATCAAATTTTTATCATTTAAAAATACCTAAGGTTTTAAATCACCTATGGGTATCTTAAGACACTTCCCTAAAGCATTACCCATTTTAGATGAGTCACTTTAGTCTATACAACATCTGAATCTACCCTTTTTTTAGGTGATATTCTTATTTATATGTTAAATCTAAACCTTTTTAGTTTCTAAACTATCCTCTAACATTATTTGATATGACACTTGTTATCCTAATCCTTGAAATTTTTATTTTTGTGAAAAATCTTACAATTTCTTTAGAATGACCAAAAGGTAGCATAAAAGGACATTGAGAAAATGGACAAATATGTCAAAGGTTTAAAAGATATTTAGTGACCCTCAAACTATGAATTAACCTCATTTAGGACCTTGGTGAACATTTCAAACCTATGAACCTATGAAAAATTTGAATATGCAATGGGGGTTTACCTAATTTGACCTAGGATGAAATTTGGTCAATCGTAATTGCTTAGGAGGAACCTTGTACCTATTCACCCCCACCCCACTAGCTGATCTTGACTTGTTTGATGATGGCATAAATAATTTTCCATTGAATAGTTTATTATAATAAAGTATTATTTGAAATCTTAAGGAGGGAGTTTTAAATGAGTTTTAAAATGTATTAGTTTGGGAGTTTCATGCAAAAATATTGATAAAAGAAATTAATGCCTGTTATCACAACCACTCCAAGACAATTTAATTTCGTTAGTTGAACATGAACCCACAAAGATTGATTCTTTATTTGTTCAAGCTAAATCTTGGTCTATATCTATTTCTAATAATTACAATGATAATTTTTTGAGTATTATACTAAATAGGGTGGATAATTTTAATGCCAAAGCCTAAACATATTTTAATAAATAGCCAAAAGGCACCAACCTTGTTATTGTAAATGCCAAGAAGGAAAAAGTTTTGGTAATGTATCATCATTTTTATCAGATATCATGCCATAGTTATTATACTTCGTATCTAATTAGAATTCATTTTTAATTGTAGGCAAAATATGAGAATCTAAAAAATGAAGCTGAGGTCCTCAATGTGCATTTGAAAAATGAATGAAAAAAAATTATATTATGGCATTCAATTCAAATAGAAGTTTGTTTTGTTAAATAAACATAACAACACAATCACAAAAATGATTAAGGAATAAGGATGGGACCTCAACAATTTATTCAAATAGAAAATAGATGGCAATCCAAGTCTAATTTCTACAAGAGATGCTCTAAAAGAAGAAAATAAAGTCTTGCTTGTATTAATTCTACTATAAAAGATATGGGCAGTGATATTGAAGGATGACATAGAGGAAGGGTAGGTAGGGATTTTTAAGGATGGTGGTAACAATGTGGATTATGGGAGTGATAAAGTGGCTAAGTAGTGAAATGTCTTTTCAAAAAAATTATATTTTCTAATGTTGAAAACTCATTATTATATTTGAAAAAATAATCTTGTGTTTCTTAAAAAATAATTTGAAATGATAATTTTAATTTTTAATTTTCAAAGATTAGTTTATTATTTTTTAATTACTCTTGTTTTACTAAGTCATGGTTCTTTAATAATCTTGCATTCATATTCTATGTTAATGTAATTCAATGAACATGGTGATGTGGACTGCAATTATTATTTTCTATGGATTTAGACTGAACATGAATTTGAATTTTATGATGTTTAAAATTCATTATTATATTTTAAAATATAATGCTATGATTTCCAAAAAATAATTTGAAATGATAATGTTCAGTTTAAATTTACAAATATTAGTTTATTAAGTTTCAATTAGTCTTGTTTTACTAAGTTATGGTTCATTTATCAACTTACATGCATATTCTGAGTTGATGTAGTTCAAAAAACATTATGATATGGATTGAAATTATTTTTTTATATGGATTTGGATTGAGCATGATTTTGAATTTGATGTACTTTCATCTTGTTCAATTATTATCATTATTTTAGATAATGTATGATCTATAAATAGGTAGTGTCTAAAACTACACCAATTGCTCTATTTTTATGGATGCTTTATAAATTATATATCTCATTAATTATCCTAAAATTGGAATAATAATTAAAATCAGAATTCAAAAATTGATAATAAACCAAAACCATGAGCCACAAAGACAATATACAAACTAGAGTTGATAACGAGGTTCACTCAATCTGGGTTAGGTCTCTAGGTCGTACTCAAAGGTGAAATCGATCAATTATTGATGAAAAATCACTTTGTACTTTAGTTATCCTTAGTAGGGGTTCTTGATCTATAAATAAATGCTTTGATGTGCTTTGTCTCTAGTTACTGGCTCTGACTCTAGATTTAACTACTAGCTTTGGCTATGGATCTAGATATTGGCTCTAGATATTAGCTCTAGCTTTAGCTCTGACTCTGGTTATTGGCTTTGGCTCTAGATCTAGATATTATAATGTCTCTAAAAAAATATGTCTATGAAAAAACTATATGCCTATAATTTATACTCTTGTAGTGAAGACATACAAACTTGCCTACTATGCAAAGGGCTAAGCTTTAGGCTTTCTTATTCTTTGTGTAAAGGGCTAAGCTATAAGTTTTTTTACTCTTTATGCAAAGGGATAAGCTATAAGATTTTTTTAATCTCTATTACAAATATATCTCTCACCAAATTCTTTTGAAGATCTCTCAATCAAAACCCTTTCTCCTCCTAGATGGATACTTGTCTTCAAAATCTTAGAATGGAAGAGTTGTAATGCAAGTGAGAGCTTGCTTCTCAAATACTTGAAATGTAAGTGAGATCTTGGAGTGATCTTGGAATTATATTATAATTCTCTTGGAATGAATTTATAAATGAGGTTCATGGGTTTATATAGTCTTTCAAAACCCACCAATTATGGATTTCTTCATTATCCATCCCCATGTACAAGCCTTTATTTAAGCTTTTTATCCTTATCTCCCAAAATGGGGCATGTAAAGTTGATGAGGGTCAATGGGTCAAACCACCTTTCATATCTTTCCCTTTGGATAAACCTCCCATTCATTTCTATGGGAGATATCCTAAATTCTATGCAAAATATCCCACATTTATGGGGAAAGAGATATTCATGAAGTTAATCCCATTTCTCAAGCCTTAGGAAGTTAGATTTGTCTAAAATTTTGGAGCTATTTTAGACAATCTAAATATGAGGATTTTATTGGTACACATGTCAAGAATATATTGGACCACATGTATGTCCAATCACTGTACATGTACATATTTTTTATATTGTCTGAAAACTTTAACAAACCATAACTTCTGCACATGGAGTCCATTTTTCAAACCATAAAATGTATTGGAAATATATTGATGAACACTTCACTATGCAGAAAGTATAGGAAAAAATTAAGATCATATAGTTTTGTCATTATTAAAAACCCTCCTAGATCACACCTCCCCACTAAATAAATTTTGGTCCACTAAAAGTCTACTTCTTAGAAATAAGTGAATGTATCACTTATTGACCCTTCTAGTTTCTATTTATGCTTGTCCTAGATGCATTTATCCTCTAGAGGTTAATTTTCATAATCTCCTTGCTATTAAATATTAACACAAGCATATAAAACTATGTTTCATGTTAAATGATGTGATAATAGGTCATCACTTTCACATTTTCCCCCTTATTGCGGTCTTACATGCAATTGATGTATTGCCTTTCTTGGGGTCTTACATACAACACACGTGTTACAAGCATTGCCCTTCTTGGGGTCTTATATGAAAAATACAGGTTTTCAAACATTGTAATCACTAAAAATATTAACCAATTTTGGTATTTTATAATGTGCATATAATGATTATATACATACATCAAAAGAACACATGTCAAAAATGGATGGCCACATACATCCATAAAAAATAGTGCTTTAATTGAGTGATACTCACCATGGAAGCACCTTTAATGTTGATTCCAGTTTGTCTCCCTCTTGGAAGTACACCTCAACTCATGGGTATGATAATGATGCCTATCAAACATGTCTACTATTATCCTACTCCAAATCTCTTGTGTTGGGCTGCTCATGTATGCTTCTCAACTTGGATGGTTGCTCCATATTCACTCTCAATGAGTGATCTACCTCCACACTTGCTCATATAAATAGTTAGTTTCCTTAATGGTTGTCAATAATTAAAACCAAATAAGTGAATTTAAAGTGTTTTTAATAATGATAAATAAAACTTAGATATGCAAAAATTGTTAGGAATAAAATACTTCTAAACCAGATCTAAAGCTATGCAATAAAATGCATCATAAAAACATTCCTTAATTCACCATTAATATGAAAGCATAAATGAGATAAAATAATAATAACACATATCTAATGTGGTTCACCCAATGTGGGATACATCTAACAATGAAATTTCTCAAATAAATCAGTAATCTAAAAAAAGATTACAATGAACTCTCACAGAGATAGAAAAATCTCCTATAGAAAGTGTTGCACAAAAATCTTCACTTTCACCTACACCTGCATAATGTTGTATCTCATAAGTTGTTGAACCACACCCTGAATGAACACTTTCACTTTGTAAAACACTTGCACTTTGACTCTAATCTTCAAAGCCACACCCTGTAAACAAACCATCAACCTCTAAAGGCCACACCACACCATGTATTTATATTAAATTGAGGAAAATAAACAAAAGGAAGAGCAAATGTGAGATTTTTATCTAAGATAATCATTATCCAACATGTGAAAATCACCCTCCACCCCATCAAGCTTAATCAAAAGATCTCCCAAGGAGGAATTCACCATATTCATTTCTCCACCTTCTAAAGGAACATTTTTCCAAAAACATGTGATCTCAACCAACTCCACTCAAAAAGGAAGGAGTTCCCTTTTCTAAAAAATAACTAGCTTCTTCAAAACAAGGAAGTCAACATGGGAAAAGGATTCTAACAACTAACTCCATGAAATATGCAATACATCAAAATTAGGAATATAAATAATATTCCACTCATATGTGGAGAACATGAAAATTATTCCCCCCACATCCTTGGATCTCTTTAGCCCCCCAAAATTTATTCCTATGGTCATGTGATATCCCCAAAGGGATCCACACTCAATAATCTCCCACTTGGAGGCCATTTCTCTTGAACAAAATCTTTCACTGCTCTATGACCACTAAAGCCAACCAAATTTGAACATAGTTTCAACTTGTCCAATGTGACCACCTTGGTCATCATATCCATAGGATTTTGGCTAGTATGAATCTTCTCTAGCTTCACCAAGCAAGATTCTTTGCTAAATGAATAGCACTCTGACTATCAATGTGTAGTCTCCCAACTTCCTGTTCATGCCCTAACTATCAAAAAACTCCTATAACTAAATTGTCTCCTTTATAGCCTCTGTAATAGAAACATACTCTACCTCTATGGTTGATAAAACCACAAATTTTTGTATCCTAAAAATCTAACTACTATTGTAACTCCAATAGTAAATATATATCCTATCATACTTCTCCTGCTATCAATATCCCCTACCATATCTATGTCCACATAACCATGCAAAGTGGTATCTAATCCACCATAACATAATGCAAAATCAGTGGTTCTTCTCAAATACTAAAGAATCCATTGGATTGCCTACCAATGCTCATAACTTGGATCACTCATATACCTACTCACAACTTCCACTACTTGGGCAATATCGAGCCTAGTACAAACCATGGCATACATCAAGTTATCAATTGCTGATGATTAAGGTACCTTAGACATATTAATCTTTTTATTTTCCATCTTGGAACACTACTCCTTCGATAATCTAAATTGGCCTACCAAAGGAGTACCAATAGATTTATCATCCAACATGCTAAGCCTTTCCAAGACTTTCTTTACATACTCTGATTGGGATAAGATCAACTTCCTCTCCTTCTTTTCATGAAAAATCCTCATATTAAGGATTTGCTTTGCAACACTCAAATCCTTCATAGAAAAAGAGTCACTAAGCTATTTCTTGAGCATATGAATATGTTGTATGTTCTTTCCTACTACTAAAATGTCATCAATATACAAACATAATATAATAAAATAACCATCATAAAAATGTTTGATGTACATGCAATGGTCAGAATGACACCTTTGATATTCTTGTTCCAACATAAAATAATCAAATTTCTTATACCATTGCTATAGAGCTTGTTTCAGGCCATATAAGCTCTTCTTTAGTTTTCACACATAGTTCTCCTTCCCTTTGACCTCATAACCCTATGGCTACTTCATATACAATTCTTCATCCAAATCACTATGAAGAAAAGTAGTTTTCACATCTATCTATTCTAAGTGCAAATCCTCAACTAAAAATAAACTAAGAATAGTCCTAATAGAAGTCAATTTTTAAATAAGAGAGAAAATCTCATCAAAATCAATACCTAATTTTTTGTACAAACCCCTTGACCACCATCCTAGCCTTATACCATTTTCTCTCTTCATCCTCTTCTTTGATCCTAAAGATCCACTTGTTTGTCAATGCACTCGTGCCCTTAGGTAGCCTCACCAAATCCTATGTTTGTTTCTCCATGAGAGATATATTCTCCTCATCCATGGCTTGTTCCCATTTTAACTTGATAGCTACTTGTGTCACTTCCTCATAACACTTTAGTTATCAATTATTAGTGAGCATTAAATAATTCAAAGAAGGAGAAAAACATTCAAGTGTTTTTCTTACCCTAGAATATATTCTTACCATAGGAGTTTGGGGTCCTTGTGTAGAAGGTTCCTAAACTGAATCCTTGGATACTTTGCCATCTGTAATGTCATCCAATAATGTGTACTCTTTTTATTCTTGATCTTATTCCTATGACTATTCATTATGCATGACTTTTTCATTAAAGACTACAAATTTTTCATTAAAGACTACATCTCTAGACCAAAATATTTTCCTATCTTTAATGCTCTATAAATAGAAACCAAAGTCATCCTCACCTAACCAAAAAATGTGCATTTATTTGATTTAGCCTCTAGCTTGGTCCTATCCTCTTTCTTAATGAGAGTAAAAGCCTCACATCCAAAGACTCTAAGAAAAAAATAATCAACATTCTTACTAGACCAAGCTTGTTTTGGAATGCCTCCATCCAAAGGCATAAAAATTAGATATACTACTATGCTAACTATTTCTACCCAAAACTATAAAGGCAACCCTGCATGTAACCTCATGCTCCTATCTATTCCATTATTTTTCTATTCATCCTTTCAGATATCCCATTCTATTATGGAGTTCTTAGAACTATCCTTTGCCTATGGATTCCATTGTTATAACAATAATCAAACAAAGCATTACTACAATACTCACCTCCATTATTTGATTTGAGACATTTCAACTTGAGACTTGTTTCATTCTCAACCAAGGCTTTCTAGTTCTTAAAAGTTTAAAATACATTAGATTTATTTTTAATGGAATAAACCTAAACATTTTTAGTTTCATCATCTATAAAAGTAACATAATAATTGGATCCACCAATAAAAGATACCTGAGCTGGTCCCCATACATTTGAGTTTACCAGATCTAACTTGCGATCTTTCTTTGTGGGTTCAACCTTCAAGAACTTAACCCACTTCTATATTCCATACACATAATTCTCATAGAAGTCTAGATTTAGATCTTTCAATCTAAGCAACTTATATTTTAATATTTTCATGTCCGTATGGATCATATGATCGAGCCTATAGTGACACATAGTTGCATCTCCATCTATAACAACTAAATCAAGAGAATCAACACTAATAGTCAAATACAAAGTACCAACTTTCTTACCTCTTAAAATAACAAGATCACATTTGGTAACTTTATAATAATCTATAGTAAACAATACCAAACATCCCTCACTACCCAATTACCCCACTAAAACCAAATTCCATCTCAACATAAGCATGTGTATATCATCCTTAAGGATCCATGTGTTCCCATTCTACGTCTTGACCTACAAATGACCTTTCCATACTATTTCATATGGTTCATCATCACCAAGATATACATGTCCTAGATTCTCTTGAGCATAGTTAGTAAAATAATACATATGTGGGGTGGCATGAAAATAATCCCCTAAATATAATACCCAAGACTCAAAAAAACTATCCATAAAAAGAATTAAGGCATCTTGACATGATTTACCTGATGTCACATTTAACTCATTCATTTCCTCCTTATTGGTATTATTATCCCAAAGTGACCAACAATTCTTTTTTGAGTGTCCACTCTTCCCATAATGCCAACACATCATCTTGGATCTAGATCTAGACTTAGATCTACCTTTTGACTTTCTTCAATTGCTTTTACTCTTATCATTTTTCCTCCCTCTAGTATCAATGGATAAATCATTACCTAAAAATGATTCACTAGTGCTTTTCCTTCACATCTCCTCGCTAAGGACCACACCTACAACATCCTCAAAATTCAAGCTTCCCTTGGTAGGGACTACATTACTCACAACCATAACCAAACTATCCCAACTATCAGGAAAATAACATAATATTATAAAAGATCTAACTTCATCATCAAACTTAATTCCAATTAAAGTGAGAATACTTAAAATCATATCATAATCATTTAGATGATTAATAATTGAACCATTCTCAGACATTTTCATGTTAAACAATCTTTCCATAAGAAATTTTTTATTAGAAGCTAATGGTTTTTCATACAAATTTCTAAGTTTATCCATGATATCTTTTGTGGTTTCCTCATCAGAAATATTAAATGTAACAAAGGATGTAAGCCATAACCAAATGTCTCCCAATGTCTTCCTATCAAGTAATGACCAATTTGCATCACTCATACTTACAAGTTGTTCTACTTTCCCCTCCAAGGGGAGATGTAGATCCTTATAATATATTTAATCCTTCATCTACATTTTCCATAAACCAAAATGCTTACCATCAAACTTCTCCACTATAAATTTGATCTCTTCTCCCATATCTCCCACTCAAGCTAATAGACTTCTTGTGATTTACCACTTCAACAAAACACATAAACCAATGGCTCTGATACTAGTTGTTAGGAATAAAACACTTCTATACCTAATATACTATTACCATAAACTAGATCTAAATTTATGCAATAAAATACATCACAAAAACATTCCTTAATTCACCATTAATATGAAAGCATAAATGAGATCAAGATAATAATAACATAGATCTAATGTGGTTCACCCAATGTGGGCTACATCCACCAATGAAAGTTCTCAAATAAATCAATAATCTAAAATAAGATTACAATGAACTCTCATATAGATAGAAAAATCTTCTATAGAAAGTGCTACACAAAAATTTACACTTTCACCTGCACCTACACAATGTTGTATCTCACAAGTTGCTAAACCACACATTGTAATGAACACATGCACTTTGTATAACACTTTCACTTTGGCTCTAATCCTCAAAGCCATACCCTAAAAATAAACCATCAACCTCTAAAGGCCATACCATACCCTATATTTATATTAAAATGAATAAAATACACAAAGGGAGGAGAAAATGTGTAGTGCTTATCCAAGATAAGCATTATCCAACATGTGACAACCCTCCTCCACCTCATCAAGCTTATTCAAAATCTTTCCCAAGGAGGAATTTGTCATATTCATCTCTCCATATTCTAAGGGCACATTTTCCCAAAAACATGTGATCTCAACCTACTCCACTCAACAAAGAAGGAGTTACCTTTTCCATAAAACGAATAGCTTCCTTAAAATAAGGATGTCAACATGGGAAAATGCATCTAACAACTAACTCCATGAAATATGGAATACATAGAAATTCAGAATACAAGGGATATTCCACTCACATGTGGAGAACATGAAAATTATTCCCCGACATCCTTAGAGATATTTAGGCCCCCAAAATTTATTCTTATGGTCATGTGATAGACCCAAAGGGCTCCACACTTAACCGGATGCTCCCTCTTGATGTAAGATTATTTGGATAGGTAGGCTTCTTCATGGGCTATTTGTGAATTAACAACTTCATTATTTGTCACCTTTGTAATAGGAGCCTAAACCATATTTAGGATTGCATTATGGATGAAGTTTCTAAAAAAATTCAATCATGTGCCCAATCATATGATAATGAGTACAATAGTTCCTTTTCTCCTTTTTAGACAAGGAAACATATTATCATTTCTTGATTCTAGATTACGAGATTGATCTTTAGCACCTATCTTATTTTTCAAAAAAGGAAATAAATTCTTCATAAAATATTTACTATTCCAATAATTATCCATAGAATGTTTAATTAATCCACAAAAAAAACATGGGAAATCATTCCATATTTTTTATATGTCATAGCCATATTGTTTAAACTGAAAGAGAACATCAAAATTTTTACAATTACCATTATGTTTAGTGCTATGATTTGTGTAAGTATGAGGAGGTGGTATTGCCTTACTTATTTTTTCTACTTTGTTACACACTTTCTCATCACCTTGTGATTATGTCACATTCCTCTACATGGAAGAATTATACAATTCTAGTGTCATAAACACTTGGCTATTAGAAGCTTATCTTCCTTCAATAGTTTTAAAACTCTCTCCAATTTCCTTCAGAAGTTCACCTAATATGGGCTATGTCTTAATCTCCTAATCAAAGGTGAAACTGGTTGAATATTGATGCAAAATCACTTTGTAGATCATTTATCCCCAGGAGAGGTTCTTGATCTACAAATAAATGTTTTAATATCCTTTGGATCTGGCTAATGGCTCTAGTTCTAGATCTGGCTCTGGGTCTAGCTATTGGCTCTAGCTCTAGATCTTATAATGTCTCTACCAAAAAATATCTATAAAATAAATTTAGGCCTATAATTTCTACTCTATCAGTGAAGACATACAAAATTTATTACTATGAAAAGGGCTAAGCTTCAAGATTTCTTACTCTTTGTGCAAAGGGCTAAGCTATAAGATTTTTTACTCTTTGTGCAAAGGGATAAGCTATAAGTCTTTTTTTAACTATCTGTTACTAATAGATATCTCACCAAATTATTTTGAAGATTTCTCAATCAAAACCCTTTCTCCTCTTAGATGGATGATTGGCTCCAAAACCTTGAATTGGAAGAGTTGTAATGCAAGTAAGATCTTACTTCTCAAATAATTTCAATGTAAGTGAGATCTTGGAGTGATCTTGGAATTCTCTTGGAATGAGTTTACAAATTAGGTTCATGCATTTATATAGTTTTTCAAAACCCACCAATTATGGATTTCTTCATTATCCATCCCCATGTACAATCATTTATTTAAGCTTCTTAGCCTTATTTCCCAAAATGGGGTGTAAAATTTTGATAAGGGTCAATGGGTCGAACAACCCTTCATATCTTTATCTTTGGATAAACCTCCCATGAATTTATATGGGAGATATCCAAATTTCTATGGGAAATATCCCACATTTGTGGGGAAAGAGATATTCATGGAGTTAATCCCATTTCTCAAGCCTTAAGAAGTGGGATTTGTCTAAAATTTTAGAGAATATTTTTGAGTTATTGTGGACACTCCAAATTTGAGGATTTCATTGGTCCACATGTCAAGAATATATTGGACATGTGCATGTCTAGTCACCATACCTTTACATGTTTTCCTTATTGCCTGAAAACTTTAATAGACCATAACCTCTGAATACAGAGTCCACTTTTCAAACCATGAAATGTGTTGGAAATATCTTGATGAGATCTTAATTGTGAAGATAGTTTAAGGAAAATTTGAGCCCATATAGTTTAGTCACTATTATAAATCCTCCTGGATCAATCTAAAAGTTGTAGTTATTATGGATGTAGAGTCCAGGCAATAATTATGGTTTGTTTTTGGTCAATAATCAATGGAAACTTCATTAGTCTATTTGACAACAACTAAGTGAAATATTTATTTTTTTGAATGAGACTTTAATCCAACTCGATGATGAAGGTTTTTCTTAGGTTGTTTTTCTACACTTGAATCTTCATGAGTTTAATTTATTTTCTTTATAATTTGGTCATGTTGTTCAATAGGCTTGTTATCTTCTATTACCTTGGTATTTGACTTTAATATGCATATTTTTAATCCAAATTTTAAGGTTAATTATTAATATAGTGCTACAATATCATTTTTTTTTCAAAAGTAATAAAAATATGTACTTAACAATATAATCTTAGAAAAATGTAAAAATATTATGACCCATTTCAAATTTTGAAGAACCAATTAAATAAAAGGGAAAGTTACATGATGAATGGAATAAATATTTCAAATAACAATGCTATCAACAATTTTAATGAATTGAATATTTGAAATGTTTTAGAATATAAAAAATTATATGAAATAGGATTTTAGAATATGATAGTTGTAATAAATATACAACTAAAAATTGGGTAGCTGAATAATCCTACACAAACCTACTCATTGCAAGTATCATTTACATATGTCATGTCAGTGGCATATTTAGTGTCAATATTTATATTCTCTCTAATGGTAATTATATTATTGATGCATATTATTTTAGCTATAGAACTCCATGTTGCTAAATCTCTTTCATAAGGAAACATATCAACAACATAACATGAAACATACAATCTCAAACAGGTTTCTAAATTTTTATCCAATCTATTTCAAAGTTTTGACTTAATGAAAGATAATGCACATAATACTCTTTCATCTTACACTAAGACTAGAATAATTATTTGAAAAGTTCATATAATCAAAAATATTCATGGATAGTTTCCTACAGGATGCCAATAGGATGAAGTTTTTTCAATAGTTGTGCAATTTCCCCATTTTCTATTGGTTCACTTAGAAGGCAATATTGTTTGAACATTGTAATTCCAAAATATGCTGACTAAGATGTCAGTAAATCATTGCCAAAAATGCCTTTATTTTCAACTCCATTGACCTCTATGGATTTACTAAAATTCTTAACAAGAGATCTTGTGTATTTGTGAAATAAATTATTGATCAGATTTTGACTATTATCACTACTCCAAAATATGGGTTTCATAACTACCATGGTCTCTAATAAATCATCCCTTTGAAAACAATCTTTGATCTTGTAAAATAGGGGTTTTTTTAAAAATTATACTCAATTTCATCCATGTTTTAGATATAATAGTATCATATAGAATATGTGTTACAATAATTTTTTTAGTTTTAGCTCCCACAATATCATATCTTCTATAGAAATTATGCATTAGTATCTCCTTGCAATTAAAGATGGCATAAAGATGATCATTGATATTCAATTTCAAATAAATTTTAGGATTCTTAAAATATGTCAAAATTTTCCAACTGCTAAAAATATGTCCCTAATTTTTTTTATTCAAAGTGTATATTATATCAAGAGATTGACATACTCATTTTCTCAACCATATGAAGTCAACAATATAAATGGATCTCTCATAAGCATGTTTCATTAAAAAATTCATTTATTTCAATATTGAGAGAATTCCACATAATGTTAGCAATTTTTACAAATATGTTAAAAGTTACAACAAATATTTCACCTTGTCAACTTTTTTATGGTATTTATATATAAAACTACTAATGATGGATATTGTTCAAAAAATTTGCATGCAGGTTTATACATAGAAATCTATCCTGTATCAACATCTTTCAACAAATTTTTTACCATCAATCAATCCTACTGTAAATTTTTAGAACTCAAAAAATCTTTTCAGACTGATTAACATACAAGCATGTAAGTCATGAATGAGCTCTTCCACTTTTATGAAATTATCAAATTTTCTAACTATTTTGTATGAAAGATTCATCCTATGAGCCATGAAATGAATTAGAATAATATATGGGGAAACTATTGTTTGTATTAAAACACACAAACCATTTCTATTCCCCTAGATAATTGATACACCATTAACCCCAACACACACTAGCTTTATGGATATTTCATAATCATTCATCCCATATTTATCTTTCAAATTAGATACAACCAATTTGTAAAATATTTCAACATTACAATTTTATACCATTTGATGAATTGTTAATAGATGAGGTTGTCTTGAATAGTTCTCAAAAGTATACACATGCACACAAACATAGGATGTTTGTTAATTATTATGACCTCATTAATGGATAGTGAGATGAATAGTGAATTTTGAAATTTTTGTTTCAAATCCTCCTTCTCAACCATTTTTACACATTTTTCTATTTCCCAAGCACTTCTATCTGACCAATGTTATTGTGGAATATCAATAAATCCATTATGTTTAAATAAAATATTATAATCTAAAAAATTTAAAATAGGTCTACCCTTTTTTAAATTGTGGTAAATAGTAGAGAAATGTACATATTTGGCCTTTAGATGGGATTGTATAAATTTTCTAAATTGACCTTCGATTGTTCCCCCTTTCTCAACAAGATGTTTTTGATGTTTCTTATCATTTTAATACTTGCATGCATATCTTACATGCATGAATTCTTCTACATTTTTCCACCTGTGTGTTCTTATTGTCTATCTATATGTGTGCTTTACTTTCACATATATTTCTCTACAATTTTTTTCAATTGTGTCCAACTTAAGTTGTATTTTGGGTTCATTTCCTATTTTTAACTATATATTGTATGTTTATATTATGTTGGAGTATCATTACCATTCTCAAGTTATAAGATTTTAATGAAGGTAAATTTTGTTTCCCAATACACCCTAAAGGACCTTCCAATTTTCATCTACTTCTCTTCCTTTGTAAAGATTTTTAAGTGTAGTTTTCAACTAAACTTGGTGTTTGATGAGACCCAATAATTTATTCTAAAAATTGAGTTTCATGATCATTATCATCAAAATATATAGGAATATCTTTGAGTGGTGCCATGTCATCATAAATATAATATTTAGGGGATGCCATTTTTGGTGTAGGATTTTTTCCACTAGGTTTTGCCTATATAGTTTATTATTCTTACTTAGGTCCCTAGAGGCCATTTAGGCTATTTGGGTTGGTTATTACATATTAATGACATCATCATAATGTCTCATGCACATATGAGTGCATAGGATCACATAGTGGGTAGATGTGGTCTCCATTCCACTTCGTCTCCTTAGTGCTTATACCACTAAGGCCTCTAACCCATTACTATTCCCTTAGTTCCCTCTCCACTCACAGTGGTAGATCCCACACACTCAGGTTATCTAGTGAGTCACTATTCCACTCAACCAACCTATAAATGCTCGAGGAGTATTCATTCCTTTGTTCTAATGATTTTTTAATATTCTCTCATGGATGGTTTTAATAACTTTTAGATGTGTGATTTCTTGACTCACATGATCATTTCACCATGGCCATTAATTGATTTTGTGATCCTAGATGCAACTCTTATATGGTATTAGAGCATCAATTTATGTTCATGATTGCCTAGTTTATGTTAGTTTTTCTTGGAATCATGAGTTCATTTATAAAATAACTCCACATTTATGTTTTTTTACTTTCTCCATTGTTGAGAATTCTTCTATGGTAATAGATTCTCCTTGTTTTGCATTGTATTATACAAAGTTATATGTAAGCAATTTTTTTTTGGAGTAGGGTACTATTATTTGATAAAAAATTCTAAAGATTTTTTTGTGAAAGATTATTTTACCTACTTGAGGCATTATTGCCTAAATGACTATGTCATTGATGTTTTTCACTTGGATTTGAGACATCCAATATATTAAATGGTATTATGTTTTTATATATTGATGAAACCTCAACATACTTGGGTGCCATTTTTATTATAGGTTTTCAAATAAGATGGGATGCCACTTTTATTACATAAATTTTCATTATTTATAACATGGGGCATCACTTTTCACAACTATAACTACATTCAACAAAATACAGATCTAGGTGCCACTTCCTTAAGGTCAAATCGTTCAAACTTAGATGTCATTAAGGAAAAATAGACATTCATTTTGGTTTGGAATCTTTCCTAGCTATTCAATGCTTTATTTTGGGTGTGGACTTCTATTTAGGGTACCCATTTCATTTTAATCTTCTAAATTTTATCAAATATCCCTCCTAGGTTCTTCTTACCCTAATGACACTTTCCTTATCCTAACATGATGCCTTTATTCCCTCACATGGTGGCACCATACAACCATTTAATAAGATAAGTTTGATTTAGGTTTGTGCCTTAAGTTTTTTAATTCATTTTTTAATTTCAAAATTTGTGGTAAATTAACTTAGTTTCCTTTGGTTACAAATATGGGTGCCTATAAGAGATGTGTGCTTGTTACACTAAGTCCAAAACCTAAATTCTACCCTTTAAATTGATTAAAAAAATAAATAAATCATGTTTTAATTTATTTAAAATACCCTTGTTTTTTAATTTTTTTCCCTTAAAAAAAGCCTTTTCTAGTAAAGTGCACATAGGAGTGTATGGGCAGGTTATGTTTTGACATTAGTTGAATTGAGGAAGTCCTTAATTCCATTCTGGTTCCAATGAGTGTATGGAAGGCTACCTTATCCTTTGTTTGGTTGGTAATTTTTAAAGTTTTAGTGTGAGTTTTATTAAATAATAATTATTTATGGGAAAGTAATATTATAATAAAAAAATTTATAGCTCAAAATTGAGTGTCATCTTTTTCAAAAAATCATATTTTTTATTTCCCATGCATTGATCCTATTTTCATTGTAAAACATAATAAAATATAAAGTGCCATATTCAAGGGGGTTACCTATGATATGGGCCCTACTACTTTTTGAATTGTACTTCATGCACCAGTTGATCAGATGTGGATGCATTTTTAGCTATGTCCAATAACCTCATTTTGAGTGTGCATTATCCCTCATCACTCCAAGACTGATTGATCACTTCAACATTCTCAATTTTTCCTGACATCCCACTCATAAGCATGCTTTAGGGGTTCATTGTATTTTGTATTGTGTAGTCTTGCACTTCTTTGGTGTCTTATCTCAGTCATGCAAAATCCATTTGAGGGACTGTAAAGGAGGAAGGATGAGTCTATGTTAGTGGTCCTTCTTAGGTAGGCCAATTATGCTTTATGCCATGTGTACATACAATGTTCACTCATGGATCAAGAACTTATTCCATTCTTACATGGATAAATTCTTGCTCCTATTGACCCAGGTCAATATAATGACTGGGCCAACTCTTTTGACTATGTTTATGATGACTTATTGATATAGGTTTCATGGGATTTACACCACCATGTGGAGCAGAAATTACCTCCACTATTTGGAACACTCTTAAACATTTTTTTGAGGATCCTACTATGACTTGAATCACACCTCCTCCTCCTTTTCCTATTGTCTATTTTGAGACTATTGTAATCTCTCCTCTTACTTATATTTCTTGTGATGACACATCCCTAATGGATAATTCTCTTCCTTCTATCGAGCCCCCACTACAGGATGAGATTTTACTAGGACTTAGTTGTCTCATTTTAGATTCTACATCCATTCTTGTGCAAATTATTCCTCTTATAGTGCCTTCACAAACTTTCATTTTAGAGGGATTTACTTATTTCAATGAGATTATACACATTAAGAGTATTGATGACTCATATGTTCCTATGGACATTCATATGGTAGATCTATGTGCTTCATTTATAGACTAGTCTTTAGTTTTTATAGTTATTAAGCCTTGTTTTCCTCTTCCTATGGACATTATTTAAGTGAATGTTCCATTTATATCTTATTCTCTAGCTATTCTCTCTCTTCTTTATGGAGGCACACATTCTTCATATTTTATAAGATATTGGGGGACAACACTATGTACTTGGGTACCTCATCAGGCCTCATTGCTAGGGCCCAATTCTCTAGCCCACCTAAGTTATGTTTAAAGGGAGTGTTATCATAGGTGTTTTTTCCATTGGGTTCTGCCTACATGAATAATTATGCTTATTTAGGGTCCTAGAGGACATTTAGATTATTTAGGTTCATTATTTCATGTTTATGACATCATCATGATGTCATCATGCACACATGAGTGCATGGAGTCACTTAGTGGGTGGATGGGGTCTTCATTTCACTTATTCCCCTTAGTACTTACAACACTAAGGCCTCCAACCCACTAGTGTTACCTCAATGCCCTCTCCACTCACAATGGTAGAGCCCACACACTCAAGTTGTATGGTGAGTCACTAGTCCACTCAACTAACCTATAAATGCCCATTCTCCCTTTGTATTGATAATCCATCTTTATGTAGAGTATTCATTATTTTACTCTAATTATTTTTTAATATTCTCCTATGGATGGTTTCATTTCTTTCATTTGTGTGATGTGTTCTTTCTTGACTTGTGTGATCACTTCACCACGGCCATTCATTGATCTAGTGATCATGGATACAACTCTTATAGACATGTTATTCTAATTAATTCTTTATTATGCCATACAATCATGATAAATGGAGATTTTTGCATGTAAAATTGTTGTGATATTAATCAACAATTAAAATCAAATTCAATACAAACTAAAAAAGTAATAAGTACCTATATTTTGAATGTATTATTATCATTTGGGATTTTTTATTGTCTCTTTAAAATAATATAATATGCTCTACTTTCTTGATAATTAGACTATCCTTTTACCATTTTCACTAGATGCCATGATGATCAAAGATGTTATAGTTTAGTTTCATCTAGAGCATAAAATTTCACCATCTAGTTCCACACCATTTGATTACAACCAATATGTTCTCATCTAGTTGTAGCTAATTGGTTTGGATGTTATTGTTTAATTCAGCCAACTAGTTGTATAATGGATATTACTATTTAGTTATAGTGTGTATGCTTTTATTTGGTTATGCCATTCAGTTACAATGAAAATGATAATGTTCAATTTAGTCAGTCGTTCATAGTTTAAATGCTACCATTTTATGGTAACCATTCAAATGTGGTGCAGATTCTTCCATTCCATTTTAATTTCTTTCCTATTGGGTGATTATTTGATATCATGGGGTAGCTATTGAAAGTATATTTTTATGGTTACTAGTGGTAGCCTATGTGCTATTTATATGTGGCAAATTGAATGGTTAAATAAAAAATTATTGTAGAATTTTAGTGAGCCAAATGCCAAAATAATTGATAATAAGAAATTTTATGCAATCCATACCTATGTAGTGACCCTAAAAAATCACTGAAAAAAATTAAAAAATTGGAATATTCATGAATTAACAAATTTTCACCACTAAAATTTTCCATGTTACTACCTCTTTCCTTTATTGTCCACTAGTCCTCTAAGTTTTATTCAAAATACGGATCTATGAACCACATGAAATCCATCTTGAATGGGATCTCTATAGGTTTTTTGTCAAGAACTAGATCTAAAGTAATTGGGTAGTGATTTGATTTGTCAAATTGAAGGATTTCTAAAGAGAATTTGACATTTAATAACCCCAACTTTGGATTAATAAAATATCTACCCACTATCTAAAAAATTTCACATTCCCTTGTCTCTTGTTGGTCCAAGTAAAGATTACTTTTAATTCAATCAATTAATGAATTTCTAGAGGAAAATTCATTGAAATAAAAATAACTTTGAGAAAGCAAGGAACACCCTCCCCAAACACACACACACACACCCTTTTTTCACCTTAGGTCTTAGGATTACATTGAAATCTCCTCTAATTACCCACTTGATCCTATAAGTGCATTTATTGAAAACCCCTAATTTATTTTATCACTACCTCTTTTCTTCTTTCACAATGACCCATATGCATTGAATGATATGAAATAAAAATCTAATTTAAATGATTCAATTAAAATATTGATCTCATGGATATTTTAAGTATGAACCTTACCTTTTAAAATCATAAGATTAAAAAAATAATAATGCCACCCATATTCTCTAAACATCAACCATAATTATCTCATGAGAGTGCCATAAAACATTAATAATCTTTTCCATATGGATCTTATCAACTTTAATCTATTGTATAAATAGTATGTTCAGTCTACCTTCTTCTATTAGTCATTTAACAAAATAGATGTTGTCATAGAAATTCAATCCTCAAAAATTCTAGATAAGGAGCTTCATGATTTCCTAGTGGTGTAATTTTTTCTTCCACTTGTCATACAAGGCTCTAAGTCTTTTTTATTTATGCACACTAGATCTTCCGAAGATTCCATTGCTAAGTTAATTTGATTAGTCTTCTTGCCTCTAGTTTGTTGAGTACCTGTGTGGGGCTATATTTTTCCTACTGGAGATGACATGATTTTACTATAAATTTGGGTAAATTTTATAATAGATATGATTTCCCAAAACCTTTTCCTTATTTAAATGAATTTCCTTTAATACATTTGTTACTATATGCTTTAAATCACTTTTCCCAATCTCAATGAGGACTTAGGATAAACAAGCTTGTAGGGATCCAATTTTAATATCCTTTAACCCCAGTGTTCCTTTGTTTTTAAAATCCATCATCCTTAGGATAAGGCATCACAACCCTACTAGGGGTATTCACAAAACCCATCGATATTTTATCCCTTTCCTTGAAGCCTAAATTTTTAGCTTATTCCACCAAATCATTAATCCATTACATAGATATAGGGATTTCCCCCTCTAAAGATGACCCCTATTTTCCATATTCTAAATTGAGTATAATTCTCTCAATTTCTTCTTCCTTATTCACAACTATCAAAATTTATTTGATGCCCTTCTCTTCATTATCCTTCCAAGTCTCTATATCTTTATCAAGACCTTACCCCCAACTATGGTGATTACATTAGATTTTCATTTCCATATTATTGTAACCACTTTCATAGGAGGATTAAAGTAGTTGGCACCTTACCCACATTCCATTTTCCATATTCATTGATGTTATTCGCAATTTATCAACATTTAAAGTATAAATACGTAAGGAATTCATAGTCGAGGTCATGTTTCCAAATTCATGTAGGAGAACATACTCAAATTCCTGGAATATTGGTTTTACCAAGTTTATATTGAAACATATTATAGAATATATAGATAACTCTTGATCTATTGTATTCTTTTTTATGAGTCCAAAATATGACTCATTATTAACATCAAATTTTTTCATTTCCCCTCAATTACCTCTCCTCTAGACTAAACATTACAAGGATATTAGGCTTATATTTAATCCTAATGTAGTAAATAGATTATTTATCTTATTTAATGCAACTAAAGTCTAAGTTACTAATTATGTCACTTTATACTAACTCGTGGAAATTTTAGTTTCCCAATTTTGTGTATATATAGATAATAAAATAATCTATAGAAAATAAGGACCATTCTTATGATCTTATAAGGCAACCTATATGAATGACATTAACATATGGTGAGATATCAAATCATTTGTTATGCTTTCAACTCACCCAATATACTCTAGATTTAGCTAAGAACTCGCCCAATAGTTACAAACTCACCTACTTCGCTAGCTACAAACTCATGAAAACTATATTTAACCATTCACTGAAGCATTATATCATCCTTATAAGGTTGGTAACCTTGATATAGAATTCCTCAACATAAAATATTCCTAAAACATGCTACTATGGACTCTGCTAGACTTTCATAGACAAATTTATAACCTCTACTAGAGTTTCTATAGACTCTACTAGATTTGCTACAAAATCTCCCAGTCCAGATCCTGAACTTGTAGTATTGAAGGTCCATACTTTCCACTTTTGTCAAAACACATGAAGATAATTTTGGTCAATTTATATTTATATTATTAATATAAATATCAATCTATAAATAGACTTTATTTATATATATATATATATATATATATATATATATATATATATATATATATCAGTCATTGTAAATATATCAATAAGTCTTTTATAAGACAATTGATCCAATAGATCTAGGAAGGTATTCTTAGTATATTTTTAGTGGATTTTATCATAGACAATTCTTCCTATTACAACAATTAGTCACCTATTTTTAAGATCCAATGGAATTATGAGATTTGTCTTGATAAAAGAAGATTAGTTACTATGATTTAAGGATTTGTAGTTGTAGCATTATATATAGGTAGATCTCTATCTTAGAGAGGGTGGAATTATTTTACTATTTAATCGACATTTTAATACAGTAATACATGGTTGTAACTATATTAATGTATTCTATTTTTATAAATTAATGAAGATATCTATAATTTTCACCTACTAATTTTATTTAAATTCCTATTCCTAGGTGAACAAGGGCCCACTCTCCTCAGGAATCAAGAATGTGTTTTGTATGATATTTTATGCTTTCATTGTATTTATAGTTTTAGTAATTTTTGTTAAAAACATTTTCATTAATGTCAAAGTAGGTCTATCATCATGATATATTTATTGAATACAAAGGATAATAAATGAACTAGCTGATCATGATTAGAATAATTAATATCATAAGCCAAATTACTATCACATTGAATTAAAAAGGGTTGGCCAACTATGAAGGGATTAATTAAAAACATTTACTATATTCTAATTTGCATATTTGAAAGGTGGCTGACCCATGAGAAAGTTATAAGAGATAATTCACTTATTATATACTTATTATTAATGCAAATAAATATTATTTATGGCTGACCCATAATGAGCACCATTTTTTTAGGAGACGTCTCCTTTGAAGAAGTCATCTCCCTTGGGAGAAATTACACCCCCTCAAGGAAGAGAAATTGAATTGGTATAAAAGGAGATAAGGTTGGAGATTAAAAATTAATAAATGTAATGAAAAATCATTTGAATTAGAGTAGATCTAGAGTAAATTTAGATTAGAAATATATGTGAAAGATTTACAAGTAAATTTTATGGAGATATAAGTGTGGAGCAATGAAGTGAATAAAATATATAGAGAGAACATTCAAAGAGAATAAGGTGATCAATTAGAGATAATAAATGTGGAATCAAGTGGATCAAATGAAAACGTAAGAAGATCATTCAAGGAGATATATATGTGAGAAGAAAAAAAATGATATTTTATCAAGGGCAGATTTTGTGAAGTTTACATGAGTATCATTCATTGAAGGAGTAAATTTAAGAAGGAAAAATACTTTGTTTATTTTGGAACTTGGTACCTCATATCAAGGAGATTGGTGTCTCTTTCTAATTTGGTGCTTAGTAGTGGGGATTGGTGTCTTCAGTAGGTTGGTGCCTACAAAATATTTTTATAGTGGGGATTGGTGTCTCTAATAGGTTGGTGCCTAAGAAATTTGTAATAGAATTTTATATTATATTTTTATTCCCAGAAAGGGTTTCCATGTAAATCTTGTTTCTCAATTTTTTAATTTTATGTGAATGGTATTATTATGGTTATAAAATTTTATTAAGTAAAATATTAACTTATACTGATTCACTACCCCCCTCCCCTCGCACTCAATATAAGTGTGTGCTTAATAATTGGCATCACAGAGCTTTGTTTAGAAAAAATATAACTAATAGAAGCTAGATCTTGGGAGAACACATGGATATTCATCATGTACAAGAAGATTTTCACCACAAATAGAGATTCATTTTTTGATGGAATGAACTATACATTTTGGATCATAAGGATGAAAACTTATCCAATGTATCTTGGATTTGACATTTGATAATAAGTAGTGAATGGTTATACTACTCCATCATCTCAACCAACAAATTAGGCTAGAAATAAGGACAATGACAACAATGCAAAATATATGAATGCAATCTTATATAGTCTATCAGAATCAGAGTTTGTAAAGCTGATGCATTGTAAATCAGTGAAAGAAATCTAGGAAAAACTTAATAACATCTATGATGGAGATGGAAAATTAAATCAAGTTGGTCTTAAAATACATAAAAGACATGAAAATGAAATACAAATAAAATATTTCAGCTTATCTCCTTCATGTGGATGAAATTTTAAATACCATCAAAGGACTTGGTGAAAATTTTGAAGAGCTAATGATCATGCAAAAGGTGTTCAGGTTACTTCCCTTAAGATTTGATGCAAAAGTTTCAACCATTGAGGAAATGAAGAAATTGGATAAACTAAATATATATGAATTACATGGGATCCTCATGGCATATGAAATGAGGACTAAAAATGAGAAGCCATCAAAATGAGAAGCAGCCTTCAAAGCTTCAAATAAGGTAAAAAATGAAGAGACTAAATCAAGCTATAGCACTAGTAATGAATCAGATTCAATTAAAGCTCATTTTTTTTAGAAAGCTTAAGAAAGGATTGGATAAATACAAATGTAAGCTACCTTTAAAATTTTTTAATTGTGGTAAAATAGGACATTTTACTACTAAGTTTCCACATAAGGATAGTAGTAATGATGAAGAAGATAATAACATAAAAAATGTGTATAAACATCATCAATGCAAAAAATATACAAATAAGGTAGATATGGAAAGAATAAATTCCATAAGCATAATAAAAACCTCTATTTAAAAAAGGATAGTAGCTCATCTAAAGAGAGCAATGAAATTATTTAAGATAGTAATAGAGAAGAAACCCTCTTCATGGAAATAAAAATAAGGAGTGATATCTTGAAATGTGAAGACAACTATTTAAGATAAGGAAAAGTTAAGATAGATTCAGAAGAAGAAGAATATGTCAAAAATTAAATAGAAGTGGATCTTGAATAATAAATTATTTGTGCCTTAAGCAATATCAAGAAGCTTAAGAAAAAGAATTTGAAAAAAAAATTGTAACTTGAGAAATATGAAAATGAGGATTGTGATTCAAGAGATAAATTGTCACAAAGCCTTAAGCAATTAGAAAATATTATCATTAGACTAAATATTAAACTAGAGGAGGCAAAAAGGATAGAATAAGAGGTGATAATCCAATTGAAGACAAAATAAGAAAACTATGAGAGGCTAGAGTCTAAAACTATTTCCTTGAGGAAGGAAATAGAGAAAATAACCACTAAGTTGAACAAAAGCCTCAAGTTTGAAAAAAATACTAAAATATTAGATGAAATTATCAATGTCCAAAGGTTACCATTCATCAAGATTGGTTTTGGATATGAAGGAAACTAGAATATTATGAAAGAGAATAATATTCCTCAAAAAATTAGATCTCCTCACAAAGACAACAAAGGTAAGAACATCCCCATCAAGAAAAATATATTCAGAAGATCATTCCCTCTAGGACAAACTCATAAGACTAAGTTATATGATTCCTTTTATGGTTATTTATTTTTATATAATTTATTTGGTCATAAAGCTATAGAGTATAGGGTGCGTGAAAGGATTAGCTATGTATGAAACAAAAATAAAAGTATTTATGGATTTTCAAATAGAAACTACAACTCATTCACTCCTTTGTAAAACTAAAATGAGAATGATATTATATGTTATAAGTTAAATAACCATGGTCACATATAAATATTTTTTTAGAAGTGGTTTTATGGAATCTTCTAGATAGAACAAGAAAATGGATGCCATTGGTAAACATAAAGGGAACTCTACAAAAGTTTGGAAAAGAAATCAAGAGCAAAATAATTAATAAATAAGGTGAGAAGACTCTCACAAAGAGATCAAAAGAATGAGATTATTAATTTAGTAACCTTGGATAGAGAAGGAAGAGTTGAAGGAATTCTACATATTGTAAGATGTATAGAAAATGATGGATAGTTGAACAAGTTTATGACTTGTTAAATTTAAGAACATAATCCAAATTCGTTTTTGGATAGATATAGAGGAAGCAAGTCACCCAATTATAGATAAGAAAGGATATTGAAGTAGATGTGTGTATTCATCATTATAAGATATCCCTATGAGTTTTTATGATGTTTGTATGATAAAATACAATGATAAAAATATATATGCATTAAAGAAGATGACATGGATGTTTCTCATGATATATTTGTATATGGATGTATAGATTATTTTAAAGGGTTGCCATTAATGACAAAGGGGGGATTGTTAGAAATATTTTCATTGATGTTAAAGGAGGTATATCATCACAATATATTTAAAGAATAAAAAGGAGAATAAATGGATTGGTTGATCATGATTAGAATAATTAATATCATAAGCAAAATTACTATCATAATGAATTAGAAAGGGTTGGACGACTATGAATGGTTTATTAAAAATATTTATTATATTCTAGTTTACATATTTTAAAGGTGTTTGACCCATGATAAAGTTATAAGAGAGAATTAATTTATTATATATTTTATTGTTAATGCAAATAAATATTATTTATGGATGACCCATAATGAACATCATTTTTTAAGGAGACATCTCGGTTGGAGAAGTCATCTCCCTACACCCATTATATGAAGAGGAATTTGAAGTGGTATAAAATGAGATAATGTAGGAGTTAAAATAGCAAGACATGCAATGGAAAATCATTTGAATTAGAATAGATCTAGAGCAGATTTAGATCAAAAAATATATGTGAAAGATTTGCAAGCAAATTTTATGAAGGAGATATAAGTGTGGAGCAATAAATTGAATTTTATATATATATATATATATATATATATATATATAACATTTAAAGAGAATAAGGTGATAAATGATATATAATCAATGTGGAATCAAGTGAAGTGAATGAAAATGTAAGAAGATCATTCAAGGAGATATATATGTGAGAAGAAAAAAAATGACATTTTATTAAGGGTAGATTTTGTGAAGAAGTTTACATGAGTATCATTCATTGAAGGAGTAAATTTAAGAAGGAAAAATTATTTATTTGTTTTGGAGGTTAGTGCCTCATATCAAAGAGATTGGTGTCTCTTGCTAAGTTGGTACTTAATGGTGGGGATTGGTGTCTCTAGTAGGTTGGTGCCTATAGAATATTTGTATAATGTGGATTGGTGTCTTGTAGGTTGGTGCTTAATTTTTTTTAAGATACTTTTATATTGTGGTTTTATTCCCATAAAGAGTTTCTACATAAATCTTGTCTCTTAATTGTGTTATCTTGTATGAATGGTGTTATTATGATTATTAATTTCTATTAAGAAAAAGATTAATTTATATTGATTCACTCTTGCCCCTCTCAATATAAGTGTGTGCTTAAAAATTGCAAGTGTATTTCAGTCTTATAACTTATAAGGAATTATATTTAAGTTTTAAGATTAAATTCAATTATGTAAAGCAGTGTGCTTTCCTTTCAGTAGTTGTTTTCTTTCTAGAAGTGTGTCTATATTTATAGAAATGTGTTTAGCTTTTAAGCAGTGTCTTTATATTTTAGAAAGTATGTTTATTTTATAAAGTGTGTTTATTTTAGTAAGTTAGATTACTTCCATTTTTAGCACAGAGTGTTTCAATTCTTCATGTGTGATTTTTTATTGCATAAACAAGTGTTTTTGAATTAGATTAGATTAGGATAAAACACTTAGAAGATCAACATCCTGAAAACTATTTCTATAAGACTTACAAACATAAACCTTACTGCATATAGCTTTTAATTTCATCCCTGGTTTTAATGATATCAATAGAAATGTTGGTTAAATGAAGGGATAAATGACACCCATGATTTTTGGTGCCATTGATGGGTATAATTAGGTGTTAATAAGGTAACCCTTATTAGTATTTAGTAAAATAACAAAAAAATTAAAAAACTAATCAAAAACAACAAAAACAAACTATTTATATTTATGAACTGACCTAAATATGCCAAAGGATAGTTCATCCCCAAAGATCTAGAGTTAGGACCTGAGGAGAAAGGAATAAAATCTTTGATTGAGAAATATTAGAGTATAATAAAAATACTTGAATCAATCTTAGAGAATACTTTTAATACATCTCCAAAATTAGGGTCATCCTCACAAATAAACCCTATAGGAATAATCACATTTAGGATATTTTCTCATATAGGAAGAATTAACCCTAAGGATCATTTGTCTAGAATAGTAGGCCTTGGACCTTGATCTCTATAAGATCAAGATGAATAAATAAATTGGATCTTTAACATATGTTGGGAGGAAGAAGAGGAAATATAAACCATGGATGATAATCAAGGGAATGTGGAAAATCCTAAAGAAAATAGAATGCAACAAGATATAACCTTTTCCTTTCCTATAGTCATAGATCCAACAGATCAAACCTCTTTGTAGAACATTTCACCTTTGAATATGTCCATTTTTATGGGTAAATCCTCATAATATCTAGATCAATTTCTATTTGATTTCAAAGTTTTATGGTAAACCTATTATTGTATAATTGATAATCAAAAACTTGAACTATTCCCTTATACACTTAAGGAGGCAACCATGAGGTGGTTTATGGGCATTCTAGGCGACTCTATTAATACATGGAGAGACATGGAAATTGAATTTATTAACAAGTATCAAGATTACTATAGACTAATAGACATGAAGGAGGAATTATTTAAGATTAAAAACAATAATGATGAAACTTTAGAGGGTTATCTAGATAGGTTCATGTTCACTCTCAAACACACTGGTTATCCACTTCTGGAAGAAGTAGTTAAGATGGTCTTCCTTAAAGGATAACTAAAGAGATGATCTGAACTTGATGGGTAGAGGATACATTATAAAATTAACATTTCACCAAATCTCAAACTTGTACACTAACTAATCTAGGATAAAACCAAGCATCAAAAAATAAAAATTAGGTAAGTTCAGTGAATTTAATCAATTGATGGAGGAGTTTGACAATTTTATAATTGACATTTTGGTCTAGTTGAAAACTACCTTGGATCTCCTTCAAACCAAAGGCAATTTTACCATAAAACCCTTAGCCATCATCTACTCAAAATGTAAGTTAAAACATGCTCTCAGAGATTATCCTTGGATAAAATAGAGATATGTTGGATATGTGACAGTAAAGACCATGACACAACCATTACACTCATCTCCATAATTTAAAAATTTAATTGAAATAAAATACACAACCCATAGAAAACCTGAATTACATTCAAAGACATAATCCATTTTCACAAAACTGGACCCTAGGTCAGTTTGGTCCAATGAATCCAATTAATCCATGGATGACACCTTGGATTACTCAAGCACCTTAACCTATGTGGGGAAAAGTACATATACCATGGACCAATAAATAATGGATGATGTCTCAATATTAGATGATATCTCAATAAACATGGATGCCCCAACCATAGTCACAACCATGGGGAAATACATAGTGGAATGCCAATCCACAATTTAACTACCAAAGAATATTTCCACCATAACAAGATTTAATGTCACCTCATGATGCTCAACATATAAAATAGTTAGTCAACCATAATTACCTACTCAATTAGTGTCTAAACCCAAAAATAAGCCATCAACCCCTATTTATGTAAATGAACAAGGATAAACTATCAATGTATGAGTTATTGAGATTGTAAACATTTAGCTTAGATCAGATAGAATGATTTAAGATCCTTCTATCACCATTTCTAAATTTCCCAATAAAAAACCACAAATAGATCCACCTCAACCTATAGTTAGAAAAAATAATTAGATAAAAAGATATAGAAGATAGAGGAACATGTTACTACTCATTTACTTATTCTTTTTCCAGATAGACTAAAAGAAGTTGAGAATAAGCAAAATTCTAATTTAATTCATGAGCTAAGAAAATTAAACATTGAAATACCCTTATTACAAGCTATAAAAGATATTATAGAATTTAATAGAGTCATTAAAAGATTTTATGTCAATAAAATTGGGAGAAATAAGTAACACCCAAAAACCATACATGTAGATGGTAAACTTGATGATCTTCTAGTACGAAAATTATTTCTACCTAAATACGTAGACTAAGGTAGTCCAGCCATAATAGTAACCAAAGAGAAAAAATAAATACCCAAAATTTTGGTATATTTGGGTGTAATAATTAATGTGGACACCTAAAATTGGCCACCAATGATCTTTGACCAAGATTCAGACCAATTTCTACCAAAAGGCATAATTTAGGCCAAAATCACTTAAACACACTAAATGGTTCCAGCTTGTTATATAAAAGTTCTGATTTAGAATTTTATGTGATTTATAACTTTTATCAATTCATTATGAGCCAAAATGATGTTTTTGCACTTAGGTTCTTTGGATTGCTCTTTTATACCGATTTTCTTGTACGAGACATGTGCCTTTGTTATTTTGTGTTGGTAACATCCTAAATGGGATAATGGTTTCAATGCATCTAACATTGCATTATAATTCCACTCTAATCAAATTTCAATCCAATAATATGACATTTTGACCAGTTTGATTAATTGCGCAACCCATTTCCAAAGAATTACACCAAAATTGATTAATCATTTTTAAAGCTAAGTAATTTGAATCAAGAGCTTAAATGGATTCTCGATGGAGGTTATTGATTATTTAATTAATGGAAATTGATTTTGAATAACTTCATCACTTAGTGACATAATTTATGGGGTGGAATCCACAAGTCATAAGTGTAATAAATATCTAATTAAGCCCTCCCATGCCTCTTTAATGCCTCTATATCCCAAATATTTATGAGGGAATTTATTGATTTTATCATCCAAAATTGAATGGATTCTTGGCCACACATCTTCATCTTGAGATGGATAGTCTAGCTTCATTCTAATCAAATGGAAAAATCTATAAATAGAAAGCCTCATACTTTAAGCTCTCTCAAGCCAAAGTTATCATACTCAAATGATTTCAAAAGATATCTTAGTGCAAAGTTACCATGCTCAAATGATTTCAAAAGCTATTTCATATAGTTTTATTATGCCAAATTATTGATTCAAGATTCACAAGCCAAAGCCACATAGCCAATGATGTCAAGAGGAGGTGGAGGATAGCCAAAACTCCATTGATGAAGACCTTTGAAGCATAAGCCAATCAAGACAATAAAGAGAGCCTTTGGAGAATTTAAGGAAGGTGAGAAAGTTTGTTTTCTTACATTTTAGTTGTGCTTTATCAATGGTTTTCCCTCACTAAGCCCCCTAAGATCTAGGCTTAAGGTGTTAGTTCATTAGTGTGTTTATTTTTTGGATTTGATTTCCTCTACTAACATGATACTAATCTCCCTTTATCAGATTCCTATGTTCACAAATGGCATGCTTAGTGGGACTGCATCCCACAAAGTTGCTTAAATAGCATCTACAATCATACTACTAACCATTTTCATGTAGAATCTTGGATTTTGAGGCCAAAGTGGGTGAAAAAATTTAGTAAAAAGACATTTTATAGAAGTAATGATTTTGTCACTATGGACTAGTAATTTTGTCTTCTGGACCATACAACCGCAAATGACACAGTCATATTTTTGTCTTTCAATTGTGATTTTGCATTTTAGCTATATTTCTAGACTAACGAGCTCTCTATCTATAGTTTAAGTTGGAATATTACAATACCATGACTCCCTAGTCATGATATTGAAATACAATGATTTTGTAAGTTATGATATCATCAATTATAGTCATGGTTTTGTGGTTACACTGCTAGTGGTTAGCATAGCTATTGGGGGTTAAGTGATAAAATCACAACTCTCAAAGTTGAGGTTTTGCACTGTAACTTGTATTTTTTTTATTAGATAGCAATTTTTTAATTTTTTCTATTTAACTTGTGAATTACGATATTGTCTTAACCAATTTCAGTTTTATAGAGTTGTGATTTTGGATTATGTATCTATGGTTTCTCACTATGCAAACCTAAGAGCATAATTTTTAAAGTTATTTTTCTCATTAACAAAAGAGGTTCAAAGCTAAACAAAATTATGACAATTTTCTTACAAAATCTACTTGAAAAGTGATCAAATCAAGCTTAATTAAGTCTCAGTAAACCTCTTTTAGATGCTTAAAAAGAATTGGGAACTACCATTAGGTACTTAAAGTAAAAATTAGATGTTTATGTTGAATGTTTTTTAGTCATTCTTTAATATTTTTTAAACTTAAGGCCAAGGGGCCAAAGAACACCACCAAATCTTTCGTTTTAGTGATTTAAAATTAAACTCACTTCAAAGTTAAGTTTTATTTTTGTTTAAATCATTAACTTAGTTAAATTTATTTGAGTAAAAAGGAATTTGTGCATGTATGATCTCCATCCATATCCTATAGGGGACTTTTTGGATCAAAAGTGTCATATTCCTTGTAAATTATGCCTTATTCCAAAGGTGTAAAAAGGATGTTATGAAGGTTCTCCCTAAGACCCACATAGATTGGGTGATCTAGAAACAACCATAAAACCTTTTTACTTAGTTTTTTTTTCATTTCACACACTTTAGCTTGTGAGGGGGACTTTATTACCTCCCATAAGTTCTATAGGGAAACTTTGACCTAGGGATTCATCTCCTAGCATCATCTTCAACCCCTATCCTTGGGGGGTTTATAATTAAGATCCCCTTACTAGGATGGTGATTTGAATGGTTAATCTATATCCATTAATAGAGGCTAAGCCTAGGACATATGATAATTTTAGACATCACACTACACTAAGAAAGTGATGGATATACTGGTTGTGAAAAGGGATAGAATGTTTCACAACAAGCCATTTAAATTGGACTCAATTTATGTGTTTCTTCTCTTGTGTGCTAACATGAAATTTGGTACACATGGGATCCATCTATATAATAAAAAATTGTATATTTATTAGACAAACCCCACTTTTTATGATAATATTATTGATGCAAGGTGCATCCTAACGTCCATATCATTATATTATCACTTGAGAGATGAGGGGTGTAAAAACTCTACTATATAATGTGATTTTATTTTGGATGAATAGTTAAATTCCTCTCAAGTTCACGTATAAAGATGAACTTTAATAATATCATGCAACCTTATAAATTTAGGGCTTAGGACAATTACTTAGTTGTATTTCTCTTTATCTTAGATTACTTGGTCTTGTTTTGAGTCAGAACTTGTTTGTTAACAAAATCCATAACCAAACACATTACCCACCAAATTTATTGAACAAGGAGGTGTTATGATACCCAAGTGAAAATCATCTTTTTCCTTGTTTAAATATGTTATCTTAAACATTGTGTCATATCATCTGATTGGTGCAGTTATGCTATCTATTTGATTATAAAAAAATTGCCAATTTTTATTAAGTCCATTGATAATTTAAATTTTAAATTGCACCATTCTAAGTTCATAAGGTTGATGTGTTAAGTGGGTTAACCATTTGCACTAGACTTGAGGGAACTTGGGCTCAATTTCCCATTTGGATTGAAAGCTATTTATGGACTCACTATCATTTTTTCATTATTAGTGAACTTGAGTCCTCTTGTGCATTGCTTGCATTCTAAGTTCAAGGACAAAATTTTATAATACCATTCCCATTACCATTCTTATTGTGTCATGGTTAAACAAGTCTTGATTTGATTTAATACAACACTTTTTCATTATAAATTTGTCAAAACTTTATGTGTTTCTATGTCATTTGAGTTGAGGAGAGTAACGTTATACTACCCAAAACATGCCAAACCATTTTTGCCTTAGAGTCTTGAAATAAACATTTGTCACACATTTTGAGCATTTTATTATTGTTAAGCTACTTAAAATTATTTCATAGACTTATTGCATAGAGTACATCTTTTTCCAAATTCTAACTAATTTGAGGGTGCTTTGTGAGTCTTTGTCTAGTAATGTTATGTCATTCACATTTATCTAGCTTGTTGGTAAAAATAATCTAGCTTATTTCATTAATTGGGAGAAAATTATCTATCTTAAAGTGCCTTTTGTTTCATACCTCATACCCATTGATCAAGTTTATGTTCAAAAGCCAAATGCCTAGTTTATGCTGAAGTGTTTCAAATCTGTTATAGTAAACATCTCATTTTGTTTTTAAAGTCTAGATTTTGATGCCACATTTGGCCAAAATTCCTATCATGTACCTTTATTTGAGCATAGATTTTGATGTTGTGTTTTTCCAAAAGACCTAGTAATATTTGTTTTTCCTAGATTAAACTCATTTGAAACACTTTGATCCTAAAATTTGACATTTTGATTTTCAGTCCATATACTTGACCTTTTTGTGTGAGATGTTTAACATTGGACATTTGATGTTAGATTATTTTATCACAAGTCATTAAATAAACCTTTTTAAATATACATATCCATCCTTTTGATTAAGTTAGGCCAAGTTTGAACCTTTTACCTTTTTAGAGTTTGTATAACTCTATTCCTTTTTGGTAGCGAAGCATTTTCTATGGATCTTAACATGTCTTCCTACACTTGTATTGGCATCATGTACAATCTAAGGCTTGATAATGTAGTTTCATAAGAATAAATGGTTCAAGAACCCTATGTGGAATATGTTGTTTATGAGACATATCATTATCCATCTTATAGCACTCAAATAGGGGCACAAAAACAAGACCCATTAGCTCACTATTTAGTTAGCATACCTCCATACATAGAGTAGGATCAATAGAAAAATGATAAATACTTATCTATGGTACCTTCAATTGAAAAATCATTTCCTCAACAACCATACTATGTTACTATTAGTGTTCTAGATTTTCACCCTAGCTAAGGAAGGGATTGTTTAAATCATCCTACTCAAATCTAATCCAACGTGGGACTAATCCTAGGATATGGGTATCCTAATATTAGATCAGACCTCTAGATAAATATGGATTCCTTATGGATCTATCACCTACACTAAACTTAAACTAGCACTTGCTTGGAAAAGGAAGAGAGATTTGATAAAACTTATAAAAACATGTAAAAAGAGGTGATGCAGCAATGATTTGATCACTCAAACTCACATAATACAAACTATGAGACACTTTCAAGACCAAAGAACATCAATTTCACATAAATATTTTTGAATAAGGCATTAATCAGTTACTAAATTAATAAGAGAGGGAAGATATCCAGTTTATGGCTAAACATTAAACTATAAACTATGCTTATAATGACCCATAAGAACTACTAAGCACTTTTTAAAGGTGATTAAAACTCAGACATAAGCAAGGAACAGACATTCACTTAACTATAGTGAATGAATTCATAGAACTCACTTCAATCTAACTTAGAAAAGGATGGAATTTAGTCTTTATTACATCAAAGAGGTGCCACAATAAAAAGTTTGGTAGAGTCTGGTCATACCAAAAAGAGGGATAAAAAGATTCATTTTAAGGCTTATAACCTATACTTAGAGAGAGAGAGAGAGAGAGAGAGAGAGAGAGAGAGAGAGAGAGAGAGAGAGAGAGAGAGAGAGAGAGAGAGAGAGAGATGAGAGAGAGAGAGAGAGAGAGAGAGATAGAGAGAGAGTAGAAAAGGCCCAATAAATTTTGATGGATTAACACTTTTAAGGATGTTGACTTAGGATCTTATCAACAAGGAAATTTTTTTATAAAATAATTAAATGTCCATTGCCCTTATCTAACCACCATATCTTTTCCTACTCGATCTGTTGATGAGTATCATGTCTTAGAACTAACTGAAATGTGCCACATCTACATTAGGTGGCCAATTGTATTTGAAAATGTGACCATGACGATAGGTGAGACACATATTTATGGTTTTCATTTACTCTTATATCAAACACATGTCTATTATAGGTGAAAACCAATCTTAGACCATTGGTTTTCACATAGTAAGAATATTTATGAAAACATGCAAATATTTGACTTTGCTTCACAAACATTGGTCCATCTTCCAATTTTGAATCTAGTCTAAAATATATATTATACATATATGGATCTTTTTTGGTGATTATTGGTCTCTAAAATGTGGCCCTAGTTCAACCCTGGTTCACCTTTGAGCTTAGCTCCTTAACATTTTCTTTACCTGGGTCCAAAATAACCTCTTCAACTTTCATAAAAAATGTCTTGATCTCATTTTTTATTACTTATTATCGATTGCCACCTCAAACTATCTACATTATGCCCAACTATTGTTATGCTCATTAGTTCCAAAAATATGCTCACTTATTGACTTTTCCTCACTCTATTGATCTAACTGTGTATCGATGCCCATGAACCATCATTCTTTTTCCAACTGAATGTGCTTGTGCCACTTGTCATGCATGTATTTGATCCTTAGATTCTATGACTTATTTTACTTCTACTCAACATTGATCTAGGATTCTTGATTAAATACTAACCATTTATCTTTTGGGACCCACTATTTTAAAGCTAATAGCTACTTTATGTTCTTAAAATTCACATCCTCACTCCCATCAAATGATGTTCGCATGTAAGTCATTGATGTTCACATGACTATTAATTTGAAGCTCAAATGGATTTCCTTTGATATGTCTAAAAATTGACATTTACATGAACATCTTATGCTTTTTAAACCAACTTTAAAGGCTTGGATCTTGAGGTACAAGAATCATGGAGGTTTCAAATTTGTTGGAGATGTTCTTGAGACTAAAAGGGATGAATCCATTTGATTAATTGGTCCTAGGAGCCTTCTAAGTGAAGATATAAAATGATCAATTTGACTAGTCCATATCTTCTCCTACATGATGTCCTATCAATGATTGAGCTCATTTAGATAAGTATGAAAAACTTAGCAAAATTTGACTGAGGAGCCAACTTTGATCATGCACAACTTCCATCATGCTTTGGTGGATGATCTAAAACTTAGTGCATATAAAATAGGTACCAAGATGAATAAACCCATATGACCAATTTCCTCTAAAACTACCACATGTGTGAGATATGGCCATGTCAAGATGCTCACTTATCTCTATTTGAACTTCTTTGAAAATGACTAAGTATAGAAAAATAATGGAATTTCGCTAAGAGGCCAACTTTAGATCTTCATAACTTTTGATGCTCTTTAGTGGAGGATATAATATTTGGTATATATAAACTTGGAACAAATTTTAACAAACCCATATGGCCAATTTTCCTTGAGTTATCCACATGTGTCAATTATTATGTCAGTAAGGTGCCTACTCAAAAAATCTACTGCTAGACCCAAAGATGAACACAATGAAGAACCAGATGATCCCTTGCATTTACACACTTTTTTTAAGCACTCTTGACATTATTTAGGGTGTTTGTAACTCTAGACTTACTCCTTGTTATATTATGTCATTCTTCAATCATAATCCTACTCTTTCATCTAAATTCTTGGACTAGGCTCATTTGGTATGTAGACCAAATTTGGTCATCTTTGGTGACTCTGTTGGGGAGCATATCTAGTATGATTGAGAAATCAGACCATATAAATGAATTATAACTCATAAAATATAATACATGGACCATTTACATGATTTCAAGATAGTATTTTGATTTACAAAGATAGAAGAATTCCAATAAGAGGGAAAGAAATAAAAGAAAGTATGGAAACTAACCTAAAATGTAAAGGCATCTAAACTAATAAATAACTATGTAATAAAATCACTTATTTGGGATTAAAAACAAAAAGGAAATGAAAATGTGTTATAAAAACACTTAGAGAATAACATGGAAAACTAACTATGTATAGGGGACTTAACTTTCCTTAATAGAAGTGCTTGAGATGTATTCCATTGACTGGGATAGGAAATTCTTCACCATTCATCCCTATGAGTTGAAAAATATTATGGGAGTTATAGCTAGAGATTATATTTAGACCACTCTAGAGAGAATAAAATCTTATGTGTTTTCATGGCTTATATCTATCCTCATCCCACTTGAGGACCAAAATTCCTTCTTAGAAAGCTCTTGAATAAGTTCCTTTGTCAAAAGATCTCTTTATCATTGCTTGATGGGATTCCATAGCCAACATTAACCAATGCCTTGTCTCTTCTAGTTGTATTATCTCAGCATATCTTATTTCTATAAAGAAGAGAATTCAAGATAAATAGGCATTCTTGCTTCCTTACCATATACTAGCTTATATGGAGAATTAGCAATTAACCTTTTATAGGTGTTTTTGTTAGCCCATAAAGTTGACTTAAATTTGATATTCCATGATCTATGATTGTCTCTAACAATCCTTTTGATGATCTTCAACAAATTATTGTTGGTAGACTCGACAAGGTCATTGCCTTGTGGATAATAGTTTGATGAGGTACTAAGGAAAACACTATGTTGAACTGCCAATTGGCTGATATTAAATCCTATAAAATCCATATAATTATTAGAAATTATAGTTGAAGGGACCCAAATTCTAGTAATCAAACCTTCATATAAGTCCAAAACACTAATTTCATTGGCTTCTTTTAATGCTACTACCTCTATCCATCTAGTAAAATAATCTGTGGCAGTTATGATCCACTTGTGTCTGAAGCTTAAATGGGGGTTGATAACACCAATAAAGTCTAATCCCCATTGTACAAGTGTTTATTAACTTCAATTATTTGGAGAGGTAAGGCTGAAAGTTTCACCTTTCTAACAAACATGGCACATTATCTGTATTTCTTGACCCTTGTATGATGGTCACCAGATAAACTTGGCTAGTAATACCCACCTCTCATGATCTTGTGGGCTATGATCCTTGCTAAGTAATATCCTACACCATGTCCATCATGTAACTTCTAAAGTAACGTCTGTGTTTCACTTGGTTCTATACATCTTAGTAGTATACCATTGAGATCATTTTTGAATAATACATTATCAACAAGGAGAAAAGGAATTGACTGCAATCTAAAATATCTCCTCTTTGAAGGAGTGAGATGAAGAGGATAAACACCATCCTATATATACCTTACCATATATTTAAACCAACTAGAAGATGATGGATACACCTAATATTTTTAACTTTTATTGATTACTGACACTTTGTATCTTGCAGGAACCTATTAAGTCTCGATCTCTATAAGTGCAAGCCTTAAGGGGTGCACCAGGAAAGGGGTGGGTAGACCATTGGTGATTTTTAATATTGTTTTCCCTTTTACCACTTTCCATATACACACTCATCTCTTAAAAACATTAACCCTAAGCTTATTATTCTCAACCTTACCCATTCCAATCATTTTCCTCTTTCTATCCTCCTTTTCTTGCCTTAATTCCCTTTTGGACAGTCGAGTGTACTAGGTTAGCTGGCTTGACCCTGTATAGTCTAGGGGTATTTTTAAATTTTGGGTTTGTTATCCTTTCATCTGACCTAGCTTAGACCTAGTGAATTATCCATGAAAACATACAAGATTGATTAGGTCAACCCATTATAGCTAATAATTTTGGGAGGATTTAAGGTAAGTTTTGCTTATATATACAAGTTCATTTCCAACCATATGTAATAAGAGAATCAAAGAAGAATATGTGTGAATTAACATATACTTATTGACCATTCTACTTGAGGAATAAATCTTAGGGTTCCATAATTTATTTGGAGATACAGATCTTGTCTTGTGGAGAAGTCTTTTGGATGCATAGATAGGTTGTGTATTTTAGAGCTACTTTATCTTTGTTATCCTTATATACCACAATAATCTCTTGTGAATCATCTTGTATAAGGGATAAATTGAGGATGGTTGGGTTCATCTTCAAAGGTAAGTATTCCTAACTTTATATCTCCTTTATAAGAGTAGATAGATAATGTAGTTGTGTTTCTTTCTTCCATGTTTTAAGATTTTGTATATATTGACATGAGTATATATCTTCCATACATGCTTAGTTTAGTTTTTTTTGTTTCTAACCCTAAATTTATGCCACAATATTTGGTATTCACTATATTATATTTAATTTATTATTTATTAGAATAGATTAAACATTAGACCTATGACTCTTTTAGGGTTGTTGCATGATTATTTTAGACTATAGGCTTTGGAACCCTTTCTATCATGGTGTATTGTGACAAGTGATTCTTTAATCGGGTCTAGTGGATCCCCATATTGATCATGGCCCCACTTAAAAAATGTATTCCCAATTATAAGTGTAGGTATGTTATATCTTCTCCAAGCTAGGATTGATTTATAGACATGATGCATTTCTAATTGCATACATTCTGGTGAACCCAATGTGAACTAACCCTTAAATTATTAGTTCATATTATTTAATTTCTTTCATTATTTTATAATTATTTTTATCATATATATACCATCCTAGATTGATTATATTGACCTAATATCTAAATTTTATGCATAGGTTTTTAGGTACAAGATACTAGATCAATCCTGTCAACCCAATATAGTTTTTTTATATTTTCAAACATCCAGTCCAGACTACTAGGTCAACCTAGTCAACCTTGTACATTTTTATAAATATAGTTCAAAATACTAGGTTGACCCAATTAACCCTACACATTTTAGGCACTCAACAACAAGTTTATCTAAAGCTTGATCGACCCAGTCGACCTTTTTAGTATAATTTAAAATCATATATCAAGGTTATTGAACATAAATCTTCATTCTCTACATATCTAATCCACCAAGGTTACTTTTTATCTCTTTATTTTTTTATTTATATTATTTCATTTTATAGTTTATAGTCTTCAAAATTTCCCTTACACAGTCAACTAGATTGACCCTATCAACTCAATTCTATGTTCTTATGTTGTCTGGATAACTAAGTTGACTTTGTCGACGATAATCATTTTTAGACCTTGATTCCATAGTACAAGTTTGACCCTATCGACCCTATTATAAATTTTGTGCATACATTATCAACCATATCCAAATTGTACCTTATTTCAAAGTTAGAATTAACATTATATGCTAGTAATTAATTCACACTTTCCTTTCTTATTATTTGCATGCTTACAATATATCACATAGTTTAACTAGGTGGTTTTAAATTAGTCATTTAGTTAAATATTTATATTTTATGCACACAGCCAAATCACATAATCTAAACAAGCATTTTAACATTTATCTACCCAAGGCCAACCTACTTGGATTTCATCACCAAGGGGGAAGTTGACTTGATACTCTAGTCAAGTATAAATCATGGTTAATGGTATATTCTACCTAATCACCTAACACTCTTATTGCTATGGTGTATTAATTGAGGGGGTAGGCCCCAATATCAAGCCTATATCATTACCAATATAGTCCCTTTCAACCCAAACTACCTGAAACCATCCTTAGATTGTTATTCTAGTTCCTTACTTACAACCAACTTCCCATTACATTTAAAATCATATCTTAATAATCTAATAAAAATTTAGGTGACAAATTAGTTATCTCTTTAATTTCCAAGTTGATTGCTTACTCTTTGTTCAATTGTATTTTGTATTTAAAAAATATGCATTTGTCAATATTGGTGAAAGGTTTTGTGTTGCGTTCCTTAATTGGATTGGACAATGTTAATCCAATTGATTGTTTATTTCCATTCAATTATTTATTTTCAAATTGCTTGTAAAAGTTATATTGTTTTATTTCACAAACTTTTTTTAGGCTTTCTAAATTTTCCTTTCTATTTTACTAGGTTAACCCAGTTAAACATGTACCTTTTCTAGCCCCTATTCACTGTACTAGATCAACCTAGTTGACCCTGTATAGTTTTTAGATCATATTTTTATGATAGGTCAACCAATTGACCATGTACTATTTCTATCATTTCCTATTTTATTGCTTTCTCATCTCTATTTCCTAACCTTCATCATGGATATTTTGTTTGATGATAATTCTAAGTTGCAATCAGTTAACATGACGAATTTTAACAACCCTCGTAGGGTCTCCTATAGATAGAGTAGGCCTCCTCTCTTGGATGTTAGTAATGTTCATATTGCCACTCGCACATTAAACTTTGGGACCCCTCCTACTACCTATTCATAATGCAATCCTATTTTATCATTAGATGAACAACCCAAATTAGAGTATACACCCAAAATATTCTTATTTATCTCTAGATTTTCTCAAAATTTAGAAAAGGATCCTTTTACCATTTACAATCTTATGATTAGTGGTCAAGTGGAAGAGCCTCATTATCCTACTCGTACATTCTCAACTAGATTTGGGGGTACTAATTTATTTGATTCTCATCCTCTTCCTTAGATTTTGACCCCTTCTCATACCATGACCTCTTATTTAATTTCTTCCACCTCCATGCCTAGTATATCCATTAACATGTTAGGTTCTACATATAGTGGGCCTCTCATAAGATCCACTATCCTTAATCCTTCCACTAGTATATATTTTGATATGCAAGGTAATCATGCTTCTAGTACTTATTTTTCTCAACCATTCACTATTCCATCTTTTTCTACACAAGCAAAAATTTCCACTAGTGCCTCACTTTCTCCTAATTCCTCTCAACATCCTACTAACACCAATAGTGGTACCCAAGCCACATAAATGAAATCTAATGATTCTCACAATGCTAATAAAAAATACAAACTATTGTTATAAACACTCAATCCAATGAATACCTTTCAAGCTCATAACATAAATCAAATTATGAGAATGCAAAGCCACCTTATTCAACTTCAATCACATCCTCAACGAACAGCTTGGGGCATACATAACCAAAATGTTCCCCATCCTCCTCTTTGATATTCTCAAGGCAATCTCATTCTTCAACCTCCTTTACTCAACAAAACCATTAATAATATCAAGATTAACCTCTTACTACCCAAATTACTAACATTGATATTGGAGGTATCACACCTATAATTTATTATAATGGATCAACCGATCCCACCCTTCATCTTAAAACATTTAGAAATATTTATAAGGATTGGGTCAAATTGAATACCTTTGATGCTACCAGAATCTTAGCCCAAACTCTCATAGGTGATGCCTTGGATTGGTACAACCAACTTATAACTCATTTCATTACTAGTTTGGAGGATTTAGTGAATACTTTAGTTCAAGAATTCTGAACTAGTGATCTTCTTGAAAATACTTTGGCCCACTTTATAAATTGCAAATAACTTTAAAATGAAACTAATCAAGCCTTCATTAAAAGGTGGAAAACTTTATCAAACAAATGTGGACATAACATGGCTGATGATAATCTTTTCCATCTCTTTACCAATGCCATTTTTCCTAAAATTCAATATAGGGTCCGCATTTTCTCTCCATGTACATTGGAGGAGACTATTGACCAAACTAAATGACAAGATTTCCTTATACATCAATTCAAACCACCCCAACCTTCTGTGGTCCTCATCTCTTACTTAAGAACAAAAATCATAATGTTACCAATGATGGTGTTATAGATTCTTATGACACCATTAGCAATGTTCAAGTTGTAGTTCCTACCCCTCCATTAGAACCAACTCCCCCTTCTCAACAATATACCAATCCTCACTTATCTTCACCAAAAAAAATTAATGTTCATAAACCTCTATCTTCAACTAAATTGTTTAAGTGTCTACCTAGGCTTCTTCCATAATATATTGACCTTACTCATCCTATAAAATCATGGTATGATCCTAACAAGTTTTTTTGGTTTCACATTAGTTGGGGTCATTCTCATGAAACCTGTAGACAACTTTATAATTTATCTATGGAATTTATTCTTGGTCCTAATTTTGATCATGATTCTATCATTAGAAAGCATTAACAATCTTATGAAATTTCTATAAAATATTATAAATAACACGATAAAACTCAATCCTTGAATCAATCAAATGCTTATTTATCTATCTATAAAGACCCTTTTCTTAATCATCAACCTATTCAAGACAATCAAGATAAAGCCACCCCTTCTACTAATAATGTATAAAGTCTTGTTGAACCCACTTATGAAGGTAATGTGGTTAACATGACTAATATGTGAAGGGTGGTTGATTTTATTGATTCTCCACATATCTATACTCCTCCATCTAAAACTTATCATGTTATCCAAGATTTTTATCCAACTCATTTAAATGAGTTGGGGCAAGATGACCTTATTACTTTTGATGATTAATTTTTTGATTCTCCCTTGGATAACACTTTATTTTTTATTTCTACCATTCTTCCATCATCTTCTAAAACTAATGATACTCAAATTTATACTAACACTTCTTTCACCATTTCTCAAAATCAACTTTAACCAATTACTTCATCATCAGAACATAATTTAAAACCTTCTTATAAACCTTCTTCTTTTAAACATAAATTCTAATGTACTTCATCTCCTCCTTCTGAGGACATTCTTAATCTCTATGCACCTATATCTTACAACCTTCTTATGGGTTATGATGAATGGGATCCCACCATAGAACTCACTAATCTCCTATATCAAATTCTATTTCTTGAGCTTATGAGGACTTGTCCCCATCATATAAACCATCTTATTTAACAATTATTTGAGATGAATGTCCCTCATCCTCCCCTAGAATGATGGGAGGTAGCCTTATCTGGATCTAAGGATAGTATATTACAATAATGTGAAGATATGTTTATCAACATTGACGAAACTATAGACACTTTTCTTTCCTTCAAATTTCCCATAGCTTTTATGATTCTTGATAAGATTTTGCTTCATGTATACTATCCTCCCTTATTCATTAATGTTCAAATAGGTGATATCTAAGTTAAAAATGCATTGATTAACAAGGGTTCCAACACCTGTGTTGCCTCTCTTAACTTCATTAAGACCCTTGGATATTCAGAGTGCAATCTCAAGTCTACATGAAACACCTATCAAGGATATGATAGAAAGCTAATGACTCCTCTAGGTTTTGTGTATCTTCCCATTATCATCCCACCTGTGACCATTCATGTGAAGGTGATGATATTTAACTTTCCCCTTTCTTATAACATCTTACATGGTAGGCCATAGAATCACCTTATGAGAGCTATTACTTCTTCCACCTACCAATGCATTAAATTTACTCATAATGGAGCTATTTATAGGATTCAAGATGACAATAACCCTTAGAATTTCAAATAGTTCTAAGACTGTAGTGTCTTTAAGATTTCTACTATTGAACCTTTGCCCAACATTTAATTTTATGAGTTGTAACATCTTAATTTTCCTATTAATTCGACTTGAGGTTATAATGGACATCCCAAACTCATTGGGAACATTCCTCATAACCTCTTATATTTTGATGATGATGAGTCTGATAATTTTAACCTAAAGATTAAAACTTTTGATCTCTCATCTCATCTCATCTTGTACCTTCATACTTCTTTACAGCCTCATTCTTACAAGCCTCCTTGAGATAATATTCCCATAGTCTTAACCAAGACATGACATTATTGATCATACTCCTCATATGACAAGATTATACTTACTTATGTCATTTATCTTCACACCCTAGATTATGATGATGGTTATTCCTTAGATGATCCACTCTTAGGAGGTCTTGTTTAGGCCCATGATGTCGAGATTATCTATTATCATTCTTATTTATTTGAGTCTTTTCATGTATTTTCCCATCTTCCTTAATTTATAGTTCCTTATTTTAGTATTTTTCCTCTTTATCACAAGGTAGAGATTATGCCAAAACCTCCAATTTTTTAGGAGCCTCTTAGTAGTATGCTCATGGATCATGTTATGATTGGACCTTATCACTTTCCTCGGTTCCTTGACTATCATTATTGGTTTACTCATGAGATTAGTGTAGCCCTAATTAGACCTTTTATAGATCCTACCCCTCCCTTAGTAGATCCCTTATTAGAATCCACTCTTGTTCTCACTATAATTGATCCCATTATTTCTCTTTTTATAATTGAGCCTGTTCTCACTCCTGTTGTTGTTGAGCCTACCCTTGCTTCTCATCCCATTGCTCCTTCTATTGAGCTTAGTTTCATTTCTCCTCCATCACCACCTTCCCTTAGTGATGGTTTTATTCCCTTGCCTACGATGGCTCCTCTGCCCACCAAATGGGTCAATGAGTATTCTATATCTTCTTATACTCCTATCATACCTCCTTCTGTGAGTGCTTCTCCTAAGACCACTCATGAGTGTATTTTCATGAAATAGATAATTATTATTCTACCCATTGTCACAAGTTATGATAATATATTGATAATTTTCATCCTTCCTCTCCTACCTTAGATAAAGCCACACCTTCCCCAAATATTCTACCTAAGTATGGTGAGGTGTATTATTTATGAAACTAATGTGGCACCCATCACATTGATCATTAATACATCATTAAATAACATATTAAGGATCATGTTATATCTATTCTTGGACCTTCTTCTATTCCTCCCATAGGTCATTATTTCAAGAATGATCCTCTTTTTTCTCCCATGGCTCCACCTCTAGTGGTTTCATCCCCTCCTATGGTCCCTTCATCACCTTATATGCCTCCACTTGTGACTCCTTCAACTATGGACCTTCCTTCACCTGTGGATCCTTTTCCACCAGTGATTCTTGCATCTCCTATAGATCCTACTCCCATGCATTCTCCCAAACATCCTTTGCCTAATTTTCCTCAACATGATCCTTCAATAATTCTTAATTTTTTAGTTTAGGAGATTAAAAAAGAAGTCTTTTCCCAATTTTCAATGAAGATTGATGAAACATTAGTAGTAATTCATATCCAACTTCATAGAGATTTATCTGATGTCTTGAATATTATGTGTGGGTATATTTATCATTACTTATGAGCACATACATGGTGCCTTTACATTTACATCTTGATTGGACATGTGATCCAATTTCATTTTTATCTATCCATTATATCATTTAACACTATGCCCAATTCATATTTTTATTATATGGTGATTCTTTACCTTTTTTTACTATATCTTGCTTATATCACCATCTATCTTTGCCTATTATTGTATTTATTTATCATTGATTTCTCTTTCTTTCTTGAGTTTTTCTCAAAACTCTCTTCTTTTATCTACATGATTGTTTGTTTTCTTATCTCTAGTTTTCATAGATAATTCTCATTATGACTTGGTTATATAGACCCTACTCCCTTTGGTTCTTATCTCCTTTTACCATGTGATCAATTAGAAAATAATGAATATCATTATAATTTCCTTTCATCAGTCTACCTATTGTATCTCCTTTTTCCCTTCTTCCTTTTTGGCAAGCTAAACATATACATAGTTGAGACTTGAGATCACATGTTAGTTCATTGTTAAGCCTAAGTGTCCTAGTTAGTATTTATCTCTAGTTAATTAGCTTCCTTTAGCCTTAGCCTATGGCTCATTCATGTGTATCACTACATCTCTCATGCTTGGTCATTCCAGATCCATATGGAGGAGGAATATTAAAAAGCCATAAAAAGCTAAAATCCAAATCATTTTATGAAAGGCAATGATATAAAAGGCAAAAATATTCTAAAAAGTCAAATCACACTAAAATACGTGATTCAAATCACATCTCCTTCTAGTTGAATCTCAAACTCCATAGTGGGCCTCACAATAGAGCTGAGATCCTTTAGGGTGTAATAGGCTAGTAGATTAGAAGAGGAGAATAAAAAATATTTTAGTGCTACCTACTTTTTCACACAAGTACCTAATATTTTTAGTAGATAGATGGCTCTATAAGGGGTCCTGAAGAATGGGGAACACATCATGGGAAGTAGGTATATTTTTATTTTCTTTTACTAATATACCTTCATGAGTAGATCTTAATAGCATACTTATTTGCCTACAAATTTTTGTGTTTATAGCGAATGAGTTTCCTTTGTACATTGATGGTCACTAGTCACTTAATGTATTCTCATGTCCTTAGTATGCCTCTTGTATTCTAAGATTTTCTCACAAGATGCCTAAGTCTTAAGTTTTACACTCCCTTTTTCATTCCCTATATATTTCATATTTCTTTTTGAGAAATTTTTTTTTGCCTAAAGATCACTCTCCTTTGGATCTCATTTGTGAGTTTCATTATAAGACCATGGATAAGGCTCGATCATCCTCACAAATTACCACCTTTTACCTTCCTATTTACCCACATCATTTGTTACTCAATTTCCCTAATTTTTCCACCCTAGTGGTGTTCTCTTTGTGATTTATAGTGTAAGATCATGGATAGGACCCAACATTCCTCACAAAATTTTCCAATAATACAAGTCACAAATAAAATTACATGTGTCAAATATGAGATAAGATATGATTGATTCTAAAGTTACAAGTCATTAACATGCTTCCTAGCTTGATTTAGTATGTTTTATGCTTACTTCATTTCTCTTTCACTCTTATTTTCTTATTTTTTGAGTGCATGTAAGAATACAACCATTCCTTGAATTTTTCATACTTCCTATCTTGAATTAGTCTAAAGACCAATTTTTTGCCAATTTTTTTACTCTTATTCTTCCCAACGTGATTTAATATAATTTATTGACTTAATTTAATTTTTTTTTATACCATTTATGGCATTTTACATACCTTCCATTTTATTACATTATTTTCATACTTCCCAACATGATTTAGTATGATTTTACTTATTTTAATTTGGTATAAAAATCTTTCATTTTGGTTTAAAAATAGTTTTCTTTTTTACCATCTTGTTTTATCATCTCTTGGTTCTTTATACTTAGTCATTTTCTTGTTATTACACATTTTCCAGCTTGAAATAGTGTGTAGTAAATTTTTTATTGATTAGATTTTACCAAGTCCTTTTTGCCTATTTATTTTTAACCATACATATGTTTTCCATAATGTTAGAAAAGAAACCACATCTTATATATCTCTTATAGCATATACCAACAAGCTAAATACATGTGCTAAAAAGAAATATATCCAAAACATAAACAACCACAACCATAATAATGACAACACACACAATTAATAGTAATATTACAAAATGATACATCATATATACATCTCATAAGTTTTGATATAAGTACAACCATATACAATGTTCCATCTCTATGGATAACCTCCATCTTGTCTATCTAATGGCCTAGCCACACTACCTACTGAGGCTTTGGTCTAATTCCTATAAATAGTATGTTATAAGGAGGCTATCCAAAATCTCAATCCCTCTTATTGTCTCCATAGATGTGCTATATACACCTATGTATGTGATAACTTAGTTTGGGTCATTGCATGTGCCTACATCAACTAGGTTTACATCACCATATTTACATGTGTCATCTACATCACTATAGCTATATGCAAAACTCTCTCCTCTTTTAGGGGCTATCATGACCATATCTCACCTAAATCCATCTCTAATGGTGGTTGCATCCTCTCCCTCTACATCCATATATACCTTATTACCTCCCCTACTAATCTAAACTAGCTTACCTGAGCTAGGGTAGATAGTACAATTGGGTCCTCTAGTGTAGTCAAGTCATACATATATAGAGTCTCATCCAAGACATCATGGAGTGTTCCCCTCACAAGGGACCCCCATCTCTATTACTCATCCTCAACAACACTTGAAAAATCACACCTAGATAAATATTAGATCACTATCATATCTTGTAATATCTATCTACCTCTAGTCTCTATTTTCAAAATGAAAACTTAAGAAATAAATTAATCATATTTTGCCTATATATGTCTTATCCACTATGGTCTCACTATCTTCATGAATGCATAACATAATCTTTCCATCCACATAGCTTCCTATCACCTCCTCTATAGGTTACCTCCTCAGCTCCAATCTAGCAATCATAGCTCACATCCACTTCAGCCTATGCCTGAGTGACCTATATATAATATATATCTCTTCCAACTCACCTACTAGGTCCTCAAGGATGGTAATAGTCTCCACTCTTTCTTGATCCTCCCATCTCTATTAATGTCATGTCCTTGGTGGTCAGAATTCATCTCACTATAGAGTTGGTGGTGGTATCTTCGATGTCACTACCTCCACATTCCTCTCCTCCTGCTTTATTCCCTATCATGATCATCTAGTCCATGATCAAGCATGATGTGGTATGAGCATTGATCTCATCACTAATGGCCCTAGTCCCCTCCTCCTTCATGGATCTCTCACATGTCAATCCTACTACTCAGGCATCACTATCAGTGCCACTAAATGAGGTAAGCCCATCTATTCTAGTACCCATGCCATCATATGTGTCCTTCTCCACCAAGTATAGTGTCTAATAACCTTTGTCCTTGTTATAATGGGTGTAACTATGTACTATCTTAGCCATGTAGTCATTATGTCTCCATATGGATACCACATAATGTCTACACATCTTATAGTTTACAGTGTTAGCACATGGGGTATGGCATATGCTACATGGTCCTCTCTCTATCTCTACTCTTGAGGTAACCTATCATCTACTGCATGGGGTAACCTAGTTGACTGATACATGGGAAATATCTCATAGATCCAAGATGTCAACAACATGATTGGTCTTATATATTTATACCCTCTGGCCATCATCTCATATAGATCATGTATGAGCTAGACCTAGATGACACAACCCAGATCATATAATATGCCCTCCTTTAGAATCCTCCTACTCAAGGCTACCATGAATAGTGGTACCTTTCCATTTGACTTGTGACATAACACTCACTATGTCATAAGTCCTATCATAACCTTTCAGATATCTAGAATCTATGATGCATACACATCAAATATGCTAACTCTCCTACCCCCTAATATTATATTTGAGCCTATATCTTGCATAGCTATGGCTCTCCTCTCCTCTAGGCTATTTGATATGTATGTAGCCACTAGTGCTCCTATCATCGGTAGCCCCAAGATGGTATGCACATCCTCTATCATGATAACTACCTCTCAATTGAAGATATTATTTAATCATTCCCAACATCTAAGGAACATGACTAATAGATCTAAACTCAATGGAATCCTACACATGTCATTTATCGCTCCTTAGCCAATAGCTACTAGCCTAGCTTCGTCACCAATGGTTAGATGCTCTAATAGATTTAGTAGCTAAAACATGTATACCAATAAATAAAAATAGGGCCATCCCTAATATCAAGAAATAATAAAATATGTAATAGATCCTTCATGTCACAGATAGTCAAACTATATTCCTTTTATAATTTTAATAAAAAACAAGCCTAAACTACTTTAATTCATTCATTTTTACCTATTTTTAGCCTATTCAATATTTTTTACCCTTACATGGTCATTTCATGCCATTTAAGCCTTCTTTCAACCTTTTACATGCATTTCCATACACTTTTGGTTCTTTGGTCAACATAGTTTGACCAAAATTTCCCTATTTTTCACTTGGTTGACTTTAAAATATAAGTCAACCCTCTTCTTTTCCCATCACTAGATTGTAGTTATCATTCTGGACTTTTTGAATCAATTAGAAAACTATACTAGGTCATCAGTCTATAAACTTTATAGGGTTGGCACACACTTACTGGGTTGGCAGTGTGAATTTTGACTATTTTTAGCCTACTGGGTCGACTGGGTGGACCTAGTTGTTTTTTGTTGTTAACCCCCTAAATTTTCTTATAAAGTTCTTTATTGCCATTTTATTCCTAATTCCTTCAAACCCATTTGCCTAATTAGTTTTTCCTATCTATAGAATCTAATTTTGCCTCATTTCAACATATAAAAATGCTAAAAATACACTAAATTCAACAAAATACTCAAAAACTAGGTTAAGATTCATAGTTGCATACCTGTAACACACATGTTGCCACTCCTAGAGCCTCTCTCTGTCTAGCCTGTCATCTCCTCACCATCCCAGATAATTTGGTCTCTAGAGATCTTTTTTTCTCTCTTTCACAAGTCAAAATCACCAAATCACTTGTCTTTCCCCTATTTAAAAATACTTTTCAAAATTTAAATTCTTTAATTATTTTTTTTATAGATTCCTTATTTTATCTATATGTTTATTTTTACTCATCCATTATAAAAATCATAAAATACATTGGATTCATGATTATGTAGAGAATTTTTTCCATTATTAGATACCTATTTTCCAAAAAACTTTATTTTTGGCTATTTTTTGCACTAACTATAATAGGTTTGTCTAATGTTCTTCACATTGGATGTCTTCACATCTCTTGTAATCTAGTTTTTTATCTACAACATAAAGGTAAGTAAAGGTATGTGATTTTCAATTATTTCCTTCATTTTATATTATTTTCTACTTATTGCACTTTACTTAGTATCAACATTGTGTTATCATGTTCTATTTCTCAAAGTACCATCCTATATTGAACTTACATGACACGTGATGAGCTTCGAATGGGGCATATGTATACACATAATATTTTTTTAACTTTTATTGATTACTGACACTTTATATCTTACATGAACCTATCAAGTCTCAATCTCTCTAAGTACATGCCTTAAGGGGTTCACCATGAAAGAGGCGGGCAAACCATTGGTTCTTTGTAAGATTGTTATCCCTTTTGCCACTTACCATCTACACACTCATAACCTGAAATTATTAACCCTAAGCTTATTCTTCTCAGCCTTACCCATTCTAGTCATTTTCCTATTTCCATCATCCTTTTATTTTCTATATTAACTTTTGGATAGTCAATTATACTAGGTTGATTGGGTTGACCCTGTATAGTCTAGGGCTATATTTCACTTTTTGGGTTTGTTAGGCTTTCGACCGACCTAGTTCAGACCTAGTGAATTGTCCCTCAAAACATACAGGGTCGACTGGGTTGACCCTATATAATATACATTTATTGAAGGATTTAGGGAAAGATCCATCTATATATACAATTTCATTTCAATCATTTGTAAGAATAAAAGTGAAGAAGAATAAGTGTGAAAGAACATCTTCTTATTGACCATTCTACTTGAGGAATAAAGCTTAGGGTTCTATACTTTCATTGGAGATACATATATTTTCTTGTGGAAAAGTCTTTTGGATGCATAGATAGGTTTTGTATCCTAGATAGGATTTTTCTTTGTCATCCTTGCATACCACAACAATCTCTTGCAAAGCACCTTGGCCAAGGAAGACATTGAGGCTCGATGGGTTCATCTTCAAAGGTAAGTATTCCTAGCTTTATTTCTCTTTTATAAGAGCAGATAGATAATGGAGTTGTAATTCTTTCTTAAATGTATTAGTATTTTGTATACATTGATGTGAGTATATGTATTCTATGCACACTTAGTTTAGTTTATTTTTTATAACCCCTACTTTGTGCCACAAGCTTTGGTGTGCATTAGATTAGATATACTTTCTTATTTATTAGAATAGATTAAAAATTAAATGTAAGACTCTTTTAGGGTTGTTACATGATTATGTTAGACTTTAGGCTTTATAACCCTTCTTATCATGATGTATTGTGACAAGTGATCCCCTAATTAGTTCTAGCTGATTCCCATACTGATCATGCCCTCACTTAATAAATGTATTCCCAATTGGAAGTGTAGTTATTCTCTATCTTCTCTAAGCTAGGATTGATTTATAGACATGATACATTTTTGATTTCATACAGATGAGGCTTGGTCACTTGCAACTTATTCATCATTTGACATCATAACTAGTTCATTAGTCTCTTGCAAGTCTTCAGATACATGCTCACAAAGTCCTTTGCTTCTAACCAACTTTGTGACTCTGATCTCAACATCATATTCCATGAATTTGGTTATCCAACTAGCTCTATTGTCATTCATATCTTTATTCAAAAGAAAATATTTGACACTTAGATGTGAAACCATCAAATGTATCTTCCAATTGGACAACAAATACCTAAAATTTTCAAGATACCTTATAACTAAAAGAACATGTTTCTTAATAAAAGAATACCTAGTTTTATATTCTTCTAAGCCTTTAACTGAAGAAGGCTACTGGCTACTCTAAAGTCTATTTATTTTGTTGCTTCTCCCGCGTGAGCGTGATTTCAAAATTTGAAGTCAAAGGTCATGGATATGGTGGCTAGTGCAACTACGGCTATAGGTGGCGTTTCCTTCATGTGTGGGGGTACGGCTCTGGTTGCCCCTAATGCAAGTTCTTTTGAGGGTGGGGGTTTTATTCCTGCCTCACATCTAGCTTATGGATCTCCTGCACCTGGTTCAGGTTTAGGTTTTGGGGGAAGGACTTTTGTTGATGTGGCTACTTTTAAAGCCAGATTACATGATGCTCATCCACATGCATCATCTGGGCCTTCTCATGTTTCACCTGTAAGTGTTTTAAAACCTATTAGGGTAACTCTAGATCCAAAATTAGTTGAAGACATTTCCATATGGCAGAAGAGCTTTCCTCTCTTGCTGATATTTTTTGATTCTATGGCTTTTGGCCCTCTCTTGCAGGTCTACATGGTTAGATCTCCAAGAACTAGATGCCACTTATTGAAAATAATGTCTAAATCTTCTTGTGTGCTAAAGGTTTTTTTATAGCAAAGTTCTGCTGCTCCATTGACAGGAAGATTATTTTGTGCCACAATATTTTTTCTCAGTAGGGAAGATATCCACTTATGGCCAAATTGTGGCATATGGATTTTGATCCTCTCTCAAAATCCTTTAACAAGTTGCCTATCTGGGTCCGGCTCCCTAATATTCCAATACATCTATGGCATGATTCAGTTTTTGAAACTATAGGAAATGCTATTGGGGATTTCTTATTTGTGGATGCAGATACCTCAGATAAGCTCCATTCGACCTGTGCATGATTTCTGGTAGATTTGGATGTTTCTAAGGGCCTTCTTGAAGTGATTTGTTTGGATTCCCCAAGGGGAACTTGGACACAAATGTTGGATTTTGAGGGTATCTCTTTTTGTTGTAAGAAGTGCCACCTGACGGGTCATGTAGCTACCCATTGCGCTACTGGGAAATCCAAATCTAGATGACCACCTTCTTGGTGGTCTGAGGCTTCCTCTGAGCATTACATGGTTAAACAACCCTTGGAAGCTCTGGTTGTTCCTGAGATGGAGGATTGTGTTCATTCTGAGCCAGTGGTTGTGGAGGATTCTACGATGAAACATTCCTTTGAAGCCCCTATGGAGGCTGTGGTTAGTGATCTTTTAGAGCCAGTGGCTGAGGAGGCATTAGTCTCTTCCCTTGTTTTGGAGGATCCTCCTAGGAGTCAGACTTTGTCTGACTCTCACAAGGAGTTTGTAGTGGCAACCGTGCCCCCTGGGTTCCTTGGATCATTGTCTTCTAAGGCATGGGTTGCTGAGGTAGAAAAATTAGAGGATGGATGGACAGCAGTTAAGAGGAAGAAGTCTAAGGCTTTGGTCCCCCCTCTAGATAACAATCTTCACTCGGGTATAAAAAAACCTCAATTCAAAAGGAAAATCTAGTGTTCCCTTTCGCTGACTGGTTTTTTTTGGATGGTAAACTAGTTGCTTAACTGGTTTGTAGGTTACTGGTCTGGGAGGTCTATCTACTTTTCTTCCATTGTTTTGATGGTAGTTTAATCTAGTCACATCTATTGGTAATAGGTCCTTGTAAAACCTGGTTTAGTTGTTTTACAGGTTTCAAGTTCTCTTAAACCTAGTTTTGCTTAATAGTTTATCTTTGTTTTTGATGTAAAGGGTTTTGGGGCCCCTTCAAAACCTGCTTTTACCTTAATCTAAAACATTGTGTCAATGTAAGCATAGTTTTACAAGAATAAATATTTTATAAAATCATGGTTCAAGAGTGTAGGAGCACTAGCTATATATTTCTTGATCTTTTCAAAACTTTTTACTCCTTTAGACCAACTAAAACTTTGGCCCTTCTTTAGCATGGCTGAGTGGCCTAGCTAAAGTATCAAAATGTAAAATGTATCTCCTTATGAATTTTATCTTGCCTAGAAACATTTGCAAGGATTTATTATGTGTAGGCAATGAAAGTGTAAGAATTGATTCTATCCTATCAAGATCTATGCTTGTATCATTTTTTGAAATGACATGTCCAAGAAGCCTACCTTCATGAATAGAGATAACACACTTTTTTAGACTCAAAGACAATCTAAATTCATTACACCTTATAAACACTTGTTTGAAATGAATCATATTCTCATTTGTGTTGTTAGATAATATTGTTATGTCATCTAGATAAATAAGAATAAACTTATTGAGGAGACCCTAAAATTCCATGCCCATAGCCTTCTAAAAAGTGGCTCCAACATTAGATAAACAAAAAGGAATCTTTTTTTATGAAAATATCCCCCAATTTATGGTGAAAGATGTTTTGAACTAGTCTTTTTCTTTTACCAAAATTTTGTTATATCCACTATAACCATCCAATAAAGATAACTTTTATAAACCTACAACTAGCTATAAAATCTGTTCCATTAATGGAAATAGATAGTAGTCTTTGAGAGAGGCCTTTCTTAAGTCATGAAAGTCAACATATAGCCTTATTTTACCATTCTTATTTCATACTAGAATAATTTTTGCCACCAAAATTGAGTGCTTAATTAGAAATATTATAGCTAATTTAATGATCTTATTTTGTTTAACTCTCATTAGAGGTTTGAGATTTGGATTAATTAGCCTTTGCCTTTGTCTAACTAGCCTAGTCTCATCTTCTAACTCAATGGTATGCTGATATATAATTGGATTAAATCCTTTAAGGTCATTTTACTTCCATGCAAAAACATCTACAAAACTTGAACATAACTTAATAATAGCTTCTTTCTCTAAAGATGTGAAAACTTTGCCTAACTTTAAATTCTTGCCAATGACAATCTCTACATTTGTGTAGTATTATTCCTTGGTTGATAAAGCAAAATTTTATTTTATTAATTCATCATCTCTATTGAATATGTTTTCAAGGGTAACCAACCCTATAAGAAACTTATTTGTATTCAATTGCACAATTTGGTCATCATACTACTAAAAATACTTCTCTTGGTTCTTTGAAGAGAATTTAGCTTCTTCTTGTAATAATATGACAATATATCTATCATATTCAAATACTTTCCAATTTTCATGGTTTTCTATGATATAAGGTCTCACAACTACCTTGATATGTGATTGAACTTTTTCCCTTCTTATGTCATTTGGGATACTAAATTATGACCCAATAATAGCTAGCCTATCTACATGCTTAATATAATTTCTTGATATGGATTAAATATTGAAGGTTTTAAAGTCTTCAAATAGGTATCATACTCTATTCTTATAAGACCTAAGTAGTGGGTTCTTGCATATATTGAGTCCCCTTACTTGGTGAACTACTAACTCACTATCTCCAAAGACTTCTAAGGAATTGACCTTTATCTTTTTTGCCCATTACATACCATGCACTAATGCTTCATATTCAATAACAATATGGAACAACCAAACAAAAAATATAGATAAGATAAATACCTCTGATTGGTTGGATAAATTATCATCATTCTAGCTCTAGTGCCATGTTTGTTCCTAGTTCCATCAAAATATAGTAACCATAGTCCATCACTAGGCTAATCATCTTTCATGAATGTTGGAATTGGTGCATCATTTGATGAAGATAATAAACAACAAGTCCTTATTGTTAAATTAACTTTTAGGGATCATGTCCATGTAAATAAGAGGTCCTTTCATTAAATAAAATATCTAGGACTCCATCTAGAGGTGATTTAGTTTCCACCTCATTGTTTTATAGTACCTTGTCTGGGATAACATTATTAGTGTTCACCATGCTTGGCATATATGGCTCTAAATGAAATATTAAAATAGGTCTAGAACATATTGTCGTCTAAGTACCATACCTAGTTCTAAACATTAAATAGTCCAATCAACTAACAAATATCCTCTAATCTTTGAAGTAAAGTCCCTTGATAGACATGGTAAAATAGGGAGGCAAGTCCACTACAACTATATCTTGTTGAATAACAACATTTGGGAAAGCATGTAATGTTAGATTTAAGCCTTTTATTATTCCTACTATCTTCATTAGTGATCCATGTAATTTTAATACACCTTTGGTATTTGGCTCATAGACAAGACCAAGCTTGTCTACAATTTGTTTGGGCATGATAGTGCTACTAGCTCTACTATCTACCATATAATTATGGACTAAATAGTCACATACTATCAAAGAGATATAAAAGTAAGGGGTTTTGTTTGATTTGGCATTGGTTTTATCTACCTTTGTCATGTTATGTACCTACTAATTAGGTTGTTTGATTTTCTTCTCTGAATTGGCTAAGATAGTTCCTTTATTCTTAGCTGGATCTTTAGATACCTTAAGATATGAAAGTTATTGAATAATCATGTCCTTTTTCCCTGGAATGGAAAGAGAATCCCACATGATAATACTAACATTTTATTTCTTCATTTTTTCAATTATGCTAAAATATGTTTTGCTAACCTTTGGCTGTAACTTTTGAGTCACTGGTTGTTCTCTAGTTAGGGTAATTTGGGGAACTTTCACTCTCTTTATTCTAACTCTTTTGCACTACAAGAAAAACAATTTTATCTTTGACATTCTTTGACATAAAATTAGGAACACTAGAATTATTCATCACATCTTAAGCTTCCTCAAATTCTCTTATTTTATCTCTAGTTAGAGCTACCACTTGACCATTTATGTTATTGATTTCACTAACTTGGTTGAATGCAATGTGGTCATCCAAAAGCCAATTAACATTGATAGCATCAGGCTACCCTATAACTTGTTGAGCTTATCCTTGGACTGCCATATTCATGTCTTGATACTAACCACCTTAAAGAGACAACTCTTCTTGTGTCATTTGTGGCATGGTAATCTATTATGATACCAAGGCTTGATTTTGAGTGTCATTTGGATTAGAAGGCTGCCAACCTAGATCTTGCATTAAGTTATTTTGGGGAACAATAGCTTTTGAATAAGAAAGTACATTGGGATCAAGGGTTTTATATGGCTTAGTTTGGTTTATGGCTCCTTGATTTTGATAAGGTTACCTATTGTCCTTGAAACCTTGATAAGGAGGTCTTTGGTTATTGAAATACTAATAAGTACTCTAGTTTTTTTGCCAATAAGGTCTAAATTGGTACTATTGTCTCTTAAGTGAAATAATCTCATTTCCAAAAGCTTGTAACATGCTTTTCAAATCACCAATCTCACTAGATTGATTAAGAGGGGCCATAACTTAGACTTTTAGAGATGGAATAAGGGCTATAAATGGAATCTGAGGAAATTGAGGAGGAGGAAGAGGTTGCAATTATAGGAATATGGGAATCAAAGGCCTTGGATCAAGTTTAACATATTTTATTAAGTTGTTTTCTACTTTGATTACAATTTCATAGGCATTTGACAAGGTATTACCACCTATAGACTATATCATGACACTTATATAAGAGTTAATGGCCTTAAGATAGTACAAAAATGCATAATCTAGGGATGGTCTAACAAATGTAGGTATCTTAGTCTATGTTTTTTTAAATCTAAGGTTATAATCAAACATAAATTCCTAGGGGTATCTTTTTATGGTAGTCAATTCTTCAATCAAACATAGATGATCAAACTTTTCTTCAAATTTATTAACTAAGGCTACACCTAACTCATCCCAAGTAGTAATGGAGGTAAAAGGAAGATTCCTCTACCATTAAAACGCTTTTCCCTTGAAGGAAGTAGTAAGTAATCTGATGGACACATTATCTTGAGTAACATTATGAATAGAAAATAGATTGGCAACATCCTGGTTATGCTTAATGACAATATTTTTATCTCATCATCTAGAGAAGAAAGGTATATTGTTTAGGGAAGACACAGGAATGTCATCATATTGGGATAAATTTAGGGGACTACCCCTATTCAATGGGACAAACATTTGATTCTTGATAACCATTTTGGCAAAAGAGATTTACC
>JARHVA010007941.1:457500-583079 GCA_037957365.1 Torreya grandis | reverse complement strand
ATTTAATTAAATGAAAGGGAGTACCCTCCCTTATATGGGTCTTTTCATGTCATATAAGGACCCATAATTTTATTTCCTATTATGGACTTTCTTGGAAGAAAAGTCTTACACAAAAAAAAATTCTCTTACATATCCATATGGCCCATACAACAAATAAATTTAAATTATCTCTCTTGAAAAATGCCCCACCAAGTAGGACAATGCCTACTAACTAGGCTAGAACCTAAGAGAGTAGGTTTACTAAAATACCTATGGGATATGTTTCATAAGCTCTCTAGGAATCCTAGGACCTATTAAATTTGAGATTAACTAATTTATGATATGTAAATATATATTTTATGTATACAATTATAATTTAAATAATCTTTATTTATTTATGGAGGATCATTAATCCATTAGAAATAAATGGGAAAATATAATTTAATTTCTTCATAACCATGCAGTTGAATTGCATAATGTCTCAATTGGTAAGGGATGGATGACATTCCCATGGGTAATTACATACTTTCCTCCTTATAAAAGCATCTTTATTGATGTGCCAAACCAACCTAAGGGTTGAATAACCAAACTTTACTTAATCACATACTAGGTTGAAAATAGTGTAACTCAAACCAACACATTATTTTTTGTTTAATGCCCAAAATTGTTATCCCAAATCCCATGTGATATTTTTTTCTTGTTTTAGTGTTGTTTATTTATTCACTATGGTTACTTAATTTTTAACTATTTTGATTTGGTCCATGTAAAATTAGATTAGGAACACACAATTATTATAAAATTTATTTAATACCTTTATTTTCCACCATTATGCCTATCTAATATTAGAATACAAGCATGATAGGCTAAAAATCAGATCAATAAGTAATATCCTGATTAAGGAAGTGATACAAGTCACATTATAAAGAAAATCTAAATTATAATTTCTTGATTTAAAATATCACAAATTTATTTACACATGACCCGATCAACACCCAAGGGAAAAGAAATGAGTTTGAACAATAATTAATTATCATATGGTTATCACTTTAGGACTCACCAAGGTAGAGTCATATAATTCTAAACAACTCTATGTTTAAGGCATTAAAGATAAGGAAACCAACCAATTCAAATTAAACTAGTTGACAACACCATATGAGTATTAAATTCAAAATTAAATTAAAATTAGACATATATATGCAACCAAAAATGTATGAACCCAATGCGAAGGAAGACAAAAAGACCCATAACCTAGCCTAAGAACCTAGACCTGATGCCCCAACCATATCTTGGGTAGCCTACATATCCGCTAAATGGAAGTAGGGTCCAATCTAGTTCTCCTTACACTTATGATGGCCTCTTCTATGAGATATCATCACTGAAAATGATTTGGTGACCAAAGATAATAAGGGAACTATTACATCACTTACACAAGATTCTAAATATCTAGTCAATTACTCTAGCAAATGACACATCTTATGGACATCAATTACTATCTATGGAATTACAAGGTGTAAATGCTTACCTAAGCACTTTCCTACAATGTCACAATAAGAAACAAGTGTGACTAGCAACTTATATTCTCTTATTCCAATGCAGTGAAAGGCTCTACAATATTTAAATTTCTCTGTATAGAGAAACTATGTCTATTGAACAAATCATAAAAGGTGTTCAAGGATAATAAGATAGAGAAAAATATCAAATATCAATAACTAGAAGGGTTAATTATTTGTAATAGATGGCCAAATAAGAAAATCATGATATTAAAATTGATGATAAATATATGTGCAAGGAAGAACATCATACCATTAATGATTAAGTAAACATACTAAGAATTAGATACTTTAATCATGTGTTCTAATAACACACTAAAGTTAGTTGTCAAGTTTTCAAACTAAGAAAAAATTCTAAGGGTTCATTTTCTAAGCATGTTCTCTGAGAACATTCTCAATTTTGTTAATAACGCCCATACAAAGGGGTGTGTTAAGGGTTAGTATGATAAACTGGTGTTCACTTCCTGAGCTACCTACATATTTGTGGTGATTGCATCATATAAAAAATTAGGGTTGGATATAAGTCACCCATTCCTAATGAGTTTTAGTTTGCATGTGAAGATAATTATCCTTTACTAACCACCTAAATGACTAAGAAAAACATCATTACCCCTTGAGGGTAATCCTACAACCACTAGTTGACATAAATGCAACTAGACATTACTAGGAGTTATAAGTACCTCCTTACATATCAGAAGTATGTACATACACAAAACTAAGATCAAATGTGTAAACCAAGACTTGATTTAAGATTAAAAACCAAAAGGACTTCAATTGGGCCCTATCCTACATCCACCCACTAGCAACTAAGGTCAAACACAAACATTTTCAAATGTGGTCTAAAATTTGAACTAAGATAATAATTATAAAAGGAATGCAAAATAGTATGGATTAGCCATGATTAAAAATATAAATACAAAAAGATAGTAAAACAACCATCGCAATCATAAGACCTTTCTAAATGATACAGAATACATTAATTTTCACACTAGTAATCAAGTACAAAGGTAAATCTATTTTAAATCAGATATAAGATGATAATTTTTTATTTTTACAAAATCCAATTATCTAAACCATAAATATTATGTTTAAGATAACTAAATATTTTTATAATGAGAAATATCATGATTTAATAAACTTTTCCAAAGTGAATTTAATTTTTTAGAAAATTTTCCCTTTAAAATTTAAAATAAATGGGTTCTGAAATCATCATAGTAAAATAGTGAATTTATAACAAAATTTATTTTATTCATATAAGAACTACTCTATATAATATGGACTTATCAATATTTTAATTTTTTAAAAACTATCTAACTAAAGTTGTACTATATCAAGATTAAATTGGACTATATCAAGATTAAGTTAGATTTATTATGAATAAATCGCATCTATCTAATGTATTTGTAATAAGCCCAAATTATTTAAAATGATTAAAAATAATTAATAGTTGAAAACTATCATAAATAAATTGGATTTCATTAAGAATAACTTGGACTTATTACAAATGAATCACATCTATATGATATATTTATAATAAGTCCAAATTATTTAAAATAATCCAAAATAATTAAAAATAGAATCTAAAACCCAAACATTCTAAGAGTTCAACACAAAAAACAATTACAAATAAATATCATCTATCTAAATATGAAAATAGTCAGAATTTATGTAGTCATTCATTTTGGTTCATAGACCATGCATTTATAGATAATAAGACTTGGTAGTTTATTTCTTAAGGAAAATTAATGCATACATCAATCATGTGCTTCAGAGATATGTGATTTAAAACACATGAGATGATTGGGATACCACATTTCAACAGTTGATTGGATTTTGAGCTATATATTTAATCTAAATTAGGTGACCTCTTTGTGACCATCAAAGTTTATGTTGTAATTATGTATATTCCCTATGTCGATCACAGGTGTTATATTATTATATTATTATTATAATCTCCCACATATTTTAATTATCAATATTGTGACACATGTTGTAATCTCAGGTTCTCACATCATTTGGCATGTTTGTTTGGATTGGTCATCCTTTTGTACAGTGAATTTATTAGGATTATGCCATGTGGCACAATCTTGCGTGCTTGTACTAAGTGTGATTTGAATAACATAAAATCCAAATACCATTTTTTGATACACAAATACTGAAGAACAAATCTTGACGTGAAAGTGGGATATTCTGAGGTGTAAAACCCAAAGACATTTCTTGCAAACATGGGAATGGTAGAGTGTATTTTTCAATGCAAAAAATTTGAAGTGTAAATTTTGATGTGAAAATTACAAATACCATTCTTAAGGATGAAAAATGTGAAGTTTAAATTGAAAAATTGAAAAGTGAAAGAGGTTTTCATGGATCATAAAATGCGATCCAAATATTTGGAATATGTAAAAGCTAAAGACCATTTTGAATCACAAAAATGTGAAGTGGACATTTTGAGAGTCAAATGATATTAAATAGATGAATAATTACTAAAATATTAAATTATCATAGTGTATAATATAAAACTCAAATGCTGAAGTGTATTTTCTAAGACCTAAAATGCAAATTGCCACTAGAAATAAATAGAATAATAAAACAATAAAAAATTAGACATTCTAAAAAAATGGACTAAATTTTGAAAAAAATTATTCATATTTCTCATTCTAAAATTAAGGAAAAGCCATTTCAAATTTCTTAATCCTTTTATCAGTATTTTTGATAGTGGATAGTGGGATGATGCATTCAAATAGTCTATTACAATACCTTTCAAAAAATCAGTGAGAACAAGGGTATGCCCTCTCTAGCTTTTATTTGGTTTCCAAGCATAGATGATACTATATATGAGTATGGATGATAAATATTCTTCATTTGGGTTTGGGTTTCATTTCTTGTCCAAGTAGCCTTAATAAATTTCTACTTCTTTTGCATCTTTTCTCCCTACATGAATTGGGATGAACCAAGCTATAGTGACCCTTCATTCTATATTCCCATTTTTTTGTAGTATCTCAATATTGATTTTATCTATAGAAATCCATACTATGTATTCCATTCATGTATAATCATTAGGTTTGATAATTAACATATCTCTAATTTACACATCTTGACCTGGATCAAATGCAATTTTTATTCTTTAGCTTCTTGGACCAACATATATATTTGAAGATGCCACTCCAAAAGCAAGGGTATTATCATGAACCATTTTGTGTAGATCTCTATGAAATTGTATGTCACGGCAAATTTTAGCCCAAAAATATTTTATACACTCAACTTCAAAAGTGAACATGACTTTTTTCATTATGTCAAGGATGTTTTGGAAGTAATTTTCTAGATCCTTCCATTGACTATTTATGGTCAAACGAAATTCATTGAATTGTTGTACATATTTATTCAATTTATATTTAATTTTTTTTCACTCTTTTTTCCATTTCTATCTGAGTTTCTTGTAACAATTGAATCTTGAGACATTTATCTATTTCTCAAGTCTTTGAAATATATTTTTGTAAAATTACCTTCTATAACATTTAGCTCATCATTTTTTTATTCCCCATAATTTAATTAGGTGGGGACTAATTTTTATCTCTTATGGAGTTTTTGAAATGGATAATGGGTTGACCTTGGTCTATGTGTAGAATAAAGTATTGAATATTTGCCAAGCCTACTATTTTATTTCTTCCCTTCAACTGGTAACTATTAACATAGTCTTTGAAATCCACTACCTCTTTAATCAAATATGGCATGAAGTTTCTTGTATTTTCACACATCTTATATGTGTCCATCATCTCAGCCACACTCCATACACATTTATTCTTTATACATTTAGATAGGTTTCTAAATGTGTCGTTAATGTCCTTAAGGGTATGTCTTATAGGGAGAAATCTGACCTCAACATCGAGGAAAAAACCTTTATAGATAAGGAGAGATAAATATTGCAACACATACCTATATAAAAAAACATGATTTTATGAATTTGTAAATGTAACATTAGTTCCGTATAAGGTTTGACATTTTTAAAATATAATTATAGATGTAATTACCTATTATTATTATCCCAAAGTACCTATTATTATTTTCCCCATAATAGTTGTCTAGTTAAAGGTATAACCTAGAAGGAAGTTTCTTGAAATCACCAATTGATTATGCTTCTTCTTTGTATTTCTTGCATTTAGGCTAAAAATTGTTAGACAAAAGTGCATCATATAATAGATATTTTAAAGATATATGTTTAGATAGTAAAGGTCCATAAGTATTTGGCATTGTTTTTTTCATATCCCTGAAGCACTTATTCAATGAGGTGACAGTAAAGTTAGACCCTCTAAGAACATATGGTAAAAAAAAATACCATATTTGTCTGTACCATGACCATGTGTTATAATCCCTACTATTGACGACTCTAATATTCTATTGATAACTACTTTGATTTTTGTCACTATCCTTAGCAAAAACATTATTTGATGTTTCACCTTGTCATTAATGACATTGAGGCATTCTTTAGGGTATTACTCTGACATTAAGTTATATGTGTAATACATTTTTATTACATAAAGTATTTGATTTGAGTGCATCACAAATTCTTGATTGATATAATCTTCCTGATCTCTAAATATGGACCCAACACATTTTTTTGAGTCAATAGTATGATTGTTTTACACCTAACAAAGTCATCAGATGTGGAAATGGTCACATCATGAAGATTAGTTCTCTACATGTTATTGAATTTTAATTGGGATATTGGATCATATTCTATATCTGCTAGTTGTGTGTTGATGTGGCACCTCATAAATTCTTGAGTGAAATATGTTAGAAGATGTTGAACATTTTATCATGATCTATCTATATCTACCTAGCATGTTAGTCATAGATAACCATCTATAAAATCATCCACCAATTGGTCCAACAAATATTTAGTTGTCATTATCTTCTTTTATGGCTTTTGTCAAAATCTCCCTCCATGGAATGCATTTTGTTCCCAATTTTTGTGATAGTTTTAAATTTCAAAAAATTTACTTCTCTTTAATCCATATATTTTAAGCCAAGCTTCCAAACAGATCTTTGTACCCTGAAAATTAATGGTAGTTTTGTTTTTATTTTTCTTAAACAAACTAATAGAAAAGGGAATCAAAGACATGTTGCCTCCTATCTATTATGATGGAATCAATAAAATTTATCCTTTCATATTTTATAATTTCAAATGACAATTATGACTGAAAACATTTTTTGGTGCAAAATTTATCCCCATACATTGTTGAAATCTCACTATCTATGCTTTCATCAAACTCCACTTGGCTGAATGAAGTGTTTGGCTAATTTATTTTTACACCTAAGTATTTTTAGGAACAAGTTAATTTTTTTGTATGCCTTTGTGCTAGGAATGTCAAGAAAGGAGTGACTTCATTATCCACTATGTCCTAAACATTTTCAATTTCTTTCTCCTTTGGTTTCATGTATGGTAAATTAATTTCTCTACATGTCTCAATTTCCACTATTTTGATAGAATGCCATCTAATGATATATGTTATAGTTACCTCTATACTTTAAGTCTCATAATGCTTTATAACTTGCCTTATGTAAATTCCAAAATTCATTTCCTAACATTCGGACAAGAATGCAACCAAAAATCTCCCTAGTTGTGCAAATTCAACATAATCAAAAACAATTTTTTAATCATTTCTAAGAGTTGTACATTTATGAAATAAATTTACCCTTTTCCAAGTAATTTTTTTTCTTAGGCTTTGAAACATGGTAGGATCATTGATATATCGAACAAATGAATCCAAACAAGGATTTTCTTATTGAAATTGTTATATATGTAGAATTGAACTCAATTTTTTTTTCTTTTTTCCATGTCATTATCTATATAAAAATTATCTATGACGTGTTTCATCATTCTTGTGATCCATATAGTAAAACTATCAACTAAATCCCCCAAATTATCCACAAAAGTTTTAATAAATGGAAGTGGTAGATCTAGGTCAAAATATTTAGTCACATTAACACTTACACATTCAATAGGTATTTCCTCATTATGGCATGTGGAAGTGAGATTTATAGGTTCCAAATATTTAGTTTTTTGACCTTAAACTTTGTGTATTCTTCCTTAACCAATGGCCTTAACATTATCTATGAGAGAAACATAGTCTCCACAATAAAAAGCCATGGATGTATGATTTTGTAGCCCAAACATTTGCAAAAGACATGAGAAGAGTTATTAATCATGCTATTTATAAATTAGTATGATTTATACTTGTATGTAGGAGATAAATCTATATTTATACCTAAAATAAGCATAGAGATATGTTAAAGCCTAACATTTTTAAAAATCTAATGTATAATATTTTTTTAATGACACGGTTTATGTCAATCCAAAAAAATAATATATTTTAATATCATATATTACATACTTCAATATTTTATTCATCCTACTTTTAAGGTATCTCCTAGGAGGTACATTTCAAACATGAATTATAGTGGAATAGCTATATAGATAAAAATAAATAATTAAGTTAATATTCAACCATGTATTTCATTAGCATATAAAATGTTATTGAGCAATGGGGGTTTTGAACAAAATTTTGGAAAATGATTAGCTTCTTATATTTTGGGATCATGTATGTGATTTGAACCTCTATTGTCAACCCAAAAATTTGAAGGTATCTCTTAGGAAATACCTTTAAAATATGCATATGGGTACCCTTAAAGGTTTTAAGGTAGTAATAAGTGATACCATGAAGGGCCTTGTAATACTTTCAAGGGTACTCATGACATTAATATTAATATTTAATTTTTAAATAGATAAGGACATGTGGCATATATCTATGAACTTGTGACATTTTAACACTAAGAAAATATTGCAAGTTCACTAGGCAAGTGACTCTTCATGATTATGCCAAGTGTCTCCATCCTGTTTAACTGGAGACTAACAGATTGAAATTAATGTATGAAATATTAGAGATATGTAATAATCATTGTGATGATGCATGTCTCTATTTGAATTAACTCTAGAAATATTTTTATATATTGGGCCCACTTCCATTGGCCAATTGCATGCCTTTTATTTAAATAAGAACTCCCTTCTTTCTTAAAGAATGTCATGATGACTTGTGTCATTAGTGGAAGGGACTAAGACTTAGCCAAAAAAGTACATCAAGCTCAAATTAAGTCCAAGAAAGTGGTGGTGATAAGATAGGTATGGTAGATGGATGATTAATAATTATACAAGACCATTAATGACATGGCATTTCAAAAGATTACATCTTATTTGAGGTAGATCAAGTTGGGACATGATAGGTAGATGTTAGTGTAGGTTTTTATTTTTCCCTATTATTTAATTAGGGAATATTATATATTTGTGCATACATGGAGTTTTCCTACATTTGTGGGATAGGCTAGCTTATGTGGAGATGTGTGTCATAGATGTGTCATAGGTATCATAAGAATGTCATAAGTAACTCCTTTGACTGGCTATTCCGAGTATGGGAGTTACTTCTCTATTCTTAGCACCTTGTCACCACCTTTCATGGAAGAGTTACAGTATATTCTTAGGGTGATTTGAACACCTTCTGTGGAGGAATTACTTATGTGCTCTCCTATATGTATTCTTCATTTTGGCCATCTTAAGTTAATGGAATATTGGCTTTTCTCTAAATTGTCTATGCAATTATCTCTCATTTGATTTCATTTAATTTAGCATTTTGTGGTATTCAATTGCTTCATCCCATGCAACCACTACTGATGCATCCTCATTATTTAGACCTTGGTGAATCCTCTGATATGGTATCAAAGCCACCCTGATAATGGGTTATCTATTTTGCTATTACTTTCATTGAAATCTAGAGCTTTGTTAAGTCATTTTTTTTGTGAAATTTGAAATTTTTTGGGAGATATTGCTAGTTCTCTATGCTATTATTCCTTCCATGGCTTGTTTGGTCTCTCCATATACATGCATGCCTATGATCATGATCCTCTCAACATGGTGTTGAAAGTCTCACAGTGTTCAAGATCTGCATAAGAGTTTGTCTTAGACTTGAGTGTAGAAGTGTGGTGTTATAGCCATGACATTTTAAAACAAGTGAGAAATTTGAGCACATAAACACTAAGTTTGTGCAATAAGAAGGAAAGAATGTGGTTAGGTTCATATCTAAGTCACTTGTTGGTGATAAAACACCAATTTTGGAGCTTTCAAAAAAGGTGTGATGGTAAAACATAGTCCTACGACCACCTTGGCACACTTTTCTTGGAACTTTTCAATCCAACTCTGTGCCCTTTTCTCCTTCTCCACGTAAGTCATTTGCTATGGTATGCTTTCAAGACAAAGTCATTAAATTCAAGCCTTCCTTACACCTATAATCTACTTTGAATTCAGTGTCTCTACTATCTTTTTTGCCTAGCAAATTTAAATCTGCTCTTTCCTCAAATTTTGGTGCCCCTCTCCTTGTTTGGCATCCCATATGGACCCTTAAATACTTAGAAATCCATTAAATTCTATCTTTTAATTTTATTGTTATTCAATTTTCCACAACTTAGGCTAGATAATTGTCAAAAATACACTACTTTATAAAGTGCCAAAAATTTGGGTCTCTCAAGACGCATTTTCGACTGAATCTAACATCCTATTTATTTAAAGTCTTGCACTAATTGCTATAAGATGCATTCTCAACTGAGCCTGACATATTTTGTTCATGCACTTGCATATTTGTGGGGTGGGGCTCAACATTTTCAGGGGGTGTGATTGCTTTTTAGAACTTGCAATCTTTACTTTTATTTTCCTTTTTGCATAATTTCACAACTTGCAATCAACACAACTTCACCTAAATTGAGCTTAAAATGGATTCTTTTTGACTTACACTCATAACACCCTTTAACTATCATGAATGGAAGGTTAAAATGTCAATAATTCTTAGAAGTAAAGGGTTGTATAGGATCACCATGGGTACTGAAGTAGAACCCAACACTGATGTTGAAAAGGTCAAGTGGTACAATTGTAGTGATGAAGCATACGGATTACTAACCTTTTCCATGTCTCCAAAACTTCTCTTCCATTTAGAAACCTCCAAGACTCCCAAAGACATATGGGACACCCTAGAAACCTTATTTGATAAGCTTGATGAGATGAGAGGTTATGAGCTCGAAAATGAACTCATAAGTCTAAGTCCTAGCAACTTTGACACCCTACAAGACTTCTTCACTAAGTTTAAGGCCCTTAAATTGAAACTAAAAGAATGTGGGATAGAGAAGAAAGATTAACAACTCATCCTTTCTATTCTCACAAAGTTAGGTCCAAGCTATTCAGTCTTTGTCTCCACTTTCCATGCCATAAAAAGTGCCCTTGGCACTACATAGAAAATGCCTTCTTTGGATTCATTCATTGCCAACTTGACTAGGGTGCAAGATAAGCTAATTTAAATGGGAAGAATGAAGTCTAATCAACCCCAAGCTTTGATAGCTGGAAATGGTAAGGATAACACTTCAACAAAGGAGAAGAATAAAAATAACAAGGACTAGGAGAAGAAGAAAGAAAACAACAATCCTGCCAAAAACAACAATGAGTCTTCCTCCTCCAATGCTAAACCTAAGAAGGAGAAGGTTAAGTGTGCCTATTGTAAGAAGACAAGGCATGATGAAAATAAATGCATGAAGAAACAAATAGATCACCTAAATCATCTTCTAGAGAAGCACAACATAGGTGTTCTTGAGTCCAACAAGCAGAATTCATCTACCCAAGATTCTACTAAGGAAAAAGGCAAGGGTAAGGAGAAAGAAAAGGGCAAGGCCCTTGTAGCTACAATAGCTTATGCATCTTCATGGGTCATTGGCTCAGGTGCTTCTCACCAAATGGGCTTTTCCCTAGTTGAGTTTTCATCTTTAGGGCCTTGTAGCATGACTTTAATTAGTTTGGGTGATGACACATTAGTTTTCATTACAAGGAGAGGGTCAATTGAAATAGAAGGAAGAACATTCAATAATGTTTTAAGTGTTCCTTCTGTTTCAACCAATATCCTATCAGTGTACCAAATCACTCATATTGGTTAGGGTATAAGAGTTGAGTTTCCACCAAATTTAATGACTATTAGGGAGTTGCATAGTGATACTATAGTGGTAGTGGGTAGGGTAGATCATTAAGCAAGGTTATACACCTTATAACATTTTGCACCTAATTCTTCTCCAATAACATTGTTGACTCATTTAGATGGAGTTAGAAAATTATGGCATGAGTAGTTTGGCCACCTTAACTACCGCTACCTTGAGCAACTTTGCAAACATGACATGGTCATTGGCTTGCCTCGTGTATAATTCTCAAAAGTACTTTGTGAGGGGTGCTCCATTAGAAAGTATCTTGAAGCAAAATTTGACAAATGCAAAGCTTGGAGGGCTTCAAAACCTTTGGGTTAGTCCACAGTGATGTATCAGGACCCTTTCCCAAACCATCTTTCACAAGGGCCAAGTACATCCTCACATTCATTAATGATTTCTCTAGGTACACTTGGATATATTTTCTCAAACAAAAGTCTAAAGTGTTTAAAATTTTTCTAGACTTGAAGGCTCTTGTTGAGAAATAGAGTGAGAAATCCATCAAGGGTATTTAAACTGATAATGGAGGGGAGTATGTTAGCAACAGGTTTGAGTATTTTTGCACCATAGAGGAGATTGATTTATAGCACACAATCACTTACAGTCCTTCATAGAATGGGGTTACTAAACACAAAAATAGGTTCTTGAAAGAGATGGGTAGCTGTATGATTCACTCCAAATCCTTAGCACCACAGTATTAGGCTGAAGCCATCAATTGTGCTTGCTACATTCAAAATAGGGTTCCTCACAAATCTTTAAAATGGATAATACCCTTTGAAGCTTGACATAAAAGGAAACCTAATTTTGAGCACCTTAGGGTTTTTGGATCCCCAGCCATGGCCTGCATACCAAAAAAAATGCAAAGCTATGGAACATTAATCCAAGCCTTGCATCTTTGTAGGATATCTAGATGGTGTTAAGGGGTATCACCTTCTAGATCTGACCACTCATGAGTTGTTCATTGAGAGAAGTGTCCACTTATAGGAGAGTCCTAGAGACTCAACACTTGGCACTTCTCCCTCATTAGATCTACTTCTTCATGATGATTCCTCAAATTTAGATCAGCCACAACAGGTTCTTAAGCTAGAGACATCTTCTTCTTCTTTAAGTTTAGACAGTAAGGATAGTGATATAGAGTCATCCACCTCTAGTCAGTTAGAGGATGAGGAGTTAGCACCTAACTCACCCACTTTTGGGCCACTTTGGGCTAGACAAACACTTGAGAGTGCTGGCACTTGGGTAGGAGATCTTGTAGATGATAGATGCACTAGGAGGATTATCATAGAGATCCACATGCCTTCTTTGCTTTAGTTTTAGATCCACAAAATTTTTGAGAGGCATCAAGGGTACTTGAGTGGGATAATGATATGGAAGAAGAATATTCTTCCTTAATAAAAAATCACACTTGGGACTTGACTTCACTTCCTAAGGGAAGGAAGATGGTTTGATGTAGGTGGATATATCATACCAAGTTTGTAGAAGATGGGTCATTTGATAAGTACAAGGTGTGATTAGTCACTAAGGGTTTCTCAGAAGTGGTAGGCATTGACTACTCAAAGACCTTTACACCCATTGCAAAGATGACTTCTATCTGACTCACCTTGGCTATTGCTATAGCACATGGTTAGGATGTGCACTAGATAGATGTGAATAGTTCCTTTCTTCATAGAGACCTAGAGGAGGAGATCTACATGGAGTAGACACCAAAATTTGTTTAGGATTCTATCTTAGTATGAAGACTTAATAAATCTATCTATGGTCTCAAATAGTCCCCTCAGGCTTGGTATGCCAAGATGGATTCCTTCCTTCTCAAACTAGGTTTCACTAGGTGTCATTCTGACCCTAATGTCTACTTCTTGCAGCAAGATGATTCACTCCTAATTTTGGTTATATATGTTGATGACCTTTTGATTACTAGGAGTTCTTCATCGGGTATTGTAGTGGTGAAGGCATCTTTCTAGGATAGATTTGACATGATAGACTTGGGTTTGTTGCACTAATTCCTTGGCATCAATATCTCATAGTCAGATTTAGGTAATTCTCTTGCACAACCTAAGTATGCTCTTGATATATTGTCTTAGTTTCACATGGCTGATTGTAAGCCATCTTTGACTCCCTTTCTATCAAGAGTAAAGCTTGAGGCTAACTATTCTTCACCATTAGTTGATGCCACTTGGTATCGACAACTTTTTGGCAATATCATCTACTTGACTCACACTAAGCCTGACATATCATATGCAGTGGGACTTGTCTCCATATTTATGCATGAACCTTATGAGTTGCATTAGAAAGTGGCTAAGAGGATCTTGCATTACATATAGGGTTCACATAGATACAAGATTCATTACAAATTTAGCATAAAGGTTAACTTGGTTGGATATATAGATTCAGACTAGGTTGGTGATTCATAGAATCACAAGTCCACTTCTGGTTATAGTTTCTCTCTAAGTTCTGGTCTTATTAGTTGGTCTAGCAAGAAGAAAAATGCTATTGCTATATCATCCATGGAGGCAAAGTATAGGGGATCTGTTAATGTAGCTACTGAGGGTATTTGGCTTCAGGGGATACTTTTTGAGTTTGGCATTCCTATCAGACAACCCACCATCATTTATTATGATAACTAGAGTTCCATTCAGATTTGTAGGAATCCAGTTCAACACCAGTGGACCAAGCACATAAAGATTCACATGCATTTCATTCAAGAACTTATTCATAGTTAGGTCATTAACTTGATATGTTGCTAGTCTTCGAAGCAGGTTGTAGACATCTTCACCAAACCTTTCAGTAAGAGCAAGTTCATTCATCTATGAGCTCTTCTTGGGGTGCGGTCCACATTTATAGCAACATCATCTTTAGGGGGGCACTAGCCTCTTCATTTCTTTTTTGTCTCTCTTTTGGGGGGGAAGTTTTTTCCTATAGGTTTTCTCCTTTTCTCCATCTTATGGGAGATTGCATTTGTACATGGGTACCTCATCAAGCATAGTTGTTGAGACCCATTTTATATTTCCACACTACCCACCTAAGCTATGCCTAAGGGGGGTGTTAGTGTAGGTTTTTATTTTTCACTATTATTTAATTAGGGAATATTATATATTTGTGCATACATGGAGTTTTCCTACATTCATGGGATAGACTAGCTTATGTGGAGATGTGTGTCATAGATGTGTCATAGGTGTCATAAGAATGTCATAAGTAACTCCTTTGACTGGCTATTCTAGGTATGGGAGTTACTTCTCTATTCTTAGCACCTTGTCACCACCTTTCATGGAGGATTTATAGTCTATTCTTCAGGTGCTTTGACCACCTTTTGTGGAGGAGTTACTTACGTGCTCTCCTATATGTATTATTCACTTTGACCATCTTAAGTTAATGGAATATTAGCTTTTCTCCAAATTATTTATGCAATTGTCTCTTGTTTGATTTCATTTATTTTAGCATTTTGTGGTATTCACCTACTTCATCCCATGTAACCATGACTCGTGCATCCTCATTATTCAAACCTTGGTGAATCCTCCGATAGTAGATTCATTAAACAAAGTGACTACATGAAGTGAAATAGGGTCATGTCATACACATGCTATGGGATAATTTAAATATTTGGGAGAAAAAATAGTTCACTATCAAATCTAAAATATTAAAAATGAGGAAGAACACTCATGTGTACGCACTCAGTGCATTTAAAGAGGCTAGCAAGAGAAAATTAGATGTCAAAAGACATTAAATGAAGGGGATGAACAATTCCAAAACATTATAGACTCTCACAAACAAGAGTATTATACTATCTTCTCTTGATGTGATCTCATGTGGAAAAATCGAGACCCATATTTTGGTAGAACAAAGCAATCAAACAACATAGATTGTAGGTTAAGTCATGGATAGGAGCAAGTTGTTGATCCCAATCATAGATGTATAAACAGAAAAAATAAGGATTGGGCTAGGTTTTCAACAAACTAAATTTAATGACTTGGATCCCTTCAATTTTATTGAAATATTTGAAGTTACTCCCTTTACCCATCAACACAACTAGGTCCACAAGAAAGAGCTCTTTCATTTTAACACTATCTTCAAGGTTCTAATGTAGAGAGGTTAATCAAGTTACCTACACTCAGGCAACTAGATGAGGTCATGCATACCTTGTTAAGTAATTACAACTAAGGGTTATTAATTTGTCTATAAATATAACCATTTTTATTAAATAATAGACTATGGAAAGAGCCATAGGCCTCCTAAATCATGGAAAATCCTTATTTTCATATAATTTTACTGCACCACCAATTCATTCATTTTTTAAGAAGTTTCCCACTAGGGCAGGTAGAGGAACCCTAATTAACTCCATCGAGGATGTTGCAATGTGCATTTGGTAGAGTTTATTATAAATAGGTTTTGGTAGACAATGAAGCATGCCTAAAAGGCAACAAAAGGAGTAATTGGCATTGTGTATCATATGATACACATGAATGATAAATTAAATTGGCTCAAGCTTCTCACATCTAAAATTACCACTAATATCTATAAGGTACTTTTAGGTAGCTCACAAAATTTCTAATATATATTTCTAGTTTTGTTTTTATGATTCACATAATAGAAGTCCCCACTACGCCAAGTTAATTTTATTATAGACTTTTGGCCTTTTGCTACCCTCAAAGGCATCACTTTGACTAAGATAGGGCAATATTATGAATAACTAGGGAGGTTTAACACATGATGTCTTGAGGATCTAGCTTTGATTAGGTTGTACCCTTAAATTCCATAGGATTTCATGTAATATTTGGGTCATCATGCATTTGTAACAAAGTTATATAATGGTATTGAAATCAAGGTGCATGATTTGGCCATGCCAACTATGATTCTAATGCCGTTTTTCATCAAAATGATTAAAGAATAAGTTAAAGTATGGAAATAGATATCCCTAGTCATGATGTTAGTGTAGCCTATTATAACCATCAATTTAGGTGTACAACAACATGAGTAAGAAAAACAACAACTGTAGCCAACTACAAAACCATAGGCCTCACCACAATAGTTTATAGCTCCCCCATATCAATAAAAAAACCAACAGAAGGAACTTATGTAGAGAGCCTCAACACCACCATCCATAAAGAGATCTAGGAAAATCAATTCTTGGTTAGATAATCCACATGTGCCAAGGATATCTTGTGAGTGTGATCTCACAATATTTTGGGTTGATAAGTAAGAAGTTCTTTAATGCATGATCGAAGACATTGGCCAAAAGGTCTATGATAAGGAGGAGTTTTTTTTTTGGAAAGTAGTGTGCACTTTCCAAGTAAGGAATGAGGTAAGAAGTTATCATGAGGTAAACATTACATAACCCCCTTTATCTATTATTATGGATACTATAGGTCAAGAAGAAGCTTAGCATGAACTTACAATAGAATTGTTTTTAAAAGATATATAATCTAGTTCATCATCTTCATAAATTATATATCTATCAAAGGAAGGGAGCCCAATATGGAAACTTATTCACAAAAAATATTATCATCATCAGGAGAGTCCTTCAACCACCATAAAATAATGTATGGTATATTTGATAGAGCTAGCCATAACATGTAGTTCCCATCAAGTGAAGTCTAGGGGTATGAGGAGAAACAAGGATACACTTGTCCCTATAGCTAATTCAAAAAATATTTTCATGTGTAGGGGTATGGTTATAAAATACAAATATTTAAATAACTAATAATTTAATATGAAAATATATTATGTATATGTAATGGAGGGATCTCTAGATACCACTGTGTTAGATATAGTAGAAGAAATGAATGTTGTGCAAGATACCCTTGATCATGAGGAGGAGGCTATAAATAATGAAGATAGGAAAAAAATAAAATCAAAGAAGCATAAAAAGAGGAAAGATTCCATGGAACAAGTAGTTATTTAGGAATCCCAATGTGGATAAAATGAAAAATACAAATATCTCATTGAGGAGAAAGAATAATAAAATAATTCTGAATAAGCTAAGATTAGGAAAAATAAGGCTGAAGAAGTTCATGCCAAAAGAAAGAAAGTTAAGGAAGCAAAATACAAAAGGAAGAGAAGGTATTAGTAAATGTTAGAATCAAAGTATGAATAAGTGCCAGATGTGTAGAGACAAGATCAAAAATAATTAGAGGTGTGATAGAAATATGTAAAAGAATAATGCCAAAAGGAGGAGAAAGCCAAGTTTAAGGCATAGGCACAATCTTAAAAATAAAAATATGAAGTTGTTTCCAATGTTAAAGTAGAAGATAACATCAAATATAAGGCTAAAGTAGATGCTGAGGCCAAAATTATGGCCAAATCTAAGGCTAAGGAGGTATCTGAAATTCAATTGAGGATGTAGCCAAGGCTTGAGCTAAGGAAAAGGTAGAAGTAGAACACACATAGGCACAAACAATGAAATAAAAAGAAGCTAAAGAAAAGGTAAAATTAAAACATGAAACATCTCATAAGGATGCAACCTAATCAAATACACCAAAGCAAAATTCACTATCAAAGTCTTTCCCCTCTACCCAATGGTTGTGGGATGTCCCTACCACATCATCTTGTCATAACACTTTTTTACTTATGTTGGCTTCGTTTTTACCATCTCTTACCACAGTCTAAATTACATCCATCACATTTTCTTTGACTTACATAGAGATGTCTTTGGATTTTTTGTATTTACCATTGTCCAAACAAATTGAAGGAGCAGATGCATTCTAAAAATCCATTATAAAAGTGCTTCAGACTTGGAACATATTGTTTTTGGCTACATGAGGAGAAAGCGGAAGCACAAAATTAAATTACTAAGGATAAGAATATCATCATTGCCACTTGTCTTTCTCTAGTCACACAAGTACTTGGTGATCATGTAATGTTTGAGGATAAATAACTCACCTCATTATTGACTCAGCTAACAAAGTATTGGGTGAGTGCACATAAACTGCACACCAAAGGATAGGCTATCTATGATAAAATAGAAGGTATTTAAAAACTAATAGAGGAATGTGTGTGTGTGTGTGTGTGTGTGTGTGTGTGCGCGCACGCGCGCGTGTGTGCGTGTGTGCATGTGTGTGTGTGTGTGTGTGTGTGTGTGTGTGTGTGTGTGTGTGTGTGTGTGTGTGTGTGTGTGTGTGTGTGTGTGTGTGTGTGTGTGTGTGTGTGTGTGTGTGTGTGTGTGTGTGTGTGTGTGTGTGTGTGTGTGTGTCTTGGGCATCTAGCAAAGTAGATTGTGAAAGGAAAGCTTAATTGGAGGTAACACCTTGACAAATCCTTGGCTTTTGATAAACCATAGTTCATAATGGTGGATAAAGTTAAAGTTATAATAAATGATCAATTGGCTATTGGAAAAATAATGAGTGACATATTTAAATACTTCTTTAGATGTTAGGGATACAGTGAGGAAAAATCTCTAGATCTAGTAAAATGAGATAATGAATAACATATTTTTGGCTATTCAGTCTCAAAGGACTACAAATAAGCTAGATGATATTATGTAAGATATATAGCTTAAGTTTTCAAATACCATACACTTCCTTATCATTATAGAAAAAGAAAATATGCATAATTTGATGGTCAATCTGATTCCACTAAGTATTTTTTTACCATCATATGGGAAGTACTTGGTAATTAGAAAATGCTCAAGTATGAATTCTCATAGGTTAAACCATCTATTTCACATATCATATATGAACATAAGTTCATTCCACCACAAGATCTCCAAGATATTTTGAAGAAGATAAATATGGATATAAAGGTGAAGTCTAGGTATCGATAACCTACAAAACTACCTAACAAAACTCTGGTACCAAATTTGCAATAGGTAAATGTGTAATTTAAGTTTTGTAGTTTAAGAAAAACTTTGTAACATAGTCATAAGCATTTGGAATAGATCCAAGTTGGTTGAGTACCCCTAACCTAGACAACCACCTAGTAAAGATAGTCTATGGAAAATCACAAAGGGTGGTAGGAAAATATGCTACTTAATTGAAAACTTGAAAGGGAAGATAATTAGTGCACTAGGGGTTTAAACTGGTAAATGGTACCTAAATTAATTATTTCCACTTTTGTGAAATGCTAATATTTTATAGCTTTAGTTGAGATTAGAGTTCATAATTTATCTCAGGATGAAATAATAGTGCAAGTCTGGTAAAGTGTTAGATGTGAAGTATGTCCTCATAAAATCATAATTCTATAATTGATTGACACATGTGTGTAGGGAATCATTTTTTCATCTATATGATCTTTTGGATATCTTTGGCCTTGTTATCCAAGTGATAGATATAAGAATGCTACATCATTTCTTTTTGTATGCCATAAAGTTGTAATGTGAAGAGACAGAGCCATGTATAAAACCTATATATAGCTCTCTAATTTAATGTAATATTATTTCGATGTGTGATAGAGATTAATAAGCAATATGTATTATGGTTTTATTAAGATTATTTTATGTGTGCCTAGTGCATAGTGTTTACTCTATTTTGTTTTACCTTGTTATATCTTGTATTATGTTGTTTATGTTCCAAAATTATTAACACCATATTAGTTTATCTTTATATTTGTTATTGCGTATAAAATTGAAGATTATGTAAATTCACTCATGTTATATATAGTCATGTAAAATGTGAAATTTGGTTACTTGAGTGTGGCTAATGACACCCAATCCATATGTCCTCCCACTTGCTTGCATAACCCTTATAGGATTTTCTTTCATTGATTCCCAATCATCCATAGCCTTCTAGACATAACCCTTATTGACCTAGGTAGATCGTTAAGTCCTAGATCCATTCCCCTAGGTCTCATTCCCTCTAGACAACAATGCCTAACATGGATAGGAGTGTTATAACCCATGGTGTCTTATTTTTTGCACTATTGCCCAAGTGCAAGTTTGGTTCAAACAATCATATTTTTTTGAATCCTTATCATAATTCATGTTGGCCTAACATAAATTAATTAAGCCATGATCATTTGGCTACCTATAAAAGGCCATTAAAAGTCCATTTATAAGGTTTGGCACTCATTTATATGAGAGAATCAAGAATACAAGCAATTACACTCAAACACTTTTCCCTATTCTCTACATACAACGTCCTAATATTATTACAAGCTTATTCAAACCCTTACACCAGTCCCTAGCCATCTGAAGTACACCTTGTTTTACATCTAGTTACATTTTCATACATAATTGTACCAAGCACTTCAATGAGAGAACTACATTATCTTGATCCCTCCTCAGAGTATTGGTATGTAGGCAGCGTGCCCACACATGGGGTGTGAAGTTCATCTAGTGTTTCCTTTACACACTAATCCCTTCTCTCTTTTTTCTAAATTTCCTTTCAAGTTTAATAACAATGACATCATAGGGCTTTTGAAGATTAAAATAGATGCACAATGAGCTCTGTGGACTTTTGGGATCTGATATTTCACTGACAAGGTAACATAGAACTACTGAGTAAAACCTAAAAACTCAAATCACATAGATAATAGCACCAAAAAAGGACTACATCACCAAACAACATTGTGTTCCACTTTTGGCACTCTAGTCCAACTAGAAAACAAAGTTTCGAAACATATTTATGACACTATCCCAGTCTTGTACCTAAATTCTCAGGCCCTATCTTAGACTGATTAGCTTAGAATAAGCTAAGTCATATTTTCTGTCATTTATTACTATTTTTAGAAAAGAAAAAAATACAATCTATTTACATAAATTAGTGGCTTAATTATTGCACATTACTTACTAATTTACTTTAATCCAGACCTATTTATTAATTAGGAATAAAACTCCATTATTCTGAAAAATAATAAAACATTTGGTGAACTCGACTTACTTCAAATTTCACAAAAAACCCTAAAAAATCTAGGGTAAATTATTTATGATTTTTGGCAATAAGTTCCTAATTTTTCTTGTTTTTAAAAATTATAAATCTACAAATTGATTGCAAATTTATCAATATATTTTATAAAAAACCTTGTTTACACATACTAAGTCCTTTTTGCATACAAACACATTCCAAGCACTAAGAAAAATATATTGCTAAATTTATAAATATTTTTTTATTTTTCCTAAATTTTTCAAGAAAAAATATACAAATTTTATATAAATTCATATCAAATTTTTAAAATTATCATATTAATTTTTAAAATTTATTCAAAAATCCGTAGTTGTATTAGTTATATTCTAGTTATTTTCCAGTACTTTTCCTATCATTTTTTGAATTTTTAGTTGCATATTAAACTTAAAAAATCAATTTTAAATTAAAAAATTCATATTATCTTGCATAAATGTTTTTAATAAATCCTTAGTTACATATAATAGCACCTATTTGTTTCTTGAGGTATCACCTTACACATTTGTAAACTTAGTATCATTTTTGCATAAATTCTAATTCACTATTGTTTGAACTTTGGATTTCTTATATTCATTAATTTCCCTTTTAGGCATATCACCTTTTAAAACTAATATTAAAACATTCAAACACATCTCACATTGTTTTCCTACTATAACAATGGCCTAATATACAAGTTTTGATGAAACTGATAAAATAGAACTTCAAGAACTCTTAACCAAACATCTAGGTATACAAGATGACATGCTTAGAATTATATAAGAGGAACAAATTTTTTTTAATAATAGTCAATCTTCACAAAACATAGAGCATCTAATTGTAAATGACACTATGAGGGAAACTATGTCTTGAAAACCCCCTATAGTAGCCCAACCTTTTTCTATGCCACCATCTACAACTAGTACATCCTTATCTCCTGATGTGAAAACCCTTGTGTAAGAGATAAGATCTCTTCAATCCAAGGTGGAACATCTTGAGAAAGGTATCTCTAGACCTACACAATCATTAGATTCTATTGCTTTACTACGTACACCATTGGCACATCACATTACTTCTACATCCTTACCACAAGGTTTTGTTTAGCTCAAGCTCACTTTATATGAGGGCAAGGGTGATCTAGTGATACATTTTAAATATTTTCATGCAGCATGCTTGGACTATGTACCCAATGACTGGCTACATACCAAGTTATTTCCATAGAGACTAAAGGATTATGCATTACAATGGTTCTATAGTCTATCAAATCAGTTGGTCACTACATTCAATCCTTTAGTAGACCTAATGCTAGAATATTTCAATATCAACATTGGTGATAAGTTTTCTTATGCAAAAATTGCATAGAAGAAAAAAAGGTCAAATGAACCCCTCATAGATTATGTTATTAGATATAAGACTATTTTGAATAAGATAACTATCCCCATGGTTGATCAAGAGCTACAAGACATATTCAAAAATAGCCTTATACTAGTATTGCATGAATCTATTATGTTTAAAATATTTCCATCCATAACTAACTTATGTCATACACTAAAGAAAAGAGAAGTCAAGCTTATTTCAATAGGCAAAATTAAGTAATCAAGTATCTTAGACACAATAAACAAGAGTAATAGCAAATTCCCATAGAAGGTCAAAGTTAATGATAAAAAAAATTAGAATCAAATAATAGTCAAAGTAGGTTTAAAACCCCCTCAACATTTGGTTTAATTAGCACTTCTTCAACATGCATTTACCAATCTACCAATTTTTCTAGCTAGATTTTTATAGTAGTTATTGGAATATAACATCATTACTCTCCTTCCTATTCAGGAATTTGACCCATCAAATCCTCTTCCATGGGGATATGATCAACAGGAATTTTGTGATTTTCATAAGGCACCAGGAAACACTATAAATAGATGCATTAGTTTGAGACATAAGATACATGACTTGATAGATGACAACCTACTTGAGCTTGACACTTTAGTTGAGCCTCCATAGGCAAAACTAACACATGATAAAGATTTGAAAATCTTCTTAGATCTATTTACAAAACACTTTAAATAAGAGATAGGGGACACATTAGGTATTCACCATTCATACCATGCACATCCTCTAGCAACTACATACCAAGCACCTTCATTTGAGTCACATCCTTTGAGTGGTATGATAGGTGTGTATGAGTCTAGATTTCTAGCTAGACCTTTGATATCCTTCTTAGATCAGGAGATTGTGAATGATAATTGAGATTATAATGCACTTTTTTATCAGAGCCCATATTCATAATGAACCCATTCATAATGTCCTCATTTATAATGGTTCTAGTGTCAACATATGCACTATTACATTATTTTAGCATTTGGGTTATTCAAATAAGGATATCACTCCCACATATATAGTTATAAACATATTTAGTGTGAATATACAAATTTCATTGGGTGAGATTACACTTCCTCTATAGATTGGTTCCACACATGTGACCACACATTTCACCATAGTTCCTACTGTAATATTATTTAACATGTTATTTGGTCATCCATGGATTCAAAAAATTTGAGTAGTACCATTTACAATTTATAAATGTGTGAAATTCATTCATGCTAATCAATTTATTATAGTTGGCAGAGTTCTATATGAGTTACCACTCCCCACTTCATAGCCATCTACTTTATAGTCACTAGTTTTAGTTTCCCCACCATTTACATTTCTTCCTCAGGTACAAATTTAGACATAATTGATACATCCATTGCCAACATAGAAGGTTCACACACCTCCATAACTTTGAGATTCTAGACAAATTTTAGCTATAGTATTCACACCTAGAGTAGTTTCATTGAGATCTCGTGCATCTACACATAAATCACATTTTCAAAAAGCTTCTCCTAATTAAAAATGGGTCCCTAAGACCCTTATAGTGGCATCCACTTATTATATTTACAAGGGGACCCCACATTTGGTTTCCACTTTAAATATTTTAAAGCAATTATAATGTACACAAATTTCAACTTCACAATCTTAGACATTCAATCATGCATGATTCATTTGTTCAATACTAGAAATCATGATAGGGGGTCTCATATGAGACTCATCGGTTAGTATTATTTCTTCCTAGTTTCTCTTTTACATAGCTTAGATCAAAACACAATAATAATACAAAAAATTGCAAAATACAAAAACATTTAAATATATCAAAACACCAAAAACACTTAAATTGTATGCATCATCCATGATTTACATTACTACCATCATGCTAGGACTTAAATGTACTATTTTTTGCTTTATGTGTCAATTTATCTACATTATCATGCTTCACTTGATCTCTTTTGAGTGTGTGTAGTGACAACCAACTACTTTATTACATCACTCTACCCATTGAGGGGGCATTCCTACTTCTGCATTTGAGACACACATCAATATACATACCCACTAGGGGCATCTTCTAGATGACCACACAATCATGTTATGTCAATCCTACACTACACACTCTGAGTTATCATACTGATGTACATTAGTTACTAGATTACACAGATTACTATATCAAAATTTTATTAGTATCTATCACTTTTGTACCTCTTAGCATATACCTAATCTTGTACTAACATGTCTTGCATACTTTCACTTCTTGCTTTGATTAGTTAGATGCATTTTTATTTCTAGTTTACATGATTTCCTTCTTACTTTACAGATGTATATGTGATTGCATTTCTAGTTCTAGTTTTATTTCTTATTTGTTCCTTAGGACATTTATCAATGTCCTTTGCTTATATTCATGTGTGTGTTCCTTTGGACATTTTCCAATGTGCCTTGATTTTAATATTCTATGTGCTTATGGCCCTTGTGCTAATATTTTGTTGTTTTAAGTTGTATGTATATGTGGCACTTGAAGATGCCTTGTATGATTACTTACTATTTTGAGTGGCATATGCCTATGTCCCTTTGTTGGCATGGCCCCTTGGCTAACCTTGTATGTGTCTTGCTTCTTGCCTTATATAATTGTTTGTTTTTTATTTCTCAATAATTATAATGACATGATCCATATCATGCATTTACCTTACTTTCTTAGATGCCATGATGGACATCATGTTCCATCCCTCTAACTAACAACTAAAAACTAACATCTAACATTTCTAGTTCTAGTTCAATACATTAAACATGATTTTACATTGATATATATATATATATATATATATATATATAGGTATACCCCTATTGGTATAAAAATATATCAATATAAACATTTCTATATCTAGAGATATCATGTCAAATATCATTGCTATATCATGTATCTATGTAACATAACACACTTTCAAGATTATTTCTTCTAAGGACAGTCATTATAGGTTCATCATTCCTACCCTTAGAAGAGGGAGCAAAAAAAGGATTTTGTCACAAATAAAAAATATCGTAATAGTCAAAATAGAAAAATTCAAATCACTTAGTTTATAATCTAAATGTTAAATCAATTAGAATAAAATAAAAAAATAGTGACAATTTCAAATCAACAACTAGTTTTAGCACATGACAATAGCACTAGAAATGGACAATAGTGCTAAAAACAAGGGTGTCCTCATTTTGGCAATCTTGTCTAGGTATAAAAACAACATTTTTTTCTATTAAAAGGAAAAAATTTAGCTCATCTATAGTTTATGCACGTCCAAATTAGTCAGAATCAATAATTTTAGTATAGTTTTCTAAGAGAATCTAGATATAAGGGATATCATGCACGAGATGATGGATCTCACTTCTAGTCTCATATTAAGTAGTGGACTTAGATTCCAAATAAAAATCCATATTATAGAAACTAGGGATTAGGGGTAATGTGCATGGTACATTGGTCTTTTTTTTTATTTTAATTTATTACCCAAGCATTCTTAGTAGTTGAGTGTTTTACTCCATCTGGATGTGGTTATCATCATTTTCAAGTTAAAATTTCATATATTTTTAACTTCCTAAGTACTTGAATTCCTAATTTTGATTTAACATAAACATATTTCATCCCTTTTGGAGTGGATTTCATACAATCCTAACCTCCATCTTTTGAAATGGCTAATAGTGTCCTAGTTTCTAGCATATATATGGCTATCCATACCACATTGTTAGATTTTCACAGCATCCATGTGATCCATGAGACATCTCATATGACATATATTATATACTAGTATCAAATAATAGCTTAAATTCATGGGGTAATGATGGATCAGAAATTCCATCCTTTATATTATTGAGGCACCTATTAAAAGGGATTGGACACACAGTCCAAACATTGATTAACACACACATGATTCATTAACTTTAATTAGCTGGAAATGATGGAGCCAAAGGGCATACCTTTGAATTATTGAGCCACCTTCTATGTGATTGGGCACTTAGCTCCATTCATGATATTAATCTTGATTTGACACATACCTATCATCATTTAGGACAATCCAACATCACAATAGGTTTATATTGGTTTGCATACCCAATTAGTTGTATTTATTCCTTTCTCTTCCTCTTTATCTTACCTAGATTTATACATTATTATTTTATCTATATAATATATATTAATAATTTATCTACTCAATGTTTTTCATTATAGATTTAGAATTTATAGTGTGCTCTCTCTATACACATCCAACATGACACAACATTATGAGCTTCTCCTTTATAGGTAAGTTCAGGTATGCTTTCTACTTTCCTTTATCTTAGTATGTCATTTTTTTGCATCAATATTATAAATTGGGGGGAATGTAGTCATCTAAAATGTGAAATTTGGTTACTTGAGTGTGGCTAATGACACCTAATCCATAGGTCCTCCTACTTTCTTGCACAACCCTTATAGGCTTTTCTTTCATTGATTCCTATTCATCCACAACCTCTAGGAATTAACCCTTATAAACCTAGGAAACTCTTTCATGCTCAAATCCATCCCCCTAGGTCACATTACCTCTATAAAATAGTGCCCAACTTGGATAGGAGTGTTGAAACCTAGGGTGTTCTATTTTTAGCACTATTGTCCAAGTGCAAATTTGGTTTAAACAATCATATTTTCTCTAATATTTATCTTAATTCATGTTAGCCTAACATGAATTAATTTAGCCCAAAATCATTAGGTTCCCTAGAAAATTCCATTAAAAGTCCATTTACAAGGTTTGACACTCATTTACAAGAGAGAAGCAATAATATAATCAAATAAACTCAAGAACTTTTCCCTATTCTCTACATACAGCCTTCTAATATTATTCCAAGCTTATTCAAACCCTTCAACTAGTCCCTAGCCATCTGAAGTACACCTTTTTCACATCTAGTTACATATTCATACATAATTTCACTGAGCACTTCAATGGGAGAACTACATTAGCTTGATCCCTCATTAGAGAACACACACAAGGTGTGAAGTGCATCCAACACATCATTTACACACCAAGCCTTTCTCTCTTTTTTCCATATTTTCTTTCAAGTTCAAGAATCAAGAGCTCCTAAGGCTTTTGAAGATTAAAACAGATGCATAAAGAGATTTGTAGACTTCTAGGCTTTGATATTTCATTGATGGGGTAACACAAACTTGATGATAATAACCCATAAAACTCTAATCACATGGAAAATAGTGCTAAAAAGGACTACAATGTTGAACAAAAATGTATCCCACTTTTGTCACTCCTATCCAACTAGAAAACAAAGTTCAAGAACTTGTTTTTGGCATTGTCCTAGCCATATACCTAAATTCTTAGGCCCTATCTCAGATTAGATAACTTAGAATAAGCTAAGTTATATTTTCTATCATTTATCACTTTTTTTAGAAAATACAAAAATACAATCTATTTACATAAATTATTGGATTAATTATTTCACATTATTTACTGATTTACTTTACTCTAGACCTATTTATTAATTAGGAATAAAAATCCATTATTTTGAAAAATAATAAAACACTATTATGATTATTTTCCACTTCCTGTTGTGCAAGCTATCCCTATAATTTGCATGTTCTAGAGAATTTATAGAAAATATGCTAACATTCCTTCAACATGCACATGATTGAAATTTTATTTTAAGGTATCTCTAAGGAGATACCTTGAATGGATTTGTAGTACCTTTAAGATTACCCTAATGCATGTTTTAAAGGTATAAGGTATCTCATAGGACACACTTTCAAATATACATTATGATATCGTTGAATGTATTAAAAGATCCTTCAAGGTATCTTCTAAGACATACCTTAAAAGAGTTTGTAGTACCTTCAATTGGTATCTTAGTAGATACCTTCAAAATTCACATGATTGGAGTTGTTTTTTAAGATATCTCTTACAAGATATCTTGGAGGGCCTTATAATACCTTTAATGGTACCTTTATGCATGTTTGAAAGGTATTTCTTATGGGATAACTTCCGGTTAGCCATGAAGGTGCTATAATTCCCTTCAATGTATATTATAGGAGATACCTTGAAGGGTATTATAGTACCTTCAAGGGTTCTCTTAGTATATATAGATATCTTGGAGGGCCTTGTAATGACTTCAATGATACCTTTATGCATGTTTGAAAGGTATCTTTTAGGAGATACCTTCAAGGTAGATAGAGATACCTTGGAGAGCCTTGTATTACCTTCAAGGATACCTTTATGCGTGTTTGAAAGGTATCTCTTAGGAGATACCTTCAAGGTATCCTTGAATGTACTACAATGCCCTTCAAGGTATCTTCTAAGTGACACCTTAAAGGGTCTTTTAGTACATTTAAGGGTTATCTTAGTAGAGAGAGAGATATTGGAGGGCCTTGTAATACATTCAAAGATACTTTTATGTATGTTTTAAAGGTATCTCTTCGGATACACCTTCAAGGTAGGCTTGAAGGTACTAAAATGCCCTTCAAGCTATTTTTTAGGAGATACCTTGAAGGGTCTTATAGTATCTTCAAATCTTTTCATAGTAGATAATATTATACTGAACATCCCCCTTTTCCTATTCAAGAAATAGGGACTCACTTTTAAATTTTGCCCTTATTTGTTTAACCTTTCTTGTATTTGTTTGAGAAAATTTCTAATTATATTTCTCCTTATGATTTATAGTTAGAAGAAAAAAACATGGTATTATACATTTTATGGACTAACTTTATTAATGCACATGATTGAAGTTTTATTTTGAGGTATCTCCTAGGAGATACCTCAAAAGGCCTTGGAATACATTCCATGTTGATTATGAAGGTATTTGAAAGGGATTTGATATAACCATGACACCGTTTTATTTGGTAAGAACCCTAATGCTAGTTGAGCTTTAAGAGATACTTTCAAGGTATCCTTTAAGGTACTACATTACCTTTAGGGTATCTTATATAAGATACCCTAAAGGCTCTTGTGTACCTTCAAGGGTTTTCCTAGTAGATAGAGATACCTTGAAGGGCCTTGTAATACCTTTAAGGATACTTTTATGCATGTTTCAAAGGTATCTATTAATATATACCTTCAAGGTAGCCTTAAAGGTATTACAATTCTATTTAAGGTATATTCTAGGAGATAACTAAAAGGGCCTTGTAGTACCTTCAAAGGTTTATCCTAGTAGATACCTTGGACATGTACATTATTAAAATTTTATTTCAAATTATCTCCTAGGAGATTACCTTGAAGGGCCTTGTAATACTTTAAAAGTGTCTCCTTATAGATACCTTGAACATACACATAATTGGAATTTTATTTATAGGTATTTCCTAAGAGATACCTTAAACATACACATGATCAAAATTTTTGTTTCGAGGTACCTCTAAAGAGCTACATGGAACATGCACATGATTGGAATTTTCTTTCAATGTATCTCCTAAGAGATACCTTGAAAATACACATGATTGGAATTTTATTTCAAGGTATCTCCTAGGATATACCCCTAAGGGCCTTAGAAAACCTTTTATGTTGATTGAAAAGGTACTTACAAGGGATTTAATATAACTATGGCACCTTTTTATCTGGTAAGAACCCTGATGCATACAATTGTAATTTATTTTGAGGTATCTCCTAGGAGATACCTTGAACATGCACAAGATTGGAATTTTATTTCAAGGTATCTCCTAGGAGATACCTTTAAGGTCCATAGAAAAACAAGTAATCCATCACATGAATTTTCATCTAGAGCACCCAAGAAAAAATCAAAAATGCCACATGTCTATATCTATGGCAACTAAGCAAACTAGTCACATTTAGGCCCCATAAGCACCTAGTTGGATCTGATGTATCAAGATACATGTCAATAAATGGGAACCTTTAGATGTAAATATAGAATTTATGGTGAGTAAAAATAGAATTATAAATAATATTTGAATACATAGGTGACAATCTCACCATTAATATGACATGAACCAGATTTACCATTAACACTACATTAATCAAAGCAATCTTCAAAAGGCTACTTGACTAGGCCATAACTAGACATAATTGTATTAAAATCCCTATGTATTTTCCCTCTCTTTTATCTATGTTCTCAAAGTCGATCAAACTCAAAATCTTCAAAAATTTCACCTAGAACACCATTGTTCAAGTTACAAAGTTGTAAAACACTATAAGATAAAGTCAACTTCTACCCGTAATACTAAAAAAAATAATTGAGTAAAACACCACACCTCTGGTAAGGTAATTGGCTATGGAGATGATTATTTCCTATTTTAGTCTATAAATTTAGTTATTTTTAAGGATACAAATTTTATTCCTAATGCCATAAACATAGGGGACATACATTATAGTAGTAGGTATTATAATGTTAAAGAGGCCAAGGTCCTAGATGATTCTAAGACCATAGCTCATGTCATTTAGCTTTCTTTTGATATCTTATCAATCAAAGCTACTGGTCTTCACAAGGTCATAACAAAACCAATGGTCATGTCATGTGTAGACCTAGTATATGACATCTTTTAGATGTTAAGATGTAAGGATGGAATACTTAAATCCATGTACCAGGGAATCCTCATTTCCTCCATTATAGGGCCAAGTTTTGGAAGATATTATGGTTCTACCTCTACCATAGATGGAGTATAACCAAAGCATCATAAAAAATTGGTATGAGGTATACACTCTAGATAAATTCCTAGCTTCATGGGTAATAGACCCTAAAGGTATTATTTATATGAATGATTAGGGAGACCTACCCATCTTAAAATTTATAAAAGGGGTAAGAATTATCATGGATTTACTAAATAGGGTCTTTGGTAATGCACAAATTGGATATGCAAACACAAGGATAATTCCACTACTAAATCTGATCTTGGAGGACTAGTAGATTCCCCATCTTAGGGATATTATTAGTGAAAAATTGATTATGGAAATGGAGGACACATGCAAGAATGGACATCCATTCTATATGATGAGCTACATGTTGGATTCCATTTTTGTAATGATATACTTAGGGCCAAACACATAGACTCTTGAGTTAGATGAAATCATGCCACAAACATATTTTGCAATGCATATTTATCATTTTAGGCACCATATCAAAATAATTGTAGAATATTTATATCCCCTAGTCTACAAGTCAATCATATAATGTTTTGTACAAAGGGTTTCATCATAGGTTAGACAAGAACTGAGGAACATTGACAACTTCTACCTCTACCCCAACTGTACAATCATATGAGTGTAAGGGGTACTGTTAAATCCCCTTAGGCTACCAAGGTATGTTCTAATTAAGTTGGTATAAGAAGAGATAGCCTATTATATGTTCCATTGAATTTGATGCACTACAAAAATCATTCGTTATGTCTAGGAAACACTAAATTTAAAGATTTCAATAAATTCCTCTTTCACCCATTTCAAATGTATGAAATTTAACTCTCTGTCTCAAATTATCACTACAAATAACACAGTGTTGTGGATGGGACAAAATTCAATGTTTTAAGAAGCTATCAATTTAAACCCGTAAAGGATCTCTGCACTTTTTGAAACAGAGAATTAGATCTCTGGCGCCATCTATCTTCATCTGATTGAAAACTTCCCAAGATTTACACAAAGTTTGAACCTTTCAAGAAGTTATCAATTTTCTAAATAAAAAAGCTAGCATAAAGTGATGAATTATAGTAGCTACGCAAATCAACCTTAAGGTTTGGAGAATTTAGCAGAAATTAGAATATAGCGCCAGGCCAATATTAATGGAAATTGCATAGTTGTACTAGAGGATGTGAATAATTTACATACTTTTCCTAGATAGGTTTATACTGGTTCATTTCTAATTTCAACCATGGCTTCATATTCCCATTGTAATGCACAACTCCATTTTCTATCAATTGCATGTCTACATTTGGATCATAGTCTAATCCCAGTACATGCTATCGTCGATCAAGTGGTTCAGTCAAGCCATAGACTGTAAGCAGGCCTCGAGGCAAAGTGCCCTTTTGCCAGAGTGTCCAATCAACATTTTGTTCTTGCCAGTAATGATATCAGCTTGTAACATTGACCTTCTCCCATGCTACCAGATCTAATACATTCATTAAAAATAGTGATATATATATATATATATATATATATATATATATATAATTCTTTGAAACCAGGAATCCAGAAGCAACTCTTTCACAAATGATAAGTCTCTTAGCATGGGATTATATGTTATATAGATAAAAGCATTCTGGGAACAACAAGAAACATATTATAATCATTTTCTGTCTGAGGATGAAAACAAGCATTACCTAAATACGCTGATGCAGTTGTTGGAAAGTCAACTTCTGATATGCCATCGCCTGTGCGGGCTCTTTCTTGGATCCCCCTTCTCTTTACGTCATTCATATCATTTAGCTCTTGTATCAATGGCCTAAAACATATGCTGAAGGTCCTTTGCAAATAATATGTAAAACAAAAACACAACATGCATCAGGGACACAACCACCGAGCTAGTAATGTTTTTTATGCGGCCTCCCTGCAACATAGTTCAAAGTTCAAACACTATAGGTCGAACCATACATGATGTGACTGGTTTGTATTTTTCACTCACATGATTCTTTCTTTCGTTACATGCTTCTATGTGTTTGACAGCAGTCAAGCCTATTCTCAGTTTCAGTTCTGTTGTTTGTTTGGTAGCAATCCATTTTTTTATGAGTTGAATATATGGCACTTATATTCTTGAAGAAGTACCTCGGATGATCTATCTGGAAGGAAAATAGATGTGGAATCAAGACAGTTTGTTTCAGTGCTGCTATTTCTCCAAGGTGTCCACAAACAGATAGGGAAGACATTTGTAAGGCAATTCAAATAGTGAGATCCATGCATGCTTCATGGACTAGTGAGGGGTGCATCTATTATCATATTAAAGGAGCGATTGCCAATGCTTCAAAGACTCTAGTGAGACATAGAAAGAAGATTGTGGCTTCCTTTCACTTCTACCATCACTCTAATTATATATGTTGGATCAACATCATCTTCCAAATACTAATAACAGAAACAATTCATCCTTATCTCAGTTTTACATCCACTATAGATTAATGCACCATCAATAAGGGAAAGCATTGAATTTGATTAAGATCATTTTCTGAATGTATATCCTTGGTAGATGCAACATAGAACAAATACACAGAAAATACACAAAATGCTTCACTTTTCTCTTCTTGCATAACTACTGTTCATTCTTCCTTTCTCCTTGCTGAATAAGAAATTCTCCTTCTTTCCTTCCTTTTCACATCCCTTTCATCCTCTTGACTGGTTTTTTTTTCTTTTCTCCTTTCTCTCCTTACATCAACTTCTATTGAATGAGAGGCATTTTCTTGTCCTTCTTCTCTCTTCTATGCCACCTTCCTCTCCTCCTTTGTCATGTGCTCTCCTCCCTTTTAACAATTTTTTCTGTTTGCTATATTTTGGGATTTAAAACCTCCTGCAAACCTCTATGCCAAACTTGGCTTAAGAAAAACAAAATACAATTTTTAATTTGTAACAACATGCCCAGGTTGAAATATTTTCAACCACTCCTTGATTTTCTCAACAGCCCACAATTACCTTTTCACTTTTACTTTATTTACAATTACTCCTCATTTGGAGGGAAAATACAATCATTTGAAATTTGAATTTAAACATGACTTGTCTTCAGGTAGCCATTGCAAATGCTCCTGCATCATACTCTCCCTCTAGAAATAATTTGAACCTTGGTTCAAATGAACTGCTACTCCATGCTTTAGCCTTCATTTTATACCTGCATCCCACGGTCTTCTTGTCAGTGCCAATGCTTGTCTTTGATAGTCTCTATCTCTCATCTTGCTATTCTTCCTCTTCTGGTATGTTCTTCTTCTCATTTCTTTTTTAGCTGTAATCTTCCATATCCATGTTTCATTTCCATATGTGTCTACAAATTTTTCATCTTCCATACTTGCATTCAAAACATCAAAAGCCACCTTAGTAGAAAAACATTGAGGCCATGAAGCCCCTTGGCTACCTTCACATTTATGTTCTTATTTCTTGACCAAAACTGCCTTGGTCTCATTGCTTTGTTCTTGTCTTGTTCCGCTCTTCCCAATGCTACCTTCACCATGGCTTGTACCTTCCTTCATCTCTTTTGAATTACCAAACAGCTCCTCTATCATTCTCAACTCTACCTTTAGTGAGATCTCATCTATCTCAAAATCTTCATCAAACATGGGCTTATCAACCTAAAGGATTGCTTGTTCCTTACTAGCCTTACTCTTCATCTCATCACTCAACACAAACTCATCCAAATCTTCATGTCCTATATCAAACATAGGACTAGATTGTCTTTCATCCTCTATGATTACATTCATCCACTTTATAGTTTCTTCATAGAAATCAGCTTCTTCACCAATATCAATATAGTTATCAAAAACAATAGGAACACCATTACCTTGTGTCTCCTTACTATCTTCGATTGCTGCCTGAAGCCATCTTGTTTGATCTACTACATATTCTTTCCTTTTCTCATCATCCATCCCTTTGGAAGTCTCTCCTTGCTGCATATTAGTCCTTACAGCCACTTTCCATTCCTCATTTTCCATGAAAATATCATTAAATGATTAAAACAAATCATTATCCCTTTCATTGCAAATAATTGTCTTACCTTTCCATGTACTTGTGTCATCCTTCACCTTTTCCCATTGATTTCTTGGTGTTGCTGTCTCAACACTCACATCTTCTTCACTCTTAGCCTTCTTAGGCACCCACATTTGATTCTTTCTCTTATCAATTGACTTCACAAGCCATTTAGGCATCCTATAACCATGCTCTTGTGATACTACTAAAAAACCAACTTTGTTTGTCCTTTTATTTTCTTGCACACTTACATTCATATTAGGAATATGAGAAAAATCAGTCTTATAAGGTAAACTTGCCTGCTTGCTTACTTGTTACTTGCTTGTGTGCTTCACCATCCACTTAGGCATTATGTAGCCTTGATTGACTGCTTTGTGTGAGGACTTCATTTTCCCCTTGCCTCTTCTAACCTGTGTATTAATATCTTCATGCTCACAATAACAATCAAAATCAGCACTTAACACTTCATTTCCATCTTTGATAGCTTGTTCCATGGAGCAATCTTTCTCTTCCTTTGTGCTTGGCTGTCCTCTTTCTTCTTCTTGACATTCAATGGCATCTTGGAAGTCAGCTTCATCCTCTACTTCTTCCCTTGCTTGTATGGGTTTTTTAACACCTCCATTATGCATTAACCTATGCATCTCTTCTTCTTTATCAACAGTAGCAAACTCTCTTCTCATTCCTACACATTCACTTGTGCACTTGGTGTCTTCTATTGCACCAATCTCTTCACTCTCCAAGGCCCTTCTCTTGACCTTCATAAGGCTGCTCATACCTGCACTTACCCACTCAAAAACAACATTAAATATAAAAACAAGAGACCATAATGTTTCCATGAGTATCCTCTTAATGGAAATTCTCATCTTTCCAAGTGCTCTTCCTGGCACTTCACCTTTTCTTTCTTCTCTCTTGTTCTCCTCAATGAGAACCTTCTTCTTAGCTTCTTCTTCTTGCTGCTCACTTGGCAACCTTCTTATCTTCTTGCCTCTTTGGGCTTTCCTCTTCATGGCAATATCCTTTTGCCTTCTTCTCATTTTCACTAGGAGATCTATTGGCCACTTTATACTCTTCTTTATTGGCCATACCCATGCTTTCCTATTCAGCTGCATCCAAGCCTCATACTCATCTTTAATCTTAGCTAACTCTTTCTTCAAACTAGCAATTTCTTTATCAAAATCAACATTAGTCATACCTTTGATGCTTGCTTTCCTCTTGCTGCCCTCATATACCTTGCTGCTTTTTAGTGCTTTCAACAATGCTTCCACCTCTGAGATCATCACCCAAGTCTTCTCCACCTTGGTCTCTTGATCCCTTGTCTCATCGAGCCTTTCTCCTTGACTGGTCTTTTGACAATCCACTTGATCTCACCTAGGCCTTTTGCATCCTAGTCTTTTGATCCTTCTCTTTCAATCCAGCAGCAATTTTTTTAGACAACACTTCATCAAATACAAATCATAAATCCAAGCTTACCTTGCTTTGGATCTTCTTCTTGAGCATTCACTTGCTCTCTTACTATTGAGCTCTTCAAGCTTCAAACTCCATCCTTTACCTCACCTAAGTCTATTTCACCTTAGTCTTTTGGCAAACTATCCAAGCTTCTTCTTGGATGTTCACTAAGCCTTACTTGGCTTCTTCTCCTCTTAAGCCTTAATGGCTTTAAACCTTCCTTTTTAACCTATTTGCTTCTTAAGAAAATAAACTCAAATCAAAAGCAAAGTTGCTCATACCTTTTCTTCAGTAGATCCCAAGAGCTTCAAGCTCTGATACCAAATGATGCACTACAAAAATCATTTGTTATGTCTAGGAAACACTGAATTTAAAGATTTCAATAAATTCCTCTTTCACCCATTTCAAATGTATGAAATTTAACTCTCTATCTCAAATTGTCGCTACAAATAACACAGTGTTGTGGATGGGACAAAATTTAGTGTTTTATGAAGCTATCAATTTAAACTCGTAAAGGATCTCTGCACTTTCCAAAATAGAGAATTAGATCTCTGTTGCCATCTGTCTTCATCTAATTGAAAACTTCCAAAGTTTTGCACAAAGTTTAAACCTTTCAAGAAGCTATCGATTTTCTAAATACCAAAACTAGCACAAAGTGATGAATTACAGCAGCCGCACAAATCAACCTTAAGGTTTGGAGAATTTAGCAGAAATTAGAATATAGCTACAGGCCAATATTAATGGAAATTGCACAGCTCTACTAGAGGATGCGAATAATTTACATACTTTTCCCAGATAGGTTTATACTGGTTCATTTATAATTTCAACCATGGCTTCATATTCCCATTTTAATGCACAACAACTCCATTTTCTATCAATTGCATGTCTACATTTGGATCATAGCCTAATCCCAGTACATGCTACCATCAATCAAGTGGTTCAGTCAAGCCATAGACTATAAGCAGGCCTAGAGGCAAAGTGCCCATTTGCCAGAGTGTCTGATCAACATTATATTCTTACCAGTAATGATATTGGCTTGTAACATTGACCTTCTCCCATGCTACCAGATCAAATACATTCATTCAAAATAGTGATATATATATATATATAATTCTTTGAAACTAGGAATCTAGAAGCAACTCTTTCACAAATGATAAGTCTCTTAGCATGGGATTATATGTTATATAGATAAAAGCATTCTAGGAACAACAAGAAACATATTATAATCATTTTCTATCTAAGGATGAAAACAAGCATTACCTAAATACACTGATGCAGTTGCTGGAAAGTTAACTTTTGATATGCCATCGCCCATGTGGGCTCTTTCTCGGATCCCCCTTCTCTTTCCATTATTCATATCATTTAGCTACTATATCAATAGCCTAAAACATATGCTGAAGGTCCTTTGCAAATAATATGTAAAACAAAAACACAGCATGCATCAGCGACACAACCACCGAGCTAGTGATGTTTATTATGCGGCTTCCCTGCAACATAGTTCGAAGTTCGAACACTATAGGTCAAACCATACATGATGTGACTGGTTTGTATTTTTCACTCACATGATTCTTTCTTTCATTACATGCATCTGTGTGTTAGACAATAGTCAAGCCTATTCTTAGTTTCAGTGGTATTGTTTGCTTGGTAGCAATCCATTTTTTTATGAGTTGAATATATGGCACTTATATTCTTGAAGAAGTACCTCAGATGATCTATCTAGAAGGAAAATAGATGTGGAATCAAGACAGTTTGTTTTAGTGCTGTTGTTTCTCCAAGGCGTCCACAAACAGACAGGGAAGACATTTGTAAGGCAATTCAAATAGTGAGATCCATGTGTGCTTCATGGACTAGTGAGGGGCACATCTATTATCATATTAAAGGAACTATTTCCAACACTTCAAAGACTCTAGTGAGACATAGAAAGTATATTGTGGCTTCCTTTCACTTCTACCATCACTCTAATTCTATGTGTTGGATCAACATCATCTTCCAATTACTAATAATAGAAATAATTCATCCTTATCTCGGTTTTACAACCACTATAGATTAATGCACCATCAATAAGGGAAAGCATTGAATTTGATTAAGATCATTTTCTGATTGTATATCCTTGGCAGATGCAACATAGAACAAATACAGAAAAAATACAAAAAATGCTTCACTTTTCTCTTCTTGCATACCTGCTGCTCATTCTTCCTTTCTCCTTGCTAAATAATAAATTCTCCTTCTTTCCTTCCTTTTCACGTCCCTTTCATTCTCTTGACTATTTTTTTTTCTTTTCTCCTTTCTCTCCTTATAGCAACTTCTCTTGAATGAGAGGCATTTTCTTGTCCTTCTTCTCTCTTGTACGCCACCTTCCTCTCCTCCTTTGTCTTGCGCTCTCCTCCCTTTTAACAAATTTTTCTGTTTGCTATATTTTGGAATTAAAAACCTCCTGCAAACCTCTATGCCAAACTTGGCTTAAGAAAAACAAAATACAATTTTTAATTTGTAACAACATGCCCAGGTTGAAATATTTTCAACCACTCCTTGATTTTCTCAACAGCCCACAATTACCTTTTTACTTTTACTTTATTTACAATTACTCCTCATTTGGAGGGAAAATACAATAATTTGAAATTTGAATTTAAACATGACTTGTCTTCAGGTAGCCATTGCAGATGCTCCTGCATCAGAATTTATGGCCTATTTAGAATGAATAATAAGATACCTCCCCATAAGCCTTAGTACCAATTGGGGAGAGCCAAAGTGAAATAATGGAAATATGTGATAGTGGTAGCATGGCATAGGGATTGTTACCTATTGCCCAATTATGACCTAAAATCATGGGATCCAAATCAATTCATTGCCAGACACTTTTTCAAATTTAAGAGGGATGTGGCTATGAAATATGAACATTGAGATGAAATACATGATTGGATATACATCAATGTGATTAATTATGAGGAGATTTTGAGAAACTCTAATAGGAATAATTTACCACTTGAAATGAGACTCAACTAAGAGAGGAGAAAAGAAGATATGACAAGGCCTTATCCCCCACCAACTCAAGAGATCATGTTTAATGTAGATAATGAGAAGAGAGAAGAGGAAGAAAAAGAGGATGTCACTCCTCTCTTCATAAATATACCATACAAGCCCCCACTTGAGGCAACTCCAAGTGGGAATGATAAGGCTTTAAACTCCAAGTGAGGAGTGTTATGTCACCAACCTGACCCTTCACAAGAACATATAATTCCCACTACACCTACTAAAGAAGTTTCCATAAAATACTTGGACCAACTAGGTCTTAATATTATCGACCTTAAGGAATAATAGTAAGGAGTTGAGATTTCATTGGTTGGATTATAGGCACTAGTTGGGATGACATTTGAGAAAGTCTATGCGAGGAAGAGGTCTACTAGAACTACAAAAGGTGGATCAATGTCACCTTTATTATCCTCCTAAACTCCCTTATTAAGTACATTGTCTTTATTTTCATTTTCATTTTTTAGTACAATCACAACTACCCCTATTACTACTTCCCATTCCACTCCTATAATCATATCCCGAACCACTACTTCCTTTGGAGGCACCATACCACAATTGATTTCCCATACCACAACCAAATTTACACATGCACTTATATCTCACAACACTAGTACTAGCCCATCTAAAGGTTTTATTCCTTCTCAGGATACCATGAGTGCATCCATCACCCTTGGCCCCATTGCACCCACCAAGCTATTGAGGCCCATTTCACCATCGTTCACTTGGTAGAAACCACCTCACCTCACCACACCAATAAAAATGATTGGGCATAGAATAATACCTTCAATTATCTTAGACAAGGGCTTGACTATGTCTTTATTTGATTAATTTGGTTAATTAAACCCAACTAATTTGTATATCCCTACTCATCCTAGGCACTCCCATTGTAACCACCTCCTACTCAACCATCATCCTTAGTTTCCCCAAATTGGGTATAGTATATAATGTAAAAAATAAGACAAGGAAGGCCTTAGGTAGGCCAAACCACATCCCAAGTTGGCGTAATATTTGATATAACCACTAGGATGATGAAGAGGGTTATAAAGATATAAGTAGAAAAAAATTAGTCAAACTTGGCTATGGTATGTGAAAATGATGATCCACTCTTCACTCTAACTAAGAATCAAAAAGTAAGATTTGAAGAGGTTTAAGAGTATGAGGATAAACCTATATCTTTAGTAAAATCATAGGTTGAATAAACTATTAACATTATGTAGGGGATTTAGTAGGAGATAAAGAGGCTAAAAGAGAAAGCATTGCCTATTGTGCCAAAAGGCACATTGATTTCAATAATTAATGCCATAATTAATGTCTTCAACCTCTACAAGGTTATGAATAAGAGACAAGGCGATGCAATCCAACAAGCTAAGGTGATTACCAAGATTGACCAATTTATTTTCCACTATGACACCATGTTAGCAAACTTGGCAAGACCAGAAAGAAGTAAAAAATTCCATGATCTCAATGTTTTACCTCTTGAGGATGTAGTGTCTACACAGACCATCCTCATGAACAAGATGAGTATTTAGAAGACATGGTTTGATCAAATCAAGGATGTAAACACATCATTTGATAAAATTGAGGTCAAGATAGCCCATATAATGAAAGATTCCATGATTACCAAAGTGACCAAGCCTAATGGCTTCTTCTTCAAAGAGCAAGAGTTTAGGGTGTAGATGAAAGTCTTCATTTTATGGTTCCAAAAGAATGTGGAAAGAACTAAGACAGTAGTATAAGTGAAAGACATTATGGTATTTGCTAACCAAAGGCTAAAAATGGATCAGGAAATCAAAGAGGTATTAAGTCCCATACTGATGAAATAAGGAAAGCTAATCCAAGATATACTAAACCTATTCAGACCAATGATCCTAGACTTTACTTATATTGACAAAGTTTATAAATATTGTGAAAAAAATTGGACCTAAGAGGAGAATGAGAGGAAGTATAAATAGAAATAGTAGTATCAAGATGGACAATAGCCACCCCCAAAACCATATGGATATTTAGTTATATCTTGAAATTTTTGAATTTGGAATATTCTTTTGAAATATAAACATTCCATCCACTTGGCTATATTTGGGTACAATATATGGGACAAATTAAACTAATATTAGGAATTTTTGAGCCTATAATTAGGGGTTCCCACTAATTTTTTAAAGTATAAAAACACTTGTTACAAAAATTAAAACAAAAACTTAAGAATTCGAGAGTCTATCTATAGTGTTCTTTTGTGTGGTTTTGTGAATTCTAAATTATCATGATTTTAGACATTTGCTCATTTCCTTTATAAAATTTAATTTATAAATTACATTTTATACATTAATCTATTATTTTGAGCTTAATTATAGGCTAACTAATTTGGTGGAATAATTTCTCTATTTTCTCTCATTAACAACTAAATGTGTCATGCAATTTACTACAAGTGAGTTATCTTTACATAATGTATGTTAATATATATATATATATATATATATATATATATATGAATTATCCTTCATCAGAAGCTTCAACTACATTTAATCATCTTTGAGCATTACACTAGGGCTAGTAGATGTGTTTCATGCGATTTGATTTACATGTTAGCAGAATTGGCATCTTATTTCATCTTAAGTACAACTTCTTTCTTCCCTTCCCTAATCTCTTTTGGATCTACCCATAAATCACCTTAGTTTAATTCATTCTATATATATCTATTATTTGTTTATGTTTTGGGCATTAGTTGGCAAACATCAAGATAATTCATAAAGATTAGTAGGAAGTTGTGTCACATTATAACATTTGTTGTCCCTACAACCGGATCTACTTCGAGACTTTTAAAGTGGTGACTACATCTCTAATTATCTACTCTTTGTGCTATTGTGAGAAATAATTATATAAATAACTCAAGTCCCAAGTAATTTGAGTACTTTAAATTGAGTTTATTCCCTAATCTTTTCATCCCATCATCTAATAGGTTTAGTAATTGATCCTAAATTCACATATTCAAATGATCTAACCTCACAAGTAGAGGTCTGTTCTAGATATAGCCATCCCATAGCCTTAGATCATTGCAATGTTAGTCTAGATATGAATCAGATCTAATTAGTCTAATATCAACTAGGTGATATCTAGGTTGATAATAGAAATCAAAGGAGATCTATTGGTCTTTGTTTTTGTAAGGGAACTTTATGTTATACCCTACCTTACTCCCTCTTTTTAATCTTTTTTAACATGAATCACTTTAGATTGATGCTTGTTGTGTATATCCATTTATTTATTTAATATTTTGGGATTATATTGGCATATAAAAATAAATATAAATTATAAAAAATTTAGGTATATTATGTTAGTACCATATTTCTATTGTCCCTACAATAGGGTATGCTTGTATACTAGAAGGTGGTAAGTTGTAACCACATAATCTCTCCATCAAAATTGAGCAAAGCCACAAGGTTTTTCAAGACCTACACTATAATCTGATAAATGTTATTCTTTTATTTGCATTATGTCCTTGACACATACACACATCAACATTATAGAAGAACCTGAGGATGAATTTGAATATTATCAACCTACCATTTCATGTCATGCACTTTTAGGTATTAGTACTCTAAATATTAAGGTGGTTGGTTTCCTCAATAAATAGAAGTTGAATATATTTATTTACTATAGGAGTACATAGATATTCATCAATATTAACTTTACTACTCAATTGAACTATTTCATTTACCCAACTCCATACTTTCAAATCCTAATTATAGATGGGGGTATAGTCAATTATTATGGTAAATACCATAGTATAAAGCTATGTGAGACTAACTTTTATATTATCTTATGTTTTTTTATTATCATGAATGGGGCTAACATTTATTTTTAGATTGTAATGGCTCACCACTGTATGCACAATTGAGATGAGTTTTGAGTAACTATTCATTCTCATTCATTTAAAAGGAAGGATATTTGAACTACGTGGTTTATTTTGTAAATCTACGCAATTGGTTAGTTTTTACCAGATGATGAAGATGATAAAAAAGGTACAAAGTAATTATTGTGAAACTATTTGACATAGAATTTAAACCAAACAAGGATTATACCCATACTAAATTACAACTGGTGGAGTCTACCCATTTAAATTAGAATCTTAACAATTTCATAACATAAACTACTAAACAATGAATAAAAGGGCCAATTCAACACAAATAAATCACAAATTTTAGATATAGTAAAAAAATTATTTTAAACACTATTAAGATTAAATACCTAAAAATAAGGATCTATATAAAATATAGTAACAAATATTGTCAACATTTCAGACACTCTACAATCTACTCTATTTTGATCTATAAACACTCTATAGTGTATGTTTAAGAAAAACTAGGAAAATGCAGTAATAGGGATATATCTAGTCAAACATGTTCACTGGTTTTTTATCATCTTAAAAATGTGTGAAAATTATATGGACCTCATTTCTCAAAGTAAATTTGAATTTCAAATTCGTTGGGGACCCCCACATATTTCTGAATGCAAATGCACCTTGAGAGTAGTCAAGTCACATTGAAGGTAAGTGATATATTTAATATATTAAAATGATATTTATATATATTATATTAAAATATATATCATTTATTTATAATATTTCTCAGTTTTATATATATATATATATATATATATATATATATATATATATATATATATATATATATATATATATATATATATATATATATATATATATATATATATATATATATATATATATATATATAAACACACACACACACACACACACACACACACATGCACATATCATGACACATTGTGTATTTATATATGTATTGGTAAGAGGGGATATGTAAAGAAAAAGAGTTTAAAATTATAATTGATGGTTAAACCTAGTAATTTTAAGCCCTTGACAATATCAAAATATTAAAGTTCATCTTTAAAGGTAATAATGGTAAAAGACTGATCAAGATCTGAACCACCATTTAATGATTTAGTCTATGATGGATTGCATTCTTTTTGAAAGTATATATCCTCTTATCATGTAATATTTATGTCAAAACTATAACTCCCTTGGTTTCAATCAAGGCACATCCGTATTTGTTAGATAAGGATCATATTTTTTTCTAATCACATTTTGTCTTGGTGATTATAATAGATAAATTTATTTTTTTACAATGAAACTAAGAAAATTAAAATCAACCAAGTGGAAATTTAGGCTTATAAATTGGATAAAAAATTTAAGTGGACATATATGTTCCAAAGACACCATATATTACATGTATGCCTACTATGCCTAGTGATGATGCATTCTCAAGTATACCACCATAGTCTTGTTTCTCCTAAAGGTATTATTAATGTTACATATTCAAAAAATGTGGATGAAACTCCAATTAGTATTATTAAAGTGCCTATTTATATATCATTACCATTGGTTCCAAAGTTTCATGATGATAGTTTTACTTCTATTTCAATATTTGAACTTCTGTAATTTTCATTGTAATATGGTATTGCAGTGGATTATTAAACATTTTATAATTATTATGATCCCCTATATGTGATCCAAAAAACATATTTTGAGACCCATCAAGTGTAATTTGTTGGGACTCATATAAGTCTTGAAGTTTATATCACAAGGAAAATCATTTATTAGTATAATGCATATGGCCCTGTTGGAAATCACAATATGCATTATCATCATATTAATATCCCTATGGAAAAGGTTTACTCATATAAAACTCTTATAATACCTTAGTTTAGGGAGATATATGAGTTGAAACTAAGCTATATTCTTACTAAGAAGCACCAGAGGCTTTGTAAATCTAATAATTTTTTTTATGTAGTGTATTCTATAATAAAGCTCGATGTGGGGATGCAATGCTCATAGTTTGATTGGTATCACATTTTGGTTCATTTGGATTAAATTTTTAAGATGGGTTGATCTTAAATTTTATATTGTATGAGGTCAATGTAGTGGCTCCATACTTTAATAGCTTGTTTAATGCAAGGAGTTTCATTTTTCGGTCATGCTCATGGTCACCCTTCATGTTTTTCATATGTAGGAAATTTTAGTGCCACAAAGTGTGGTAACATGGGTTAAAATGATACCTATAATGTAAGAGGGTTATGAAAGACATATTGTGAATCAAGCAGGACATATTTAGATGGCGTTTAGGTGTTTTTCTTAACAAGATAATTTTTGTTCTCCAATGATTCAATCATTTACAATGAGGATTGTGAAAAATCCCCACCTTGGTTCAAACTACTCATTGAAGTTGACATCAAGGGGGATGAATATGTATTCCCACTCAAAGTACATTGAATTTTTTATGTGATTAATGGATGTGAAAGAGGAACATCCTCCTTATTAGTCTCTATCGTATTTGATATCTGACCATGTTAGATGTCTATTATGTTATTAAATTTTTAAAATTAACTGATAGAGTCACAAATATAAATTCAAAAAAGGTGACTCGCTATCACAGGGATTTGAATTGGTGAATTTTATGTCAAATGTATTCTATGAGGGTTAAAAATTAAGGAGTCAAATCCCTATTAGACAATTTCATCATGTAAATTAACAAAGATAAATAGACTTATTTAATAAGAATAATTATAATAAATGATAAAAAACTGTAATTATTTTTATATTTAAAAACTATGTTTATTATTTATTTTTACTTATCATGTTTAAATATTTAAATATTTTTACTAAATAATTTATGTTCAAATGTTTTTCTAGAGTGGTTAGTTTTTGCCTCCACATAAAATGAAACTTTTCTGATTGCAATGTTATTTTACTAAATTCCTTATTCGTATTCTAGTGGTGATAAATAGAAGAAGTATATCCATAATAATAAAAATATTAAAACACTATCACAATTCCATTGCAAATATTTTGACTATTTTCTACAAGTCTAAATCTCTTTGAATCTAGATAAGGTTATATCTTCCAACTATAGGAATAATAAGAATCCCTCTACCTTTTACCAAAATGAACCATGCCAATTTTTGTATACAATTACAACTCTAAATAAACTTTAATGACTTAGAATTCATATTACGAGTTGTTTATATATTCCACTTAAACTATAATCAAATGTTTAAAAACATATATCATAATTAATATAATTTTGACTACTTCATATGCTCCTGATATTGAATTAAACAACCACAAACCATTGAGATAGTGGTAGTTATCTAGGTTTCATCCAAAAATTCCTAAAAGTATAGATCTCTAACTATGGATTGTAAATATGAGTTTTTTAGTTTGACTAAGACTCAAAATAACAATCACTCCCAGATGGTTGTGTAACATTGACTAGTAATTTTTTAAGTAAACCTCATCGATATACATATTATAATATAATAATGAACTAATTATACTTAAAATAGTTTATAATTATCATATTGTCACTACATAATGCATCCATATAATTTCCATTCCTCTCCATAAATGTGAATACAAGAAATTAACACACCTATAAGTATACGAAGTAAAACATCACTAGTTATTTAGATTTATGATAGGAAGCCATAATTAAGTTGGGTATTGAAAATATTACTATAGTTTTTCAATAATACCACAAGAAGAAATGATGGAAATATTGTGAATTTAGTAATGTTTTTTCATGGTGCATTTTGTAATACAACTTGATGTGGTGTTGTTATGTTCATTGTTTTATTGCTATCACATTTTGTTTCATTTAGATTAACTTTGTAATATAGCTTGACCTTAAATTTTGTATTAGATAAATCCAATGTAGTGACCCCATAATTTATCTTATTTAATTCAAGGAGTTTAATTTCTTGATCATGCTCAAGGTCACCCTTCATGTTTCTCATAAGTATGAAATTTTAGTGCCACAAAGTGTGGTGGCAAGGGTTGAAATGATACCTATAATGAAAGAGGGTTATGCTAGACATATTATGAATCAAGTGGGCCATATTTGGATGCCTTTTATGTGTTATTCTCAATGAGATAATTTTTTTCCTCTAATGCTTTAATCAGTTGTAATGAGGATTGTGAAAAATCCCCACCATGGTTCAAAGTATTCATTAAAGTTGAGATCAAGGGGGACGAATATATATTCCCACTTGATGTACACTCAATGTTTGATGTGATTAATATATTTGAAAGAGGAAAATAATTATTCATATTTAAGTGGTGATAAATTATAGAATAAGTAAATCCATAATGATAATTTAAGATTTAAACACTATCACAATTCCATTACAAATGTTTTCACTATTTTCTACAAGTCTAAATCTCTTTGAATCTAGATAAATTTTTATCCTCCAACCATAAGAATAAAAATAATCCCTCCACCATTTACCAAAATTTACCATGCCAATTTTTGTATACAATTCCATCTCTAAATCAATTTTAAAATAACATCTTACAGATCGTTGTGTAGAAATGACTAATTAATTTTTTTAATAAAACTCATCCATATGAATATTATTATAATAAAATAAACTAGTTCATCACATTAAATATAAAAATTATTAATAATCATAGTGTCACTCCATGGTGCATCCATCAAATTTTCATGCCTCTCCATAAACATGAATACAAGAAATTAACACACCTATAAGTTACATATGAAGTAAAACATCACTAGTTATTTGAAATTATGATAGGAAGCCATTAGTTGGGCATTGAAAATATTACTATAGATACTAAATACTAACAAAATAAGATATTTTGGACATATTTGACCCATAAAAATTATCCATAATCAACTGAAGGCCAATTATATTCTATATGATTAGTGACATAGTGAGATAGAAATATTGAAGGGTGTGATCAGTTTTTTCATGACATGTGCTTTATGATTATATATATGTGAAAATTTTCAATAAAATAATGAAATTAAAATAATAATATGTACAAAATAAATACAATAAGGTCAAATGTATGTATGTACATATGTAAGTATATAATTCTTAAAGGAATATAAAATGTGAACATGGGGGTTATTTTGTTAGGAAATTTATTAAAACAAAAAAATATTTACACATAAACATAATTTAAAAGTTCAAATCAAACCTTAGTAAGTTGTTGCATAAATGAAATCACATTAGCAATGCATATGCATGTTCCTACCCATATAGATGCAGGAGTCTCAAATGAGGTCAACAATGAAACAAACAAAATATCATCATTATTACATATTATATAGAAAATTACATGCATCTACATAAATGATAACTTATAAAATTCAAAATTACATCTACATATATAAACATAAACTAAGTAGCTATAGCAATATATGTTTACAATACAGTTCACAATCTGGCTAGGAAAAAGATGGCATTGTCTCCTATTACAACCTAAAAATTTACATATATATTATTGTAATTTATTATTATCTAACATAATTAGTATATTTTAAACACTATTTATAATTTAATAGATTCAACAAAAAAATTACATGTCAAATTTGAAAGATACTTGCAAAGGTGTAGGCAAGATTTCCAAACCAAATGTATGTTTCAAAAAATTACAAATGAGCAAGAAAGGTAATTATACTAAGAAGTGACAGTATTTAAGATTATGGTCAACACAAGGCTTATGATATTGATTAAGCCTCATATATGTGTCAGTTACAAAAACTAAAAATTGTAAAATTTGAGGTTGTGATTATTGGAGAGTTGTCAATTATGTCTTCAAGGTGACCAAGGATGTGTTAGGAACCCAAGGAAGCACCATTGATTACCAAGCAACAAAACATGCATGGAAATAACCAGAATCACAAGTAACTAGAATTCAGAAATAACACAGAATATGAGAGACAATACCCAATTGTATTAATACTATTCAAAAAAGAATTGCAACCAAGAAGATGCCATAGTTCTTCTTCACCTTAGAAAGGCTTCCCACACCTCAAGTGTACAGTAATTCACCTTCAAGAGTTCTCTCTCAATTACGGTCCCAACACACAACTCAAACACAGAGTTGGTGTTCACCTCCAACAAGTTAGTATCCACTACTGCCAGTACCACTAGTCAGTATCACTACTGCCAATACACAAGTGCTCCATGCTCTCCAAATCTGAGTATACATACATACTCCAAGTAGATCTCCCATGAACTTGCAACAACCTGCAACTCAAATGATCTTACTTTGGAAGGGACTACCTTGCCTTCCTCTTTGCTCACCAATTGAGTACACACCGTATTCCAAGTAGATCCTGCCTGATCCTGCTCCCTGTTGTGTTGCTATCACCTTGATCCTGCTACCACCTGTAGACCAACCTGGTTTTGCACACCTAAGAAATCTTAGACCTCGCACACATAAACACCTGTAGATCAATGATCTTAATTACCATACGTAGATCTCCAAATGTAGCCTTGCACACCTACTTACCAAGATCATACATACATGAAGAATCCTTCTAATTCTCCAAACTAGCACCCATACTTGGCACTATGGCACTAGGAGGAGCACAACATGCTCTCTTCACACATAGAAGGAGCTAATACTTTGCTCTCTTACTCTCTAGAAGTAATTACAATATAGCCCATGAGTCTCTTAAATAGATCTCATGCAAACAATAATTAGACATCTAATTACAATAATTAGATCTATAGCTTCAAGTCTAAAATTGGCCTTTGACATGAAAACAACCGGTTTGTTAACTAACTGACTATGAACTGGCAGTTCTGGAATCGCACAGGTGACTGACATCAGTCCCTATCTTACTGGAGGTGACCGACATGTCATTCGATCCATGACTAATGTTGGTTGTTCTTCTTACTGTATATGACCGATGTCAATTGATCAGACTGACGTCGGTTGCTCTGCAACTCAGCAACCTCTCAGCAACCTCCTTCCCTATTTGCATCATTGAAGCTTTTAGCTACACAACCTAAAAATCTCCCACTTGGAGATAAATAGCTGCAATATACCTATACCTCTACCCCATCTAATATATTTCCTAGCTTGTATCCCTCTTCAAGATCAATCTTGAAGACCAACCACCACAACACCTATGGTGAATCTCCTGTCATCCAAGTAACCTACCGCATCTACATCTACAAACCCATGTAGAAAAGAACTTGACCTTGCATAGCATGTCGACCTACTATTGGTCCCTCTCAGATACCTGAGAATCCATTAAACTGCCCTACAGTGTTTCTTTCCTAAATTGGCTCCAAACTTTCTGACAGCTCCCACTGCTTGGGAAAACTTTGGTCTAGTACGCATGTACTTAACCTCATCATGTGAATCAAGACCCTATTCTGTGAACTATCCAACCATCAGCATGCTAACCAATATCACACAATCATCCAGAGACAAAATCAACCTGTGATCTCCATGTCTCTAGAACACACTTATGCCAAAGAATTTTGCTACTCCAAATTCCTCATGACATGCCACTGAACTAACCTTACCCTTAGCTCAATAAAACCCTGTATGTCTGAACCTGCATTAAGCTCATCCTCCACATATAGTAATAGGATAATGTTGTGCAACCATCATCCACTTGGTAAGACAAACACAATGGTTATACTGACATTGACTAAAGCCCTGCTTTGTCATCCACCTGGTACCACTTGTCAGCCCTGTACCACTGTCTTGCAGCTTCCACAAGACCATATGACCTGGCCTTTATCTCACGTGTCCATTCTCTCTATTCTTTAACTAAGGTATCCATTCATCTCTCAGTGCTTTCTTCTAGCTGGCAACCCTACCAAATCTCCCATTTGGTTCTGCATCCTAATCCATGCCATGCTCCCACTGTTTCCTAGATCCTTCCTACTCTACAGTGAGCAACGAGTATAAAGAAGAGGAACAAGGAATTTGAGGCTTACTTACCCTTTAAGTCCTCCATATGGGCATTTAAGACTCCTTGATAGCTTGTTGTCTGCCCAAAATCCATTACAGTGACCGACCTCAGTCACCACATAATCTGCATCTGACTGACATCAGCTCCCATGCAACTATCCTTTCTATCAACATCAGTTTCCTGACCAATGTTGGTCTTACCTAGTCACCAACGTCGGTTCCCTGACTGACATGCCAGCCACCCTACCTGACACCACCTAGCTCTAGTCTACACATGACCAACATTGGCACCTATCTATTCGACGTCGGTTCCCCTTGACCAACACTGGTAACTATGTTCACCTGTGAGTGATGACTTTTTCCCCTCAAGCTCTCCATGGATCAAAACCTATCCAAACCACTCTACTCAGAGTTACTCAGTCCCATCTATTGATCTCTATCCATCATCTCCTCCAAAAACACCAAGGCTTTCTAGTTCTTAAGTTTATCAAACACATCTATCTTCTACTTAAGAACATGCATCTCCTTCTTACTCATGTGACCAAGCCTACAAAGCCATGTCTTCACAATAGAAGAAGAATTAGTAATATAAGTAGATAGATAAAGTATACCTACTTTTTTACCACCAGCTAATTCAAGTGCATCTACTATGAGAGTTCTTGTGCATCTCTCATCACCCAACTTTCCTGAAGAAATTAGCCACATCTTTAAGACTGGGACCTGCATGACCTCCTTCAACACCCATGTGTTGGCTGCCTAGCAATTTTAGCTTCACTTCCCCTTTGCCAATTCTTTGGCAAGGCACACCAGCCCCTAAATAAATCTTTCCAAAGTCTCCAAAGACCTTAACATGGAAAAATACTCTATTTTGAGCTGCATGGAAAGAGGCAATAAAATCTATAAGACAAGATTCTACTTTATGCAAGGAACATCCTAGAGCATCCTATGCAACAACACCTACAACATTTGCTTCTTCAGTTCCTTCATGTTGATCTGCTACCAACCAACAATCTTTCTTTTCTTGCTCTATCTTTCCATAACACCATAATTGACCATTTGTGTTTTCAATTCCTCCATTCTTAGCTTACTTTCTTCTGTCATTGCTATACTCCCACTCAATCAGAAACCCCTGAGAGTGACCTGTAACCAAACACAAAACCTGCTCCCTGAAACCTTAGCTTTGATACCAACTATTAGGAACCCAAGGAAGCACCATTGATTACCAAGCAACTAAATATGTAGAAATAACCAGAATCACAAGTAACTAGAATTTAGAAATAACATAGAATATGAGAGACAATACCCAATTATATTAATACTCTTCCAGAAAAGAATTACAACCAAGAAGATGCCACAGTTCTTCTTCACCTTACAGAGGCTTCCCACACCTCAAGTGTACAGTAATTCACCTTCAAGAGTTCTCTCTCAATTACGGTCCCAACACACAACTCAAACATAGAGTTGGTGTTCACCTCCATCCAGTCAGTATCCACTACTACCAGTACCACTAGTAGTATCACTACTGCCAGTACACAAGTGCTCCACACACTCCAAATCTGAGTATACATACATACTCCAAGTAGATCTCCCATGAACTTGTAATAACCTGCAACTCAAATGATCTTACTTTGGAAGAGACTACCTTGTCCTTCCTCTTTGGTCACCAACTGAGTACACACCATACTCCAAGTAGATCCTACCCCATCTTGCTCCCTGTTGTGTTGCGATCACCTTGATCTTAATGCCACCTATAGATCAACCTGGTTCTGAACACCTATAAACCTTAGACCTCACACACACAAACACTTGCAGATCAATGATCTTACTTACCATGCAGATCTCCAAACATGGCCTTATACACCTAACTAACCAAGATCATACATACATGAAGAATCCTTCTAATTCTCCAAACCAGCACCCATACTTGGCACTATGGCATTACGAAGAACACACCATGCTCTCTTCACACACAGAAGGAGCTAATATTTTCTCTCTTACTCTCTGGCACTAATTACAATACAGCGCATGAGTCTCTTAAATAGATCTCATGTAAACAATAATTAGACATCTAATTACAATAATTAGATCCATAGCTTCAAGTCTAAAATTATCCTTTGACATGCAAACAACTAGTTCATTAACTAACTATTTGTGAACTGGTAGTTCTGGAACTACACAGGCAACTGACGTCGGTCCCTTTCTGCCTCGAGGTGATCGACGTCAGTTGCTCTTCTCATTGTATATGATCGACATCAGTTGATCAGACCAACATCAATTGCTCTATAACTTAGTAACCTCTCAGCAACCTCCATCCCTATTTTCATTATTGAAGCTTTTAGCTCCACAACCTAATAGGATGTTGATGAAGGTGTCATGTGTACAAGAATGACAATGACAAAGTGTGCTTCAATGAACTTCAATGTTCCTACATGGTTCATTAGTGTTTGACTTAGTGAGGTAATTGATGGATGATACTAATGATATAGACATGTATTAGAGACCCTATGGGGTGATATGAGTACTTACAGTGCTTATGGAAGTAAAAGGAATTCATCAGAGTACTCATATGAGTATCTAGGTTCAAGTAGTCATCTTGGCAAATAAGGTTGAGTAAGCAATTTGATGGCATCATATTTCACATTTGTGAAAGTATCATGATCATTTTTATTCATGGATGGATTCCCCTATGAAAGGTGATCACGTGTTCAAATTTCAAGTCAAAAGGTTGAGCATAGTAAACATTATTAAGGTGCAAAGTTGGCCTTCTAAGCAGATTGTAATGGTTTCTATACTTGGACAAATTTACAAGAGGAGATATAATGTGAGCATTCAATAGATATAATAGATAACATATAATCTAATAAATAAATATCCAATGGTGAGTATATGATTATTCAGATAGAGATCAATGGTGCATGTGAAGTCAATATATCAAAGGATGCTCAAAAAGCACATGGGGATGCCAAGTGGCTTGATCTTATAAGAAAGTATAAAAGATAACTGGTGTATATTAAGTAAATAAGTCAATAAGGTATTTAGAATGCATGTGAGACTGATAAATGGTGTAAGAAAATTTATCCTGATAATTAGGGTCCATAGAAGACACACAGGGCTATTGAGTGTCTCAATCTTAATAACAAGGATTGATGATCAATGGGGAGTGTTAACGAGTTAAAGACAAAAATATAATGAGGATATCAATCGAGAGTATTTTTTCATAGTTTTTAGGGGACATGATATAATTAAAAGTGTCAGATATTTTGTATTTACATAGTGATCATTGGAATTTGAATATTCAAATTAACAAAGGAAAAACCATTATGTATTATTTGAGCTATAACTTTGATATATGTAGAATTTGATTATGGTGTAAAAGGAAAAGTGTAGAGAATTTCAAAGGATAAAAAAAAATGGTTTGGAAGGTTGATTATCTATAAAAATGCATTTATTGTAGTTTGAATCTGGCTATTTTTTTGTTCATGTTGTTTATTTGTACAAAATATTATTTAAGAAATTTGTGCTTTAGAAGATGAGTGTTTTGTTATGAGTATTCATTTGAGTGTTTTGGTATGAGTATTCATTTGAAGATGTCTTATAGGTCAGATGGAGGGATCTTATGTTTTTAATTTTATTAATGAAGTGTTAAAGAGGTAATAGGTATCCATGAGACCTATAAGGGATACTAAGGCCTAATTGAGAGGCGTAGCTACTTAATTGTGACCCATGGATGTTGTGGCCAACTTTTGACAATGAATTTTAACTATGTCTTGTCATGATAGATATCTTAACGGTTAAGAAAAGTATTATGGTTGACCTAGAAGTTGATATTCATGAAGACTCTATAGAGAGTAAAGACCAAGGTAATGGTTTCTATACTTGAAGAGGATGAATTGAGAGAGTAGAAGATTAGATGAGAGGGAGTGTGCTCAATGGATGGATTGAAATATAGAGAATATTGAGGATGATCAAAGAAGTTTAGATTGATCTAAAAGGGGTGTTTGGATGTATTTCTTGTGTGAAATTTTTTGAGGGTGTATGATGAGTTATATTAGTGTTGAGAAAGTGTGGAATTGAGAAAAGGAGAGAACCTTTGAAAGAGAAGGTACAAGTTAGTGAGGATCATCAAAGTGTGACAAAGATTAGACATGTTTATCTAATCAAGTTGTTATAGATGAACACATAGGTCATTAGACCTAATAATCCTAGAAGAGGTTGATTATTTGAGTAATCCCTAGAGGCTATTTGAAAGAGATAAAAGGCTAAAGAAGAGTGAAAGCAAGAGAATTCTATCATCAGGTGTAGAAGACATCAGATCATAAGTGGAAATCAAAGAAAGGTAGTTAAATGGGTGATTGGCTTCCTAGGGCATTAATTCTTCCTAGTGGGATGGGTGTCTCACTAGATTAAGGGATGGGTATTCCTTTATTATTTGGTGATAATCTAAATTTGTATCTTGTTATTATAGACCTATACTCCATTTTGTAGGTTCTAGTGGGTTTTATTCCCTAAGATGGTTTCTCACATAGATCTTGTGTTATGTGTGTGATCTTGCTTATCTTTATTATTCATAACTATAAATTATGTGTATACATCATGAATTATAATGTTATTTGGTTAAGGGTTTGTAAGAATTGGATTTGAATTTTTGGATTATCTAGAATCAATGATTCACCCACTCTCTTAGTTATTGTACCTCTAAAAATTGGTATCATAGTAAGAGCTTCATTGAAAGTTTAAGCACTTGAAGGTGATCCAAGGTATAATATGACAGGTCAACATTTGTAGGGTTTCTCTTTAAATTGATCAATCATGTTAAATTGATCTAATTATGATTTTTGGAGTGAAAGGATGATGACCTACATCATGTCAATAGGGTTTAACATTTGGAAATCTATTGTGGATTGATATTAAGCCCCCCAACCCCTCCAACTAATTCAATTGATAAGAAGTTATGTGAGAGTAATTCTAAGTTAATGAATGCCATCATCTATGCTCTTTCAGAGACTGAGTATACCAAGGTAATTCATTATAAATATACCAAAGAGATATGGGAAAAATTGTAGATCATTTACGAAAGGGATTCAAAAGTTAAGCTAGCCATGTTGTAGACTCACTGAAGATAATTTGGGAGTCTCAATATGAAGGAAGAAGATTTTATGGCATCTGTTTTGTAGAGAGTTGAGATTTTGAACATTATCATAGGTCTTGGAGAGAAGCTTGAAGAATATACTTTAGTACAAAAGGTATAAGGTCTCTCTCCATCAAGTTTGATTCTAAAGATTCTACTATAGAAGAAAGTGATGATCTTACTTAGATGAAGATTGATGAATTACATGACATCCTTACTACCTATAAGATGAGAGTCAATGATGACAAACTACAAAAGGAGGATCCAACATTCATGATATAAATGAAGTCAAACAAGAAAAGAACTCAAGGTAAGGAAGTCGAGTATGATGAGATATCTTATGATGAACTAATAGCTTTGTTTGAAATTAAAATGAAAATAATATTAGGGAATTATAAGGGTAATTTACCCTTCAAATGTTTAAATTGATGAGAAGTAAGATACTTTGCTAATAATTGCCCTCATAAGCATAATAAGGATGATGATCAAGAGAATGGTGAAAGCTAAGATGAAGGCAATAATACATTTAAGTCTAATAAGAGGAAGAAAATATTCAAAAAGTTTGAAAACAAGAAGAAGGCCTTGAAGAATAAGAAGAGTCTCTACACCAATAAAGATTGTAGATCATTAGATAAGAGTGAAAACAATGATTTTGAGTTTGATAGTGAATATGAAGACCTCTACATGGATAAGGAATGAATTTTATCATATCAAAAATAGTCTCCTTGGAGTGATATAGATAATGAAGAACATAAGGAGGACTATGAGATTGAATTGAGAAATGGTAATTAATAACTAAATATTGAGAATAAAATTAATAAGAATATGAATTGTCAAATCAAGGACTATGAATATAAATTCATTATGTTTAAGGCAAGAATAAAATAAACTAAGGAACATGAAGATATAGTCAAGCATCTTAGTTGTCAATTGGAAATTCTGTCTACAAGACAAAAAGATAAATAATATGAGTATTAGGAGTATGTGAATGAAAATGAGTCGTTAAAAGTTGAGTTAGAAAAGACATCTAGTAATATGAAGTCATTTGTGATAATTGAAAAGAGTTTAAGTGATCTAGATAAGATTCTAAATAATCAAAAACATGTTAGTTATAGAACTAGATTTGGTTAAAAATAAGAACAAAATAATGTATCTCAAGACAAGGTGAAGACTAATGTGAACAAAGACAATCAGACCATAAGGGTTAATAATCAGTAATGGAATGAAGATGTTGATAAAATGAAGACAAATCAGATCAAATAATTAAGTTCCATGAGGTATGCCAAATTCAATGGTTATTATTACACATGAAATAAATTTTGTCATAAGGCTAGAAAGTGTAGAAGACTTGCTAAGAATGAGTGGAATTCTCAATAAAGTAGTATAAGCAAGGTTGAATGCTTAAACTATCATGATGTGGATCACTTTACAAAATGTTGTCCAAATAAAGTAAGGCAAGTTGAGTTTCCTTCAAAAAGAGTGGTTTGTTACATCTGTGACAAGATTGGTCACATTTGTAGGCTCTCAAAGAAAAGGTTATCAAGTTAAAACAAGTTTAATCAAACTCCTAGAGTGTAAGGAAGAAGGTGAGTTAACTCATGAAAACCAAAAGTATAAAATCTGATTCATGATGAGTCTATAGGTCCAAGTGGTATATTTTTGTGTTGGATAATGATACAAAGGTTGAAGAATGCCAAAATCTCTCATTGTATGCTCATGTTGTTAATAAAGAGAACAAGCTCAAGGAGAACATCAAAATTCTAGTTGAGGCTAGTCCTGAGGTGTGTATATATCTAAGTGAACATTTTTCTATTGGTGAACAAGTTTCATGTGAAGACCATTAGTTGTTAATGTCTACTATTGAGGTATGTTATGAATATTTATTATCTACATGTATTGTCAATTCAAGTTAGAATAGAATGAGAATTTTTTATTTGATGAGCAAGTTGTTTCTCTTAAGCCTAAGAAGAAAAAAAAGGACAATCAATTCTATAGATACAAGATGTACAAAGAAGAAAATGAATATGAGGAGTTATGGGAAACTCTTAGTTTTACATTGTTCTAGGACATTATGTGTTAGGGTGTCTCTACTTATGATTCTTAGGATACACATATCTTATGTAGAAGAAAGTATGTGTGCTCAAGGTACATTCAGGGATTTTGGTCCTAAAGGTTTATACGCAAAGTATTGTGGTTTCTAGGTGTAAAAATAGAATTGGTTAAGTATACCTATTAAAGATATCATTTTCTAGATAGAGCATAGAATTAGGGTAGATAACTCAGTTAGTTTTAAAATATTGAAGAGTTATGAATGATGTGATGGGGAGTGCATGTGAAGATGCTCTAGTCTTGGTGGAGATATGAATAAGTATGCTAAAAATGTGAACTCGAGCATGTTGATATGATGACTTGATAAAATGAAGTTAGGTGATTTGACAATGTACTAAATCTTCATGCATAAATAGAGGGGGAGATTTATAAATTGTCATGTCGTAGGATTAGATGACTGTGTAGTTAAATCTAAGATAGAACCTATGGAGGTAATTGTGTTGTTTCTTCATGGTTGGAGATGGTCTAAAAGTGATAAAAGGGTGCCTAAGATCAAGTGAATTAGGGGGAGTCCCTCTTATTGTTTTTTAAGGTAATTTCAAGTAGTTTATCATTTTCATGTATCTTTTGTCTTCATAAGAGCTATGTATGGTCAAGAAGAGTGTTGTGTTTTGATAATTTTTGAGAATCTCAAAGGTACAAAGTGGTATGCATAATTTAATGGGGAGTTTGTATCATCTCTCAAAGGTGGTCATTTACTATTATTGGTTAATAAAGTCTTTTCAAGTCCCCAAGATCATAATATGAGCCTAATTTTTCATTATGTCAAAGGGCGAGAATTTCTTGAAGAGAGAGATAGAGTCTTATCATAAGCTTTGTATTGGTGTTGACATCAATGACAAAGGGGGACTATTGTTAGAGAGTTGTCGATCATGTCTCCAAGGTGACCAAGGATGTTGATGAATGTGTCATGTGTGTTATAATGACAATGACAAAGTGTGCTTCAATGAGTTTCAATGTTCATACATGGTTCTTCAGTGTTTGACTTAGTGAGGAAATTGATGGATGATATTGATGTTATGGACATGTTGTAGAGACCCTATGGGGTGATATGAGTGCTTAGAGTGATAATGGAAGTAAAAGGAATTCATTAGAGTAGTCATATGAGTGTCTAGGTTCAAGTAGTCATTTTGACAGAGAAAGATGAGTAACTACTTTGATGACATCATAGTTCATACATGTGAAAGTTTCAAGAATAGTTTAATTTTTAGTTCATAAGGTTGAGCATAGTAAAATTTATTAAGGTGAAAAGTTGGCCTTCTAGTTAGATTGCAATAATTTATATACTTAGACAAATTTACAAGAGAATATATAATGGCGAGTTAATATATCTAACAATGAGTTTCTAATCTAACATATGAAGATCCAATGGTGAGAGTATGATTATGTAGATAAAAATAAATAGTGAATGTGAAGTTAATATGTCAAAGGATACTCAAAAGGCACATGGGGATGCTAAGGGGCTTAATCTTAGAAGTGAGGATCAAAGATAAATGGTGAGTATTAAATAAATAAATCAATAGGGTGCTTAGAATTCATATGGGACTGCCAAATGGCATAAGCACATTGAGCATGACAAGCAGGGTCCATAGAAGACACATGGCTTCCAAGTGTCTCAATATTGATATTAAGGATCAAGGATCAATGGGAAAAATTAAAGAGTTAAAGACATGAATTTCATGAGGATATTGATATAGTGTATTTGTTCATAATTGATATGGGACATGAGCTGATACAAGTGTTAGATATTTTGTATTTACACAATGACCATTTAAATTTGAATATTAAAATTAATAAAGGAAAAGCCATTATGTATTATCTAAGATATAACTTTTGATATATACATAATTTGATAATGGTGTAAAAGGAAAATTTGTAGATAATTTCAAGTAATATTCATAAAAATTGGTTGGTAGGTTTGAATATATATACAAATTCATAAATTATAGTTTAAAGCTAACTATTTATTCATTCATGGTATTCTTGTGTAAAAAATATTGTTTAACTAATTTGTGATTTAGAAGAGTGTTTTGGTAGGAGTATTCATTTGAAGATGTATTAGAGGTGATATGGAGTGGACACATGTATTTGAAAGTGATATAATGTTCTTAATTTACTTGATTAAGTGATAAAGGGTTAATAGTTCTCCATAAGACCCATAAGGGATACTAAGGCCTAATTGAAAGGCATAACTACTTAAGTATGACCCATGGTTGCTATGGATGACTTGTGATAATGAATTTGAGATATGTCTTAGCATGACATATATATTAAAGTTTAATAAAAGTATTATGTCAGACCTATAAGCTGATATTCATGAAGACTCTATAAAGAGTAAAGACCAATGCAATAGTTTCTAGAATTGAAGAGGATGAATTGAGAGAGTAGAAGATAGAGATGAAGGAAAGAAATTAGAGGGATTGTGTTCAGTGGATAGACTAAAGTGCATAGCATATTGAGGATGAGAAAAGAAGTTTAGAGTGATCCAAAAGGGGTGTTTGGATGCATTGATTTTATGAGCAAGTTTGAGGGTGTATGATGAGTTGGAGTAGTGTTGATAAAGTATGGAATTGAGAAAATGAGAGAACCTTTGGAAGAGAAGGTATAGGTCAGTGAACACCACCAAAGTGTGACAAAGATTAGACATGTTTATCTAGTCAAGTTGATATGGATGGACACATAGGTCATTAGACCTAATAAGACTAGAAGAGGATGATTGAGTGAGTAAACCCTAGATGTTATTTGAGAGAGATATAAGGGTGATGAAGAGTGAAAACAATCTAATTCTATCATTAGGTGTATAAGATATTAGATCAAAGGTGGAGATTAGATCAAGGTAGTTGAGTGGGTGCTTAGTTGTGTAGTGGTTGGTTCTTCTTAATGGGATGGGTGTCTCAATAAATTAATAGATGGATGTTCCTTGATCAGTTGGTGATGGTATAAATTTGGATCTTGTTATTATAGGATTTTAGTCCATTTTGTAAGGTCCATTGGGTTTTATTCCCCAAGAGGATTTCCCATATAGATCTTGTATAATGTGTGTGATCTTACTTATCTTTCTTGTTCATTACTATAAATGATATGTATGCCTCATGAATGATAATGTTATTTTTATAAGGGTTTGTAATGATTGGAATTAAAGTTTGGATTATCTAGCATCACTAATTTACCCCTTCCCCCCTCTTAGTGATTATACCTCTAATAATGATATTAGGTGTTGTGTTAATGCAACTTTCACTAACATCCTATAAACATTATATGAGTGATTAAACCTACAAAAATGTCCCCAAAATGTAGTCTTAGTAATAAATCCATCAAAGACGGCCTTGCAATACTATTTCCATGGCATCCACATTTCAGGTCATGAAAATGTGTAATGACAGTTAGTCATCAAATTTCTTACAATAGGGATCAAAACCATAATATCATCTATCTAATTAGAAACACCACCATAATTGGTTTACATCAAATCCTTTTCCTCATCTAATTTAAGTTCAAGTGCGTAGAGTACCACATGATCTGCATTAGTGTGGTTGATTAGTAGTGTTAATTAGATCATCTCCATGTCCACTCTCATAAGCATCAATATGGGAAAATTTGCTTGTATGTTACATAGGGGTATTAGTAAGTGCCTTAAGTGCATGTAAACTATCAATGTCTAAAAAATACTTCATTATAGAGGGGATTATCTTAGGATAAAGTGGTTATTTTATATAGATTATCATAGGTTGATTAGGCACATGATATGTACCCAATCTATCAAGTTAAAAGCCTTTTCATTATCCCTAAAAACTCTTAATAATAAATTTAATAAAGAATTTCATTCAGGATATTAAACTTGCATAAAATTTTCCTCAAAAAATATGAAGGAACCTCATTGCTTTTAAAAGGTGGGAGATCATAACCACACACCATTAGTCCCAAAAATTCTTTCTCATCAATGATTGGTGGCAATAGTGGATTCAGAAGTGTTCGAATCACATTAGAAGTGGCACATTGGTTTTGGGATTATTGAATAAATGAGATTTTTTTTCTTTTTTATATCTCAAACTAACCACTAAAAATTTAAAATTATCATAATAGGAATTACATATCTCTATATAATATTCCTATATGTCAATTTGACATGTTACCATTTAATCAAATTCACCTACAGTAAGGTAGAGGTACCATGCTGGGGGATTGCTTATTATTTTTTAGGGGGTGCTACTGAGAAATTTTAAGATTACTTTTCCTAATTTGTAGTCCTGTATTATTTAAAATTTTGTGCAATAAACGTTGCTAAAAAAAATTAAGAGTATTTTACTTTAAAAAATCTATTTTAAAATAAATAAGATTTGATACAAAAGTATAGTTTGAAATAATAAATTCATATTAAATTAAATAAAGAGTTTCTAACATTATATTAAAAAAATTATAGTTAACTATAGGTGCATGAATACATGCATCTTAGTAAATATGCATTACAAAAAACTACCAACAAGACCAAGGTATACACAAGTCGAAAATGCCAACCAGTCTTGTCCACAAAAACTAATGAACACATCTCCAACTCACTTTGTGGCACTTGCAATTATAAACACCAAGACACACATTAATAAATTAGAGAAATAAATCAAAGGATTTGATTGGATAAATAAACTCACTAGGATATATATTCATTAGCACTAAATAAATTTTAGCTTAATTTGAATCTGTTCAATAGAAAAAATGCATATCATTAATTAAAATTGTAGCTCCAAATACCTTGTGGTTAACTAAAATTTTATGGTCATTTTGTAAGGTATAACATAGATTCATTTATATAATTTGTATCTAATTTAATAGTTCATAGACTTTTTGTAACCAAGTTTGAAGGGCTACAACTTTTAATTTAATACACATTGCCTCCCAAACATTATTAATGTTTATAGATTTTCTCTTTGAAGTAATCTAACTCATATTTTTTACACATGGGGAAGCACCGCATAGTTTTAAATCCATACATGTCATCACAATTTTGACCCTGTAATGTTAAATGAAGCAAAAACTCAACCCATTTTCATGTTACATGGTATTATATAATACATTACAGGCATAAAAAACCATTTAATTTTGTAAAAAATATAATATTATTTCTATACTATTAAAAATATATAGATGTATTGAAATATATTATACTAAAATATTTAAGATATAATAATGATTTATAACCTATATCAACATGTATATTATACGATATAACAAAATTTATTAATATTAAAATATATTTTACAAAATATATAATTTATATGTAATAGTAATATAAAATTAATCAGTTTAATATATAAAAATATTATAATATATATTATATGCAATATTTGTTTAATAACTAATATAATTTATGTGTGTGTGTGTGTTGGTAAGAGGGGTTATGTGAAGATAAAGAGTATAAATTGAAAATTAAACCTACTAGTTACTCTAAACCCATGATAGTGTCAAAATAAGTTCACCTAAAGTAATTATGGGTGAAAACCTATTAGGATATGAATCACCATGAAAATATTCTTTAGTCTACGATGGTTTTCATTATTCATGTAAAAATATAGCCTCTTAGCACAATATCTACATCAAAATTTCAACTCTCTTGGTTTTAATTAGGGGAATTTGTATTCACTAGATAAGGAGCTTAATTATGGGTGACCAGATTTTGTCTTGGTGATTGCAACGAAGAAATTTATTTTGTTACAATGGTTCTAAAAAAATTAGAAGTGACCAAGAAGAATTTTACGTTTAGAAATATGATAAAAATTTGAAGGGAACATATGTGTTCAAAATACACTATCTATTCCAATGTGTGTGCCTACTATTATACCACTACCACCTATTTTTCCTAAAGTTATTAATAATTAATAATGTTACATCATGAAAAAATGTGGATGAAACTCCACTTATTATGCAACATCCTATTATTTCTAAATAATTACCATCAATTCCAAAGTTCTGGCATGACTATCACTTTACTTCTATTTCCATATTTGAAGTTCTATAATTTTCATTGTATGTCTTGTAGTGGATTATTAAGCATTTTCTAATTTTGATGATCCCCTGGATGTGATCCAAAACCCATGGTAGGAGACCCATCAAGTGTAATTTGTTTGGACTCATATAAGTTATGGATTGACCAAATATGCTTAGGGGTTGCTTACAGGGGTAGGGAGAGATATGATTTGACACTCAGCCAACTTCGTAATAAAAGGCACTAAAGGCTTTGTGAATCTAGTAATTTTTTTGCATGATGCATTTTTAAATATATTTCATTATGACACCATCATGTTTACTATTTTATTGGTATCACATTTTATTTCATTCAAATACACATTATAAGGTGGATTGATCTAAAATTTTCATGTAGTGGATGAGGCTAATGTAATGGCCCTAAACTTTACTAACTTGTTTAATGAAAGGAGTTTCATTTATTAATCATGATTAGGTCACCTAGTTGTTTCTAATATGTAGAAAAATTTAGTGCCATAAAGTGTGGTAGCAAGGGATGAAATGATACCTCTAATGCAAGAGGGTTATGCAAGACATATTGTGAACCAATCACATGAATCATAATTTGGATGCCTTTTAGGTATTCTTCTCAACAAGATATTGTTTTCCTCTAATGATTTAATCATTTGTAATGAGGATTGTGAAAAAGGCCCACATTGGTTCCTTTACCTTGATTTTTGAGATTTTATCTTGAATAGAAATATATATCTAAAGACATCTATAAAAAGATTCAAGTCTAGTAATATAGTAATTATATATGGAAATCTATTTATAGACATACTATATAAATAGAAAGTGTTCTTATGATAGCTAGAAATCATCTTGATCATCATATAATGGAATAATTAGTCATTATAATTCCTTAAAAATGCTTTCCAAATGAGTCACTAGTTGAAAATGGAATTGATCATTTTGGGATATACTAGTTAATCATCAGAATGTCCTTGAAAAGATTCCAAAACGAGTATGTTTCTATTTTATTGGAATGAAATTCCCTAAATCATAAAAATTTACATTTAGATATAATATATAAATGAAATATATATATATATATATATATATATATATATATATAATCTTAGTGTTTTGAGGTAGTTGGAAATGGCATTGATCATCTTTGGATATACCAGTTTATAGTAATCTAAATATACACAAACATCAAACTATCTAAGTAAGATCTATAACCATTATAAATAAATGTAATTAAAATTAATTCATAATTTAAATCATCATTATAATCCTAAAGATAAATTCTCTAAATCATGATTAAAAAATATATGAAATCAAGAGGATTGGATTGATTACTTTACACTCAGAATTTTGAGATTATGTTGGCATGATCATCAATTATTGATGATGGATTAGATTGGAATGGAGAATATTGATCAATTTAATAATTATACATGGATTTTATATATTATATATCGTTATTTTCAATGGAGGAATGGAGTTTTTTAAATACAAAAAGGAGATAAATATCAATAGTTGAGATTCAAAGTTAGCTCAGGGAGATGAAGGCTTGGGATTACTATTGGAAGCCTCTAGAATTTAGAGGCTTCTAGAGAGGAGGGTGAGAATATAGAGGATTATATAATTGGAGAAGTATATAAACCTCTTATGGATTAAGTAGGATTTGGTAGGGGATCGGATATGGATTAGGTGGATGATTAGGGACTAAGGGTGTTGGAGAGCCTAGTAATAGGCTAGTGTATGTCGGTAGGTGGGCCATGGGAATTTAAAATTTCCAAATTAAATATATAAGTGACTATTATGATAAGATAATGGGGATGGATAAGGTTATTATATGGAAAATAATGAAGGGGGATATTAGATAAATAATTATAAAGGGGTGATAAATTAGTGGGATGAAAGGGGATAAATTAGATAAGTGAAATTAGTGTCAACTAATAATAATATTAGTGAAATTAAATGGAGTAAGAAAATTTAGATGCATACATTTTGGGATGTACCAGTTAATGGTCAAAATGCCCTTGAAAATCTTTCGAAGAGATATAATAAAATCTTGTATTTCATCAGTAATATAATTTATATAATCTTGATAAATGAAGTTTTTGTGATACTTGTATTGAATTTTTTTCAAGAGGAGTAAATTTTATTGGCTTGAAATTTCATATTTAAATTTAATTGATTTTACATGGATGTGATTTGGCCACATATTTTTGACTCCAATATTGGGCTTCAAAGTTGAAATACTTGTGTTGTTGGATATAATGTTTAACCTTGACTCTGCATTGAGATATCACATGGATTATTATCATGAATTAAAAGTTAATGTTTATAGATTGGTATGGTGTATACTAATTACGTCCTCACATAACCATAATTTATATAACCCCAAAAAATACTTTCCCAATTTTAGGTCTTTGAGTTACTAGGTATGATTTTGTATCACTTATTTTAATTACCATTTTGGGGTCGAATTAGTCTCCAAATGTTAGTTTGTAAATTTAAGAAAGGTAACTCAATCTCATAGGTATTTTAATTGTTAAATTAAATTATCTCAAAGGTATTATATTGGGACTAAAAATTAAGGAGTCAAATCCCTATTAGATAATTTACTCTTATAATTTAATGAACAAATATAAATACACTATTTGAGTTAGAATAACTATAATAAACAATAAAAATTGGTAAATACTTTTATATTCAAAAAATATGAGTTATTATTATTATTATTTATTTATGTATAAATATTTAAATATTTTTATTAAATAATGTACATTGTTTAAATGTTTAATATGTTTGAATATATAAATATTTTTTTTAATAATTTTATATGTTACAAATTTTTATATAATATTATAAATTATTATAGAATTATAAATTCCCACACACTTCAAAATTATAGTTTAGTTTATCCTTTTTCTTTGAATTATTTTCTATTTGTTTTTATCTCTCCCTTTAGAAGGCTGAAAAAGATTCTTTTATTGTCTGTTAGGTTAATTGCGGTGTTAGTGGTGGAAGCATTGACCCTATTTTTCACTATCATTTTTATGGGTTATTTTTGTCTTGTATTTAATTTATTTAATGAATTGATTTATTGTATTTTAAATGTGTGATTTGTTTGGCTTGACATGACATTTTTATTCATTATTTACTACTTCAAGTTATGAAATCATTGAGATTCACATAGACCTGCATTTTTGTTATGAAATGGTTGAGATAATGAAATGGTAGAGATTAGAATTGTTTAAAGCTTAATTATATTTAGTAAGGACCTAAATGGTGAGTGTGAGGGGAAAGAATAAATTTTATATTAAATATAAACAAATAATAAAATAGCTGAGATAATGAAATGGAGGAGATTAAAATTGTTTAGTGCTTATTTGTATTCAATAGGGACCCAAATGATAAATATGAGGGGAAAACGAACATTTTTTATTAACTATTTAGCAAATAATAAATGGCTAAGATAATGAAATGGAAGAGATTAGGATTGTTTAGTGCTTATTTGTATTCAATAGGGACCCAAATTGTGAATGTAAGGGGAAAGTAGACATTTTTTTATTAACTATAAGTAAATAATGAAATGGATGATATAATGAAATGGCTAGTATAATGAAATGGTGGAGATTAGGATTGTTTAGTACTTATATTTAATAGGGAAACAAATGATTAATATAAGGGGAATTAGACATTTCTAAATAACTATAAATAAATAATGAAATGGTGGAGATTAGGATTGTTTAGTGATTGTATTCAATAGGGACCCAAATGGTGAATGTGAGGGGAAAGTACGCATTTTTTATTAAATATAAGAAAATAATCATAATAAAAATGTGTTGTGATGTGATAGGTTTTCAAAGATTCTACCTTGTCTCTATATCTTCTCATCGTTCATTTATTGGCTCTGTTCAGGATACTATGAATTATTTTTATTTTAGATTGAGTTGAAAAGTCATTTTTTGGGGTGGTAAATGTTTCCCTCATACCACCTCATAAACTTTAATGAATGAATGATTGAATAATACCCATTATTATTATTTAGGGTGGCAAAATTTTCCCTCGTGCGTTGATATTCTTAGGTAGAGGGGTCCCATTCATCATTATATATTAAAAAATTGTCTATAAAATATCTACACGTTATAAATAGGAGCATCTATTATTTAATGATAAGTTTTTGAGGTGTGGGAACTAGTAAGGACTGAATATTCGTATGGGTTCTCCTTTTTCAGGTTGATAGATATCATTTTCATTGAACCATTTTTTTATTTTTTTTCAAACAAAAAATTAGTTATAAAATTATCCTATTTTTTCTTAGTAGCATGTATTACACATAATTTTTGTAGTCTTCAGAGCACATCCAAGTATCTTTAGAGCATCCTGTATAGGTCTTTGGATCACCCTGTAAAGGGATTTGGAGGATTTTTAGACTTCATCAGAGTACCCTGTGTATGTCTTTGAAGCACACATAGAGAACCTTTAGAGAAATTCTAGAGTGTCCTTAGAGTGTCTTTAGAGAATTTAATCTTCAAAGCTCACTTGCCAAATCCTCAAAATAGTAGCTAAGAGAGTCGTCAAAAATATGTGTTGCCTTCTCAAAATTACCCCATCATTGGGATGTATAACAAAAATTGGCTTTCAATTTGATTTTTACTTGGTCAATTTTTTGTGATTCCAGTTTTTAGATTTGGCCAATGAACACATTTAAAGATATTTTCTCAATGGTAAATGAGGTCAAACATTATTTGAATTTCTGATGGTGATAGCTAAATGTCATTAGAGTGAAATGGGGAAGATAGTGCATATATATTAGATACAATGTGTGCAATGTGCATCTATGAAAATTAGTTTTTGCCTTGAATTTTTTACTTCATCATTTTTTACATCTCCCAGTTACTAAATCTACCCAATAAGCACTTTTGAATCCTATTTATGTAGGATCAAATGGAGTCTAAATTCAATGAAAATTTATATGATTATAACCTAATGGTATTAATAGGTAATGCATTTTGTTTTGAAGCTATGTAAGCTTCCATTGAAAATTTATGATGGTGTGAAGTGACCCTTGTAGGAAGGTTTATCACTCGGCCAACTTTTCACCAAAAAACACTCAGATGGAAGGTCATAAGGGTTATTTTGATCTTTAAAAAAATTAAAAATACCCTTTTAATGATTTTTTAATATATTTATGGAAATATAATATATGATGGATTTTTCCATTTTTCTATGTTTTGAAGGTGTTTATGTGACTGTGTGTGGCTATGTGTTATTTTTTTAGACATATCAATCTGTAACTCCATTTTTGATACCATTTTTTATGTTGGAAATTTAGATTCTTCCTGTTTGCAATTATCTTGATCTCAAATTGGCTAAATTTATGGCCAAAATTGATTAATATCATAGCTACAATGTTGTGTTGATTTGACAAGCCTTCCCAAAGTGTCTAAAGGCTTCTAGAAGATCAAGTGGGAGATGTTACAAATTTGGAAAGTGGGAGTGGTTAAGTGGAAAGAGTAGAAAACTCAAACCATTTAATAAACCTTATATAATAATGAATACTTTATCCATGTAGAATGACATAACTCAAGTCATTATCCATTTTCCTCTCTTATGTATTCCATTTTCTTTTGTATATCTCTCATTTTTCTCATTGTAAGAGACTACTTGCTCTTATGGTATGGATTAGACCTACCAATTTTATAATTAAATAACCTCTTAGTAGAAATATAAGATCTCATTTAACTTCTTATATGATTTTATCTTGGGTTTATTTGAGTTTGTGCATGAATACTCTGAGAAGGATCTCTTTTTCTTGGTGTTTGTCCTCTCTTTCTTACCTCTATGCAAGATAGTTTAATTTTTTCATGTATTAGGATATTTTATATAAATAATGAGGTGAATATAGGCTATGTATATGATCATCCCTTCCTATTTTTTTCTTATTTCATTGATCCTTCTTTAGAAACACTTATGTAACAAGCTAGTTATGGAGTCTGTGTGAGTGTATGAGTTCTTAGCTATCATATGTGTGTGTCTAAGATCAATGAGGAGTGTCAAATATTTTTATATCACTATTTTGTTTTTAAATCATCCATGTATCTTCTTTTTAACCCTTTTTTTTTCAATTAGTAGTTTAGATTATTATTTTCAGAGCCTAATTAATACACCTAGTGATATGTTATTGTTATACCTCTCATTTAATCAATCAATAGATTTATATAATTTTCAGATAGGGAAGTGTTTGATGGATATTTTAAATGAGATCATTTAATATTGGATTTTTACAATTCACTATTTTGGGGTTTTACTTTTATTGTGATTTCTAAATCCTAAAAATAGTAAATAGAATTCTAATTCTAGTTTGCAGGAAAGTAAATTTAAATTGTTTGTTAATCATTCACATTATCAACATCCATAACTTAAACATGTACTCATAGGATAAAAAATATTTTTGATCTTAACACACAAATCTATTTATTCAAAATATAGACAATCTAGTAGTTGGATCCCATAATTCTAGGAAGGCATTAGAACCAACTCAGCTAACCATAGATAGGAAATACCTAATCTAAATTCAAGATACTTATCTAGTTTAAAAAATGAATATATAAATATATTCAAACTATTTTAATCCATTAACATGAATTTTACTATCTAAAATAAGACATTTAAATATATAATGTCTATTTTTATATATCTTTACAACTATAATTCTGAGTAATAGGATCCAGCTAGTCTCTGGAGCACATCTAGGTATCTTCAGAGCATCTTGTATAGGCTTTAAAGCACCCTCTACAAGTATTCAAAGAAATCATAGAATTATTAAGAACATCTTATGTATGTCTTAAAAGTACACCTAGATCATGTTTAGATTAATTTTGGATCATCTTTAGAGTGTCTTCAAAGCATTTAATCTTTGAAACTCACTTTCTAAATATTTAAAATTGTATCAATAAAAGTTGTCAAAACTATGTATTGCCTTCTCAAAATTACCCCATAATTGGGATGTGTTGTTTTACTCAAAATTACCCCATCTTTAGACTATGTTTATTTACTCAAAATTACGTCATCTTTGGGATGTGTTTCTATACTCAAAATAGTGTTATTCATCTAAGTTAGATATAATAACAATGTAAAGAATCAATAATAAATTACATACAAATAAAGAAAAAATTGCATTCATATCCTACTTAGATCAGACATTAACTATTAAATTCAATACAATATATAACTAAAGGCAACATTTTATGGATAGTTTATATAAATATGATGAGCTATATGAAATGCTTATCAATTCTCCCCCACACTTTACCTTTTTAAATTCCTCTTGTAAAGAAGAGGGATGACTAATCCTTAATCCAAATTTATTGATTCAAACCTCTAACTAAAATCATAAAATTCAAAATTATGGCCCTAGTCATGGTATCCCCTTATCAAAAATCTAATATCTCTAACAACTGTATGCACCTAGGCTTCAAATTTAACCTCTACTTGAGAATTAAAACACCACCATGGAGATAGAGGACACATAATGATATGAGGCCTAAACCTCATCCTAATAAAGACATCTGAATATTCTTACTCTAAGATCTAAGTGATTATTTGGTAAACTAATTTGGGTCTTCTTAGATTCCATTTAATATTAGTGGGGCTTAGGACTTCCCTATGCTTCAACTCAACAAGTAATGTCTCCCACCTACAATATTTGCATTGAAACCATTGGCATAATGGTGCTTTAGAAAAAATTTAAAAGTAGAAATATTAGATCTCAATAGTTCATGATACTTGATATTCATATACATATGATATGATGGTTGAAAAGAATAAATAAGTTTCTATGCTTCTCAAAATTGTTGTCTTATGCATAACCTAGTGGTACTTTAAAATTCTATAGTTCTATTATTAGCTTGTTTCCATACCATTTGGTTCCTTAGAGTGGACAGAAAGGCATGAAATTATGTCTCTCTAATAAATAAATTTATCAAAAAATCATATTGATATCCTAAAAATAAATTGAAAGTACACAAATCATAAATGACATCCTACCTTTTTTAGTATGCTTTAGAAAAATAATGGTGATAAATGAGTGTAACCAACCCATGATGGTGGGTACACCTAGTACCTCATCTTATCTTTCAAGAAACATTAATCAAACCATTATGAAGGAAAGAGGAAAGATTGATCTTATATTATTCTTGAGCAACTCTTTTCTAAAATAAAGGAGTATCATGGCATCTCCACCCACTATTGTAAACTGACCATTACAAGTGATATATTTTATTATCTAGTAAACAACATTTTTCCAAGGTTGAGGAAGATTTTACCTAAAAATTCCCTTTGCTACTCCTTGTTAGGATTTGGCCAGTCTTAGGTGTGGCCCATTTCCTTCAACAAACATATAAATTAGGTAAGAAAAACTAATCTTTTCAATACCAACTACTCCATCTTCATGAATCCTAGATAGAGAACTAATTACAGAGGGATTTACTAGAATGTTCTTCCCTTTGATAATATCAGGATCTTCATCAAAATTCTCATAGAATTTTGGCATAATTTATTCATGGAATCCCTAAAACATTTTTAAAAAATACAACCAACTTATTTTTCAAATACGTCTCTAGTTACTTCATCTTATAATAATGCATTGGAGGATTTTGGTTCAATATTTTTCTTTATCCCACCCATATTTAGAGTAAGCACTATTTAATTACAAATTTGAATATACTGTAAAAACATAGAGCTCAAATTTTCACAAGGAATAGAAGAAGCAAAAGGTTAGAGATATGACACAATAATTGATGGAAACAACAATGAATTAATGAATAACAAATAAGGTTATATGATGTGATTATGATAAGAGTGATGGTGATAGTTATGGTTACCTCTTTAAATCATGTGAGATATAATGGGAAGGTGATTTATTTGGTCAAGTACTAATTATGTGTCATAAAGGTTATTATTTATAGTACTAAGAGTAATAATTGTAACTAATTATACATCATACCAAATATTTTTGAAATACCCTCTATTTAAAACATAGTCACATTATTCTTGTTTGAAAACACCATTTGGAAACATCATCGCATAAAATGTATTAGAGGAGATATTTTGAAAATAGTGTCACATCTAATCTATTAGAGGAGATCTTTCAAAAACACCATCACATCAAATTATGGATTGTGGCATTGGTGGTCTAGTGGCATTATATTCATTCTCAATGATGTAGGTGGATTCTTCCCATTCATGATTTTTCATCTTATGAGCATAACTATTAGTCTTCAAAGCATAGCTTCTAGTCTTTGGATCTAAACCTTCTATCTTCAGAGTAAAACTATAGTTAATTTAGACTTTATATATATATATATATAAGTATAAAACACCTTATATATTTATCACCTTATATAAAAATAAATAACCTTAAATATATGGTTTTTTTAATATATTTGTAGCCAATTACATCTACTTAATCCATGTCTTGTCTAAAGAACTACCTGGCAGCTCTATTGATGGAGGTAATGGTTTAGTTAGATTTATCCCTTGGAAGGTAGATGTCTTTAGAGGAAACCTATCCAAATGGTATAATAAGTCATTGTAGTGTGTGACATCCATGGACAATGCACACATATATACACACAGATATATATATATATATATATATATATATGTATATATATATATATATGTATATATGTATATATATATATATGTATATATATGTATATGTATATATATATATGTATATATATATATATGTATGTATATATATATGTATATGTATATATATATATGTATGTATATATATATATATATGTTTATGTATATATATATATATGTATACATATATATTTATATGTATATGTGTGTATGTGTGTGTGTGTGTGTGTGTGTATGTATATATATATATATATATATGTATATGTACACATACATCTACATACACATATGTATGTATGTATGTATGTATGTATGTATGTATGTACCTGTATATATATATATATATATACAAGTATAAAACACCTTATATATATATCACCTTATATAAAAATAAATAACCTTAAAGATATGGTTATTTTAATATACTTGTAGCTAATTCCATCTACTTAATCCATGTCTTGTCTAAAGAACTACCTAGGGGCTCTATTGATGGAGGCAATGGTTTAGTTAGATTTATCCCTTTAAAGGTAGATGTATTTAGAGGAAACCTATCCAAATGGTATAATAAGTCATTGTAGTGTGTGTCATCCATGGAGAATGCAATGGTATTGAAACTAGTGTCTCAGAAGACTATGTTTATATCATATAAATAGATAAATGGGACCTCTTCTAACTTGTAAGTTCCAAATGTTCTTTCTTTAACCATAGATTTTGAATTTTTATTAATGTGATCATATATTGTCTTAATGATAGATTAATGCAAAAAAATCCTTGTAGGGAAGTTTGATTAATGTAATGTTGATGGCAATCCTAGTTCGTGATATATTAATGGCAAGTTTCTCAAACATTAAACTATTGATTTTAGAAATTAATTGCACCAAAATTCAATTATATTTAATTTGAATTTGATTTACCATAAATTTTATATTTAAAGATAAATATGTCCACATTTTGACACATAGCTACCACGTTAGATATAGCTAAGTACTTACATGGCCTAAATATGACTAAGCTACATAATTAGATTGAAATATAAATACATGGCACCTTTTTATTTCCTTGTAGATTATTGAAATGCAGATTTGTGTGATGACTCATTTTTATCTCACCATATGGAAAATCTCAATTCATCATGAACTCTCAGGTAGTGCCTTTTAATTATTATACCTTGAAGGGGAAATCCACTCTTGTGCATGTTTGAAAGGTATATCCTACAAGATACCTTGAGGGTCCTACAAATGCCTTCAAATATAACATATGAATGCCTTCCATGTAAAGGAAAATTTCACTTGTTCCTTGAAGTAAAAAATCTAATCTTGTGCCTATTTTAAAGGTATGTCTTAGGAGATAACTTGAAGGGGAAATCCACTCTTGAGCATGTTTTAAAGGTATATCCTAGGAGATACCTTGAAGGTATTATAAGGGCCTTCAAAATATCAATTATTAGTACCTTCCATGTAAAGTAAAATTTCACTGGTTCCTTGAAGGAGAAATCCACTATTGTGATTTTTTGAAAGGTATCTCCTAGGAGATAATTTGAAGGGGCAATAAACTCTTGTTCATGTTTGAAAGGTATCTCCTAGGAGATACCTTGAAGGTATTATAAGGGCCTTCAAAATATCACCTAGTAGTACCTTCCATGTAAAGGAATATTCCACTTGTTTCTTGAAGGATAAATCCACTCTTGTGCCTATTTGAAAGGTATCTGTCGGGAGATAAATTTAAGGGGGAATTCACTCTTGTGCATGTTTGAAAGGTATATCCTAGGTATTACAAGCATGTTCAAAATATCACCTAGTAGTGCCTTCCATGTAAAGAAAACTTCCACTTATTATTTTAAGGAGAAATTAACTCTTGTGCCTATTTGAAAGGTATCTCTTAGTAGATATCTATAAGGGGAAATCCACTCTTGTGAATGTTTGAAAGGTATCACCTAGGAGATACCTTTAAATTATTACAAGGGCCTTCAAATTATTACCTAGTAGTGATTTCTATGTAAATGAAAATTCCACTTATTCCTTAAAGGAGAAATCCACTCTTATGACTATTTTAAAGGTATCTCCTAGGAGATACCTTGAAAGTAAAATTTAATCTTATGCATGTTTTAAAGGTATATCCTAGGAGATACCTTGAATGTATTACAAGGGACTTCATAATGTCAACTAGTATTGCCTTCTATGTAAAAGAAAATTCCACTTGTTCCTTGAAGGAGAAATCCACTCTTGTGTCTATTTGAAAGGTATCTCTTAGGAGATACCTTAATGGGAAAAAAAATATTTTGAATTTTTGAAATTTATCTACTATGAGATACCTTGAAGGTATTACAAGGGCCTTCAAAATATCACCTAGTAGTGCCTTTTATATAATGGAAAATTCCACTTGTTCTTTGAAAAAAAATTCACTCTTGTGCCTATTTGAAAGGTATGTCATAGGAGATACCTTGAAGGTGAAATGCACTCTTGTAAATAATTTAAATGTATCTCCTACGAGATACCTTGAAAATATTATAAGGACCTTAAAAATATCATCTAGTAGTGCCTTCCATGTAAATGAAAAATCTACTTGTTCCTTGAAGGAAAAATCCACTCTTATGCTTATTTGAAAGGTATCTCCTAGGATATATATTGAAGTAAAAATCCACTCTTGTGAATATTTGAAATGTATCTCCTAGGAGATAGCTTGAAGGTATTAAAACTTCCTTTAAAATATTAGCTAGCAGTGCCTTCTATGTAAAGGAAAATTCCACTTGTTCCTTGAAGGAAAAATCTACTCTTGTGCATATTTGAAGGTATCTTCTAGGATATAAATTGAAGGGAAAATACACTCTTATGCATGTTTTAAAGGTACCTCATAGGAGATAAATTTAAGGTATTATAAGGGCCTTCAAAATATCACCCAATAGTTTCTTCCCTGTAAAGGAAAATTCCACTTGTTCTTTAAAGGAGAAATCCACTCTTGTGCCTATTTGAAAGGTATCTCATAAGAGATACCTTGAAGAGGAAATACACTCTTGTGCTTTTTTTAAATTTATCTACTAGGAGATAACTTGAATTTATTACAAGGTCTTTCAAAATATCACCTAATAGAACCTTTTATGTAAATGAAAATTTTGTTTGTTTCTTCAAGGAGAAATCCACTCTTGTGCCTATTTGAAAGATATATCCTAGGAGCTACCTTGAAGGGAAAATCAATTATTTTGAATGTTTAAAATGTATCTCCTATGAGATAACTTAAAGGTATTATAATGGATTTTAAAATATCACCGAGTAGTGCCTTCTATGTAAAGGAGAATTCCACTTATTCCTTGAAAGAGAAATCCACTCTTGTGCATATTTGAAATGTATCTCCTAAGAGATACATTTAATGTATTACAAGGGCCATAAAAATATCACCTAGTAGTGTCTTTCATATAAAGGAAACTTCCTTTATTCCTTGGATTAGAATTCCACTCTTGTGCCTATTTTAAAGGTATCTCCTAAGAGATACCTTAAATGGGAAATATAGTATTTTACATGTTGTTGATGCCTAAAAATCTCACTCTTGACAAAACCCACCATATGGGAAGATTTATAGATGTGGGATGAACTTAAAAATTTTAGAGCAACCTTCAGGATTTTAGAAGCTAGCTCTTCAAATTGATGGGAGATGAAAAGGGTAAGATGGAATGCAAGTAAAATTATAATAAAAAAAACTAAGGAGATGTGCCATAAGTTTTAATGGATACATTCTTATATTTTCATAAAATATCTTGAACTTATAAACATCATAGACAATTAAAATATCATGTGCATGATTTAAAGCCCATAATATAAACAAACACCAACACTATAGAGGCAAAGAATAGAAAATAATAGATAGTAATATATTCCACTCAATTTGACATAGAACACCACATCCTCTTCATTATTAGGTGGAGAATAAAATACAAAAGGACTAAAAGGCACAATATACAATATTGAATCCTACTTGTAAGGGGCACTTGCTAAGGTCATGAAATGGAAAAATAATAGGTGTTACTAATCTTATTCATAAATTAGAACTATTACAATGGATACTCACTAATACAGTAAAAATAATTAATAAACTACCAACCAACCCCTTAAACAAAATAAAAGAGCCCTAAATATATAGATATAGAGGCATCATAAGGAAATGACACCTATAACCTATAACTCATAATCATGACGAGGTTGTTGTAATCAAATTGGGAGCTTCAACTCATGAGTGTAGTTAGTCTTAAAAATCCTAGATATGGTGCTACCATTAATGCTTTATGATTACCAAAAACCATATAAAGAGAACCATGGTGACATGCATCATTCTATAAAACTACCTATAGAATTCTTGATATAAAATGAGGGCCTACTATCCTTAACCAATGGTGGTACTTGAAGTTCTGACAAAATAAAATTACCTTGGATAAGAATTATAATGACATGTGTCAAGTTGGCACTACTCTTGGGTGAGATGGGAATATTTTCATAAATAATGAGCATTGAAATTGCATGTGGTAGTAGTGGGAAGTGTTGAGACTCAACCAAAAATAAACAAAGACAAACTAGGAAAGAGAAGGCCAACATTCCATCCATCAAACTTGACAAGCACATCCATGATAAGAAGGATAACTACCCAAAAAATAAAAAAAATGGATTATGATCGCAAGTTCCTATAAAATTACATGGGAATTTTATTGTAGATGGAAGAACCCAAAAAATTCTAGTTTTATAAACTAGTCAAGGCAAAACCTCAAAAGGGGTGAGGCCCACCAAATGTACAACTTTAGAAGAGAAGTTTTCAAAGGCATCCACTCTTCCTCTATAGTTTGAGTATTTTTTTTAAGATTTAAAGGATTTTTACACATTAATCATATTATTTAAGGATATGCTACTCAATACCCATACTACTACTATTATCTAAAATTCTATCTGGGCAAGAGGTTGTAAAATGGTCTCTACCTCGAAGACACTTAATGTTTAACCAAGATTTGTAACGATGGTCCTATAATTTTTCTCATTTTATAGTAACTATTTTATTTCATCCTATAAGAGGACCATGTAATATACTATGAATGGGGAAGGGAGTCCTAATGAGACCATTTTTTTGATGTGCTCCTTCATATCCTAGACCACTTCATTTAAGTCATTCAGAGATGTCATGTATTTTGACACTACCATGTTGTAGCTCAGAAACTCATTCAATTTTATCACCACCTATCTTTTATTAGCTACAAATAATAATAAAATAATCTCATTAATCATTCTATAAATCTTCTTGACAAGTAACTATGAATCTTGAACCTTTGGGGACACAAAGGTGAGAACCTAGTATGTGGACTTGCTCACCTATGAACTCATCTATTGTGAGTTTTTGATGAAACCAAGTGTTGGATTCAAGTTTGAGACCATGTTTTTTATTATCTTACAATAGGGTATATATAATTTTTGAACCATGGGGAGGATACCTACAGTCTAGGAGTAGGTAGTGAGGTCATTCTTCAGTTATAAGATTTATTGGTTCTTGGTTGAGGACTCCTATTGTATCTACTACTGTAATCATAGATATGCACCTATAGATTCCAAGAGACTCTTATGGGTCTATTAAATTTTACACTCTTTTTTTTGTAGATTAATATCTATGGCTTGCTCCTTATTCAGGCCATTTATATCAAATTATAGTTTAGCTACTTCAATTTGTAACTAGGCATTTTGACTTGCTTCCACCTTGAAGATCTCATTGGTAACATAATTGTATAGGTCAAACCTCATTTTATTGATCTCTAAATCTTTGTCCTTAGCCTCTATATTGAATTGATCAATAGTATGGTCTTATCCTCATCAACTACCCTGGGTACTTCTACATTGAATTAAATGTTGTTGTAATGTATGCCACTTGATTTTATGGCCTTAGGGATGAATCCCATGTCTTTGAAAATAATTGAATTACCATATTAGAATAGGAAGTCATCATTTATAAAAGATGTGCTCTTACCCATGGTGTAGGGACCTACTTGTGACATTTTCTATATCTCTATACAATTTTTGAGCTCCAACAATGGTAGCTAAGATGCAACCTATGAATAGATTAAGTCTTTCTTATACTAGGAAAAGGTATCTAGCAAAGAGAAAAAATGTGTATAGCTTCAAATGCAAATGTAAGTAAACATAGTTGAATTGAGTAGCCTTTTGAGAGATTACTTTAATTAATGTATCATAGATGGTGATTCTAGTTCATGTCATATTAATAGAGAGCTCATCAAATTTGCATGTGTTTGGAATAACTTCAAGCTATTGCTTTTGGAATTTAATTAAATTATAATTTAGATTTATTTCTATTTTAATTCTATCTGCTATCAGAGATATCTTTCATAGGTGTCACCTTCAAATGCTCTCTTAGAAGGATATCAGAGCTTTCCCTGATAGGTGTCACCTTCGAAAAGATAACATATCTTTCCTTGATAGGTGTTACCTTCAAAAGGATTTGGGACAATTGTCAGTAACATGGAATTAACCATGTGTCTCAAATGGAGAAATGGATCTATTTCAAAGTTTATTTCATAGATCTTTAGATTTAGCTTCACAGGGATGACATGTGGCATCATTGTGTAGGCCCAAATGGGACATGCATCCTTATAGGAAATAAGACCTGAGTATCCATTTGATTTGATATGTGTTCCCTTTAGGTTTTTCCAAGATCAACATGTGTCCACACCATGTTATATCCATATAAAGCTTGCAAGAGCTCACATGTAAGACATATTTCAGAACATAAGCTATCCAAATTTAATATCAATGGTGAAATATATCTCTTAGGAGATATATTGAAGGGTAAATCCACTCTTGTGAATATTTTAAAGGTATATCCTATGAGATACCTTGAAGTTATTACAAGGGCCTTTAAAATATATCCCAATAGTGCCTTCCATGTAAAGGAAAATTACACTTGTTCCTTGAAGGATAAATCTATTAATGTGATTATTTGAAAGGTATCTCTAAGGAGATACCTTGAAGGGGAAATCCACTCTTGAATGCCAAGTTTGAGGATAAAAATCCTAAAAAATCCTCACCATATTCTTGCTATAAACATAAATATACAAAAATTAAAAATGATTGCAAATGAAATTTTTGAAACAGTCGATGGTCAGGCTCCATAGCTCACCAAGGAATTTATACACTATTCCCATTATAAAATACAAAAGATATGACATCATATATAAGTATTCCATTGTAGTAGGCCAATTTTACTTATGAATTATCTATTATTTAAGATTTTATCTTATAATTTCACCTAGGGAAAATGTTTCATCATTAGTCATCATCATATACAACAATGGTACCCAATCCAAATTAAGAAAATGGATGTTGGGAATTCTATAGAGCCTTTTGAGCAATGCCATACCAATCCTCAATCACACCCTAAACTTATTGATTGAAGTGGAATTATTTCCTTTTTATACCATGGTTTCCTTAGGGAGAAGCCATGAATTTAATGCCTTTTCCAAAGTATTATCTTGATTCCATGAGATTAGCCTATGTTTGTCAAAATAATCAAGATTTTTAGACATCAACAGTATCCACTAGAAGATTCCTTCATGGGTAACATGAAGGTATCTCCTTAGAGATACCTAAAAGATATTATAAACCTCAATAACATTAGGTAAGTTCAATCTTAAGGTATTTAATAGGATATCCCTTTGAGGGCCTTGTAATAACTTCATGGGTAACTTGAAGGTATCTCCTAAGAGGTACCTTGAAGATATTAAAAGGACCTTTAAGGTAAAGGAAAATTTTAGAGGTACAAAAAGGTAATTATTTGGATAAAAAACTATTAATGTAATAGGGAAAACTATTAAGTTGAATTCAGGTGGAAATAACATTTGTGTAGGAGGACCTAAAATGTATGCTCTTATGTTCAGCCTATCATCGCCAATGTACACTCTCCCAAATAGTATAATGCCTTTCAAGATATCAAGTTATCAACTAGTAATGATTTCAAAGTGAAGGAAAGTTATACTAGGAGATAAACTTAACATCCCTTTAAATGTATGACACCACCCTTTGAGGTGTCTACCAGGATATTCCTTCAAGGGCCTTCACTTTTAACACCATCATGGTTAACTTGAATGTATTTAGTATGAGATGTCTTCAAATAAAAATTCACTCTCGTGAATGATTGAAAGGTATATCCTAGGAGATACCTTGAAGGTACCTATTGATGGGCATTTTGAGACATATTAGAAACATACTTACCCTTCATATTTGTCCTTTAAAACAAATGTTTGTAGATTCCTTTGCCCTCTGATTATATTGGTTGGTACACATATAATCTATTTTTGGTTTGGTCATACCTTATTGGTTCAAGTATGATTTGATGTATATATTATGAATATTTAATATGTATTTTGTATTTTAGTTAATCATAAAACAATTTGGCAGCTATGGGCATGAACAAATAAGAGCAGCAAGGTAAATCAATTGGTCAGGAGTTTTCTTCCCAGAATCTCGGAGCAATGGAATGGAGCTCACCCAGGGGATCCAGGATTATGAAGATTAATGGTTGCTTGGAGAAATGCAAGGAATGACCTAAACTGGTAATTCCTTTTGATATGATTTTAGAGGATGTGGAATATTACTCCAAGCATTCTTTGTATTGCAATCTTTTGGGTCTAAAAGTTTCCCTTCAATTTCTAAAGGGTTGGGCCAGGAGACTGTGGGAGCCAGAGGAAGAAATAGAGGTCACATTATTGGCAAATAACTACTTCATGGTCATGTGTGTATGCCTGGCTAACCACAATAGTGTTTTTGAGGGAGGGCCATACTTTTATAATTAGGTCAGACTTTTTATTAAACCTTAGCATGCTGGGTTTAATCCTTCTGAGGAATTACCAACTCAGGTTCTGGTATGGGTTAGGATCCACAAACTTCCTATAGAATGATGTCGTGAGGATGTTCTCCTAATGTTAGCTTCGATGCTTAGAAGGCCAGTGGGGTCTTCAACTTAGACCTTAGGTAAGAAAGTCATGACTTTTGCTCAAATTTGTGTGGAAATTGATTTTAGCAAACCATTGCCTGATGCACTGGAGATGAGTGTGGGCTCATACTCCTAGGTGCAATAACTAGATTATGAGACCCTTCCATTTAGGTGTCACATTTGCCATAAGTATGGACACCTAGTGCAAAGATGTCTAAAGGCTAAGCTAATGGAGCAACATCCCTAGCTGCCACCTAGTAGCATTCCTAGCACTGATAAAGGGAAGAAATCAGAGGTTGGGAAGAGTAGGGATGATGAAGGTTTTATACAGGTGAAAGCTCAAAGCTGTAATAGGGGCTAGAAGAGGACCCTTAAGGAGAGGCAGGTTGATGACTCTTTAAACAAGTTTGAAATCTTGGATGGATTGGGCCAGCAAGAAGTAATTTTGGGATTAATGAGTGTGGACCAGTTTGTGGGAGGTTCAGTACCAGAGATTAGTTTAGCTAATCTTTCAGTGGTTCTTCAATAAGTGTCAGCCTTACCCATGGCTGTTGAAGGGTAGACAAAGGAATTAGGGGGGAGGTGATAGATAGGGACTTGGAATAGAGTGGAGAGGACCTATACCCTTTGACAAGGGTTGTGGGGATAGAAGTTGATAAGAAAGGAAAATCTTCTCCTCGCCTAGGTATTCTCCAAAGGGAGGGAAAGAAAGGGACGTCAAAAAAAAGTGCCAAAGTGAGACGCAAGAAGGACACAGATAGACTCAATATGATTTGGGAGACCTTGGTGGAGTTGGGTGTAGTTAAGACCTTAGACTCACACTTATTAACTCCTCTGAAATGATCATTATCTCATGGAATGTAAGGGGACTGAACAACGGTCCCAGATAAAAGGTTGTTAGGGAATTAGTTAGATGTCAAGTATTTGATATTCACTTTCTCCAAGAAATGAAAGTTTTTGTGGATGATATGAGTAATATTGCACCTAAGTTATGGAGGTATGGTTCATGGCAATGCACTAGAGCTCATGGATCTTTGGGGGGCGTGGCTTGTTTCTGGAATCTACGTAAGATCCAACCTATGTCCTGGATTTCCTTTAAATCCTCTTTATTTATGGTGGCTTCATGTATTGAGTCAGGTGAATTAGTCCTTTTTTACAATGTTTATGCTCCTACAAATTTCCAAGGTAAACTTATTGTTTGGAAAAACATCCACTTTCTTCATCAATTATTTCCCTATTTGCCATGGATTGTGGCGGGACACTTTAATGCTATTCTTGATTTAATGGAGAAGAGAGGAGGTAATGCATGGCTAAAACCTTCTTCTCTCCTACTTCGAGATAATATTGAGGCAATAAATTTAGTGGATATCAAGCTAGTTAATGGATGCTTTACCTAAAACAATTGAAGAATGGGGGACATGTGCATTGTGGAGCGTTTAGATAGATTCATGACCTCCTATTATTGGGTGGGGGGTTCATGGTCTTCTTGCCTTGAGATTCTTGATTGGAGGGGCTCAGACCACTGGCCAATAAAATTGGTCATTTCTTCTACCCATGAGCCTCTGAAGGTGCCTTTCAAGTTTTAGCTTATGTGGCTCATGAACCCAAACCTATTTGGACGAGTGGCAGATTGGTGGAGGAGGGGCAGGCCTATTGTTGGAACAACACTGTATACTTTTGTTAAGCTTCTCCAATTCATCAAGTACCATCTCAAAAAGTGGAACTAAAAAATTTTTGGGAACATTTTACAAAAGAAAAATGAGGTGTAGATGGAGCTGAATGTCATTACCAGAACCATTATGGATGAGGGAATGACTGAGGTTTTACTGAGGGAGGAAGCCAGGGCCTTAAAAGCTTTGGAGGAATGGGAACTAAGGGAGGAGATATTTTAGAAACCAAAGTCCTGAATTGAATGGCTTAGAGAAGGGGATAAAAACATAGCCTTCTTCAATTTGGTTCAGGCTAGACAACATGACATGGGGATTACTTCTTTGGTGTTAGACAGTGGGGAGACTATTTCTTCTATGTAGGGTATCATTAATAAGGTAGTGTAGTATTTTTATTCGTTATTCAAGGATGAAGTGCAGGGGGACTCAACTGAAGAGGTCTAGATCCTGTCTTGTATCCCCTCTCTAGTGACCAGGGATATGAATGAGCATTTGATGAGGGATATATCCTAGGAGGAGTTAAAAATGATAGTCTTTATGATGCAGAAAGGAAAGGTGCCTGGTCCAAATGGCTTCTTGATTGAGTTCTTCTAGGAATTTTGGGAAATTATTAAATTTGACCTCTTGGCTATTGTTCAAGAATCCTAGAGGAACAAGCAAATGCTTTGGGCTTTGAATTCCAATTTTTTGGCTCTCATTCCTAAGGGTGCAGGGGTTGATAGGCTAAGTATTTTTAATCCCATTTCTCTCTACAATGTTGCTTATAAAATTATTTCTAAGTTGATCATTGAGAGGTTAAAAAAGTGGTTGCCTACACTTATCTCAAAGAAGCAAGATGGCTTTATTGAGGGCCAACATATTTTGGATGGGGTGGTGATGGCTACTAAGACTATACATTCCATGACTCGATCCAATGAGAAGGCGATGTTTGTCAAGATACATATGTCAAAGGCCTATGATATATTTTGGTGGTCCTTCCTCCAAAAGGTCTTGGGTGCCTTTGGCTTTGTAGAGGATTGGATTCATTGGGTTTTGAGTTGTGTGAACTCAATCTCCTTTTTAGTTTTGATTAATGGTGAGCACTCTAATCTCTTTGGGGCTTCTCATGGATTGAGGTAAGGTGACCCTCTTTCTCCTTACTTATTTATTCTATTGGTGGAAGCCTTGGGTTGATTGATCAAAAAAAATGTGGATGATGGTGCTATTTAGGGTTGGCAGTGGGGAGAGGAAATACCTGTACAATCCCATCTCTAGTTTGTGGATGATGTGGCTTTGATGGGTAGGGCTACTATTAGGGAGGCATCTAACATACGCAAGAGCTTGGATGTTTACCTTACTACCGCTAGACAGGTAATTAATGAGGGTAAATCATCTATTTTTTTCTTTAATACTCCTCTAGCCATACAGTGAAGAGTGGCTCTTATCCTTAGGTTCCAAATTTGGAGTCTCCCACTACTTTATCTTGGGATTCCTATCTCTACTAGTTGAATAGCTAAGGAGTCATGGAGGATGATCCTAGAAAAATTCTAGGATAGGGTGAATCATTAGACCCATCGTTGGTTATCCTTTGCAGGTTGAGTTTAATTGATTTAATCAGTGGTGTAGGGTCTTCCTATCTATAGGTGTATGATCCAGGTGTCACTGATGAGCTTTGTTAAGGACTTTGACTCCTTAACAAGATAGTTTTTATGGGTTAGGAATTTATCTTCGACCAAGTGGAGCCTAGTTAAGTGGGAGACAGTCTGCAGCCCAAAAAGGTTTGGCAGGCTGGGATTATGATAGTCTATGCTATCTGGTACTACTTTGGCTACCAAACTATACTAGCATTGGGGCATGGAGCAAGATCAGCTGTGGGCTAGAGTGTTGTCCCACAAGTATTTTTTTGGGATTCCGAAGAGGGATATTCCATAGTATGATTTGGTTGGTAAAGGCTCAGTTATTTAGGTGACTCTCAAGAAAGGAGCCACGCTAATTAAGAGGGGTCTTTTATGGATATGTAGGAGCTAGGTGGAGGTCTAGTTTTGGCATGACTCATGGGATGGTTTCCCTCCTATAATTAGCCAATATCCTTAGCTAAGTACTCTAGCTTAGAGGTTTTGTGAAGCTAGCTAGAAAAGGGTGTGTGACTTTAAATCCCTTTCCTTTTAGGGGTAGGTGGCAATTGCTAGATGGAAGTCCCTAAAAGAGTGGCTGATTCTTGGTTTGGAGGCAGAGTGCATGGACATACAAAATATTCTATCTTGACGTTGTTATAATGCACTTATGGATAGTGATGTGTTAGCCTAGTCCCCAAATCCCAAGGGGAAGTATATGGTGTCCTATGTCTATTAGGAGTCGATTTCCCAGCCAATTTGAGGATAGGGGGGAAGTTCAATGGTGTAAGAAAGTTTGGAATGGTTTCTCATGGCTAAAGTGTAACTATTTTATATGGACTTTAGTGTGGAATAGATGTTTGACATATGACAATATTTAGAAGTGGGGATTGCTGGTCCTTTGAGGTGTGTGCTCTGTGATAGAGAGGAGGAAGACTCCTTTCACCTTTTCTTTTATTGTACCTTCACTCTTCAAATATGGTACCTCTGGTGGGACGCATGGTAGTGTCAGTGCATCCATGTTATTTATTTGGCTGATTTTTGGTCTAGAGTGGGTCGCCCCCCTTCTTCAACTTCCTTCTTATAGGATGCATGGTATGCTGGCCCTATTTTCTTGCTTTGGCAAGTTTGGTTGGAAACAAACTGGAGGATTTTTAAGGGGGAAAAATTGGAGACTCAACAGGTCTAGAGCAAAATTAAGGGAATGATCTAAGAATATATTAAAGTGAAGAGCAAGGTTATGCTGCCATTGAAGAAAGGGGATGCTGAGGTGCTAGAATGATTTGGCATAACAGAGTTATCTCTGATCTCAGCTTATGTCAAACATGGTGTAAAAGGGTAGCAAAAATTTCAATGGTTAGGGAAGTGGATGCCTCCACCTACTAGGCTTTCAAAAATTAATATGGATGGGTCATCCAGGGGCAACCTAGGGGTGGCTAGGATTGGTGGGATTTCTAGGGATTTTTTGGGATCTGTGGTTTTTATTTTCTTGACATATCAGGGAGTGTAAATAGTTAATAGGATGGAAGGTTTAGCTATGCTATATGCTTTGAGGAGAGCTTATGCTTTGGGTTAGAGGAGGGTGATTTGTGAAGCTAATTCTCAGGTCCTGATTAACTTGATCTTGGAAAGGAAAATTTATGATGTGAGTTGGTAGTTGGCTATGATAGTGTAGCAAATTTTACAGGTGAGTTCTTGCATGGAGTCGGTATCCTATGCCCACATTCCATGGGAGTGGAATAGGCTAGTTGATATTTTGGTGAAATGGGCATCGGAAGAGGAAGAAGGCCACAAGGTAGATGAATGGGAGTAGTTGCTTGGTGATTTATGTCAAGAAGTGGAACCCATTCTTGCTAGAGATATTGGTGGAGTTGAGGTTTGAGGCTATTTTTTTTGGTTTTCTTGTCTTGTGGGTTGTTTGGATGCTTTTTTAATTTAATTATTTAAGTTTAATAAAGTTTTTACCCCTTTTTATTTTTAAAAAAATCATAAAACAATTTTATGAATAGATGTAATATGCAACTTGCTTTTTAGAATGTCTTTAGGTAATACAGGAATTCTAACACATAAAATATAGAATAAGGATTCACTCTAAGATAATTTGGATATATTAATATTTAAAATACCAAAATTAAAATTAAATCCACATCAACATATTCTATTTTATGGTGGTGACAAAATTCCTCTTATTGATTAGTATTTTGAGTTATTTAGTCTGCCAAACATGCATGCAAATATATAATTATTTAGCACTACATTGGGAAAATAATCTTCTCCGATTAGAATAATCCTTGTCTGTGATAAGGATGAACTTGAAGATTACCTTTAAATACAATTGGAATTATGGAATGGATAAGAGGTAATTATCCATCGAGATATAGTTAATCTCAATAAACTTACACCCAATAAAATGTAATTGACAAAAAATATTTTTCTCCTTCTTGTGAAACATTTGGGTTTCATTTGAATAGCTATGACAAAATTCAAATGTTTGGGTTGATAGTTAAATATAATTTTTTCATTAGAATAAAAATATGTTGAAATAAAAACATGAAAAAGGGGAAACAACTACTACTTACCACCATGCAAACATGTATTTAAGATACCCTATAGTCATGATAGAGGAAAACTTTAAAGAATAAAAGATAATGAAAACATATTTGTATGTAGATTTGAAAGAGGCCATATAAGTAATCACATAATTGGAAAAAAATACTATAAAACAAAAGGTTATTATACTTTTGTTGACACAAACTTTGGATCAATCACACAAGAATATTTACATGGTATATTTCCTCTAGTAATTATGCCTTAAACATTTCTATAGAGATTTATGAAATAGGGGATCCTAATATCAAAATAATAAATCTAAATGAAAGAGGGGTGAATGATATAATTCATTCATTTGTAAAACATAATGAGGTTCCAATGAAGGATGCTTTGTTAATTCCTTTTGATCCAAGTAACCCTAAATGTATTATCGAATCAAAGGAAGTCCTAGAAGATGTGATGGAGAAAAAATATAAGGTTCAAAATTGTAGATGGCCAACACACAATTATAGCACAATAGATAATTATTTTAGATGAGGAATATAATTCATTATCAATGAGAAGTAAGTGTTTTATTAGAAGGGAAATATTTTTGAAAACTTATAATCCATTTCATATTGTGCACAAAATATGTAACCAATATGATTAATCCAATGGAAAAAAAATTAAGGATTCATTTATAGAAAGAGTTTGATCTACACGTGACCTTATCAAACTAAGAGGTTGGAAGAATATTGATACAGGTAAAAAAATATTAAATAAATACATGAACAAGATAGACACTTGTTCACACAAATGAACTATTTAGCACAATAACTACAAGAAATAAAATGCCTATTTTTCATGGAACAACCCATTTGGTAATATTTTAATAAGGCATTTCATTTATTTTAAAGTTTTACTTTACTTGGTTTAGATAAAAAAATATTTAAACCTGATTGGTATAATAGTACTTAGAAATATTCAAGAGGTTTCAGATAAACAAAAAATAGAACTAGCAGATTATTGGAAAAGGGATCTATTTTCTATTGAAAACCCATGGGTACAACAACATGGATACTTAGTGAAAAAAGGAAAATATATAAAGTAAAATATTATAAAAAAAATTTAGATTATTTCAACAACCATAATTTGACACTACCACTAGACAAAACAATCACACCTAAAGAAGTAATGGAACGTTATAAAATTTCAGCAAAAAGATTTGATGATTTGTGTGTCTTAAATGAAGGTATTTTAAAAAATAAAAAAGGCATGGAATAATTATCTCAAGATTCATTAATCATATTGAAAAAATATCTACATAATTATGGAGGTCATCTTCCTAGGATAGATATAGAAATATTCAGCTACCATTATGGGGCCCCATGTCTTTGGCCATCCATTTCTAAAAGATTTCAATGAAATGTTCATTCTTGGTCTACATGATGATTTGTTAATTATTGATCTTTTGAATATATTTGAAGTTTTTAAGGAATAATATCTTCACCTATTTTTTTAGGCATTGATTAATAAATTTATTGTTGGGTCCTTCAATGTATTCATCAACTACAAACTAGAACATTTTTTTGGCATTCAAACCTCTCTCAAGAATCTGCATGTTGGTGATTTTCATTCCATGAAAGAAATGGGTGTCATACTATGGGGTCCAAATAGTGATAGATTTAATTTGAATCATATTATAGGTATCATTTTTTATTAGGATCCCATTGATTTTTAACTTCAAGATTTCATCATCCATTTTCAACAAAGTAAAATAGAGGAAGGTTTTGACATCTACAAAGATGTACCAACATTTCAAATGATTGGTTCACACAAAATAGGAAGGTCATTCAAAAATTAACTAGATAAATAATTTTTGGAGAGAATTATCTCTACTTTAAACAATTAGGATACATGTGACATGCTAAGGATATATCTAGGAGCTGGATTGGTGTGTGCTTGTACAAAACTACAAAGAAACATATCTTACATTATAGAAACTAAAGACCAAACTATATTTAATGTTCAATTTAAAAATTGTTTGAAAATTTTAGAGCAACCAATACAAGAACAACAACTTTTATCAGTACCAGGTGAATACAATTTTTAATTTATTTTATAATCATGCTTCATTTTCCAAATATAACATCTTAACAATCTTTCAATGTGTATGCTTTATTTTTCAAAACTAAAAACTTATAAATATTTTTTTGTGTAACACTAATGACATTACATGTAAGTGAATAAACAATAATAACAAAAAATCATATCAATTAACATGATACATTGCAACATGAATAAGGTAAGATAAGATCATGCATATTTTTTTAATTATATAATTTTTCATTTATCAACTATTTATAATACTGACAAAATATTTATTCATCTATTTATGTCTCAATTATAACAATTCACAACATAGCTCTAGAACATTGTGTCTCCAACACAATAACCCATGACACAAGTTTGTAGGTTGTTGCCTTCACAAAAACAACAGGAATGGAGGGGGAAAAAACAATGTAAAACTCTATAACAAGATGCATTTTAAAAATACAAATATCAAATCAATTGAAGAAGATAATTTTTAGTTACTACATTATATAATACCTTGCAAGGAATAAAGAACCAAAGGTTCAAAAAATGTGTTCACCCATACAAACTATAAAAAGGCAAAAAAAATGTGAAACACCTTTCAATAAATGTGTAATTATACAATTTTATACAAATATAAAATATATTAATTATCTTTATTTACCTAAACACATTACAATTTAATTTTTATTCATGGACAAGAGTTGTAGAAGATAATAAAATATAGACTTGCAACACCTTGGGATTTGGAAGTGTGGGTTCATTTTATTATTGTGTAGACTTGAATGTGGCTATATTTACCCATTAAAATGTTGTGCACATGTTTAATTTACCCATTACATTGTTTACATATTTAATTTACCCATTTTAAAATAACACAATATGTGTTCTACTATGTCTTCAATACAATAAATTTTGATACATAGTATCCATGTGTTCTTTATCAATAAAATAATAATAATAAAGTATATTATGATATAAACAATTATATTGCTATTGATTTAAATATTTTTTAATTTGATGGGTCTTATTGGAATTATATAAAAGGGTTTAAACTTATAAGGTATATATTAATTTGAAATTAGTGATAGTGAACTTTGGCTTAGAAGAGTTAATCCTTTTTTTTTTTGGTGATGGGTTGTATAATCATATAAATATGTATTGGTATCCATAAGAACAATTGATACTTTCATTAATGTAAGAATATATATGTTGGTTGATCAATGTTAAATTCCTATCAACATTTATGATAAATTAGTTATGGAAAAATTAGACTGTTTTAAAATATGATAAAGTTATGGTCAAGTTATAAGGATTCAATATGAAAATTTATATGCATATGTATGTTACAAAACTAGCAATAAAAATGGTACATCCATGTATAATGACTATAGTTACAATGTGTCTGAGCATGTATTTATTTATATATATGTTTATATTAATCTTTATAAGATTTATGGAAATGAAACAAACAAATGAATCAAATTAAATGCATTATGTTTATATGTTACCATGAGAAATGCAAAACAAAAGTGCATCAACAACCAATATAGTAACATGTAAAACATTTTCTTAGAAATTTTTTATGCTAAAATATTAAAATATTATATTGTTAATAAATGATTGATTTATTTGTTAACAAATTGTAGAAATTTGAAGGAGGATCTAAAACCAAATTATAAAAAACTATTGATTTTGGGGTTAGATGACTTATTATTTGTTATGCATAAAATAAAATGTTGACCAAATTTCACCCTATAGGTCAAATTGGGACCCATATAGGTAAAAAAATTATTGTCGATATTTTAGTGGTCTAAAATTTGGTCATAGGTCATTTAATGGAATTTAATATCACATTAGTCATATTAGCCAATATATCATTTTGAGTCATTTAGGGGTCATAAATAGAGTATTTAATGACTTGTATATCCTCCTAGGGAAATTTGAATGTTTAAAAAGGTTATGTCACATTACATGTGTCCTATAATGTCTTAGGTAACTATTTGTAACTGAAAGTGGTAGGTGCTTCAAAAGAAGGAGCATTTTTCTTGGTAAAAGAGAAGTGTTTGGCACTTGTATGACCTATGGGAGAAGGTGACACATGGTATAAGGTTTTGGAATTTATTTTAGTAATCCTCACACTAATATAAGTTATTTACATTATTTGGAATTGTTAAAAAATGCCAAAAACTATTTTGTTCTTTTCTTGCCCTTCAAGACATGCAAAAGTGATCAATAGGTTCATGCTTGGTACGGTTAGAAGGAGAACTTATAGGTTAAATTAATTTTGGAGGTGAAATTAAAATTATAAATATTAATTTATATAATAATAATTATAATAATGGTGGCCTATACTTTATGAACCATCCTCCTGAAGTTGATTTTATTTTTCTACTTGTTAATATATGTACCTTGCAGGTTTTGCTCTTGTTTGGATGATTCCATACAATCCAATTTTTTAGATTGGTTATAAATGATTTTAACCCATAATATAATTATATAATTTTTTTTATCATTTCAAAGTGTTATTATGGGTTAAGTATCTTAGATTACAAGTGAAGACAATTTTTTGTGTAATAGATAGGTTTCCACCATTTTGAAGATTCTCATGCTTTAATAGTGATTCCATGGGGTGTAAATAGGTTTATTAACATGTATTAAATTTAATATATATCACATAATATTTAAATATTCATTATCTAAATAAATATTCATATTTTTAATTCATATACAAAAAACACAAGCACATTAGCATGCACAGTCAACTTTCAGCTTGTTCCTGACTGTAACCATGGTGTTTGAGGAGTATAACATTGAAATGGATTGAGAAATAATTTTTAAAGTTATGATATATCATGATTTTTAATATAAACACCATGAGGATAGATAAATTTACTTAAATGGAAAATTTATATCCAATGTCTAACTAATCATGATTGCATGTACATGACATGCCTACCTATAAGTGTCTTCATGATCCACCAAGCATGTTGAAGAGGATATTTTGAATTTAGTAGGGTTTTAGTAGTTATTAAATTATTTTTTAATTTTTTGAAAATATAAAAACTCTTTTAAACATAAAAAACCATATCTTCTACCTAAACTCACATTGTTTCCTGTGTATGCAAATAACCACCTATAGGTGGCCTTAACAGAGATCTAAAGTGTTACATGAAGGTGTCAAAATAGGTTTAAAAAAACTAATAATGTTTTAAATGGATTTTATAATAGCATTAAATATATATTTTTAGGTTTATATGAGCAAATTGAGGTTGAAAACCATGTTAGGGATTCAATGATAGTATTCAGGGCTCTTTTCCATGAAAGATGAAAATAGAACACCTTGGTGTTTTTTTGGTATATTCAAATAGGAATACTAAAGGGTTTAAAGAATATATAATATTATAAATTTTATACCCTAGCATAAAAAAGAGCGATTCAATGTTTTTATATAAAATGATCAGTGGAGATTGATTTTTGGGAGGCCTAAATTTACATCTTTAACCACTAAATTTGGGCAGTGAAATCTACAGGTATGAGCTATAAGAGACTCCTTCATCCAATATTAAAATTCAAAGGAATAATATCATTTTTATAAAGCCTTATTGGGGTAAAAAAATATAAATGGGAATAATACCATCAATAAGAGTTGGTTATGATGTTTCAAAGCCTCATGAACACCTATAGGTGTCCCTTCTCTAGGTAAATGTTCACCTATAACATAACAGGAAGATAATGAACTAAGAATGCTATTTTGATGGTTTATTAGACATTTAAATGTGAATAAAATTATTATTATATTATAGGTGAATTTGAAACTTCAAAAAAGGTCTCTACACATCATGATCAAGGTACTAGTAGAGAGATATACACCTATAACCACTATGTTTGACTGTATGCAACAGTCAGCTAAAGGGTGATGATTTTTAATGACTGGTATTATAAAAACATGAGTGAAGAGGTATAAAAAACTAATATATGATATTATAATGTTTAAATATTATCCATTCACTATTTTCAAGTCTTGTCTATCCTAAAACACCTACAAGTACAAAGCCTTGGGAAAGAATGTAGACTATAATTAAGGATAGTCAAATAGAAGATTAGGCAGTGAGAAGTATGTGGGGATTTGAGATGGTAAATATAAATATATTCAATTACATAATTATCATGGTGGTATATATATTACATTATCAATGGTAAAAAAGAAGAAGGGTAAACTTAATAATGCATTATATAGTCTACATGAAGGAACCATGCATGCTCAGTTTGCCTAATCAAGAAATGATCAAGTCACTTTGAGATAGTAGTGAAAACATGAGTATCAAGAATATAAAATGTTTCCAAAAAAATTATTTGATTTTATCATAATATGATGTGAAATCAGGTTGAAAGGGGTTTTCAAGAGCAATACATAGTCAATCTATGACTGGCATGCACAATCTGCTTTCCCACACAGACTGTCTTAGATATTGAAGGAGTTGGAAGGTCATATGACCTAACCATAGGAAAAAAATTGGTATATATGGTATCCATAACTTATAAAACCTTTTAAAATATTTATATTGTCTAATAAAATAGTGCAAGGACCCTCTATTTTACCTCTGACAGAAGACACTCCCTTGTGAACAAAACTAGTAGGTTTTGGAGAGTAAGGTATAAATATGATACTAGAATCTAGGGATACAATTAAATAAGGTTTATTAAGCTGTAATAAACCTATGTAAATAATGGAAACATACCATAGATGGGAGAATCATTATGAGATGCCCTAGAACCTCAAAGTTGTAGTCAAACCTACTTGGGTAGGGTTAGGCTTAAAAGCCAAAAGGAGAGTCATTATCACTTACACCTTGAGATAATATTTATAACCTATTAAAAATTGTTAATGGGGTCACTAAATATGTGTTAAATCTTTTTTAATATATAAAAACCCAATGGGATGGCCTAGACTACAGGGGTTATAATAGGCCTATTAGGCAAGGTTCAAGCCTAATGCCCAAATGAGAAGTCATCTTCATTATATAATGATACGAGAATTAAAATGGATTGGGAAACTTTTTTATGGTATCTCTAGACATTTATAGTCTCTTGAATGTATAGGAATCATAAAGAAGTCATTTTGGGGATCAAAGGTAGCATTAGGCCTATACAAAGCAAAGGAAGATCTCGATAGGCTAAGTTGAAGTCCTCACATCTTATTGGAGGATATTAATGGAGGAAAAATGAGTTTAGGGAGTTTTATATGGTCCTTTAACATCACATTAGTGTAATTTTTTTAACTTGAATGTCAGATCTTTATAAACAAACCTTAAGAATAAAAATCACTACAAACCCTTGCAAACACTTGAATAAGGATTAGTTTGAGGAAATGGAGATGTAAATATAATATAAAGGAATATTTTTCATATTATTATGTTTTAAAATTGTATATAACCTTATAAATATACTCCTAATACATTTATGTTGTACAAAATTAATCAAATGAGGTTTAAATAGGTTATTTTTAACAATTTTGTGTGTTTTATAGGTTCCAAGAGGAGTCTAAAGATGAAAAAAAATTGTGAGAAGTATTATTACTTGGGATAAACTATAATTTAAATTTATTTATTAATAAAAAAATCTAATTATTCAAAAAAAATAGATTCATCTCAACCAGTCAAAACTACCATAGTGATTAAGCTAGTGAGAAGGGTGGAAGACTTCAAGTAAGTTGATTTTAAGGTGTGACAAATTCCTATAAGGACATGGATGGTATTTAAAAGTTTAATACACTCCATTTTAATTATTTTAATGGTAAAATAAATACAAATTTGAGGCCAAGTGTGCAAGGCGTGGGAAAGAGGATTTTTTTAGATTATAGATGGTGATAGCTCTTTTTGGGAAGATTTCAGATGATCAAGACTAAAACCAATGCATGGAGAGGCATGTATAAAATAATTCCATATCATTATAATAATCATACGTATCCCTATTTAGTTTTTGGATGTTCAAATAGGTGTGGATGATGAAGGCATTTTTTTGAGCCAACACAAGAAGTTTCATGCCACTTTTCATGAATTTCATGCCTTGTATGGACACTTGTGCCCCTTAACCTTGCATGGTTAATTTAAAATTACATTATCATGAAAAATTAACTCCTTTTATTATATTTACAATTGTATTTGTGATATTTTGACTTCTCTTTTCTCCTGTCTCACAAATTTTATAAGAACTAGTGATTTTGGCCTTTGTAACCTATGTTTCACCTAAGTATGGTGAAGCCCTAATAATTTAAATACCATTTTATCAAAAATAATAATTATTAATTTTACCTATTACATGAATTTTATTAGTGTGTTCATTTGGAATGTTTAATTTTGCATAAGTGATGATTCTTGTTTCCTTAGCATGATTGTCATATTATCTAACCTATTTATAGTTGGAAAGCTTTTTATTGTAGGGAATGTGAAGTTTTTTATGATGTGTCAAGGTTGAATGACTTAGTTATTTAAATTTTTTCATTATAGGCCTTTTGTCTTGTCCTAATAGCCTAAACATTCAACACAACCTCATAATGTAACATTGATGTGAGAAGATGTAGATTGGAGAAATGTATGTTTGGTTAGTCCTTTTTTCTCATGTGTAACATGTATCTGGTTGGAATTCATCACCAAATTTGGTCTATCACCTCCTTTAGTATATTTTTCCTTAATTTTTTCTCTCTCCCTTCCCCCCTTAAATTTTAGGTGTAGTAGTGATCCAAAGTGGTACATCAAGGGAGCTAGCCATATCTAGAGATTCACCTCACTTTTAAGCTCACCCAAAACCTAGAAGTTTTTAAATTATGTCACTTGGATAAGAATATATGATACATCTCCTCAAAGGGTGAAAATCCAAGTGACAATAATTTTTAGCATGCCTGGTGGGACTCTTAGTCCAAGTAGTTGAAATGTTTTTGGTGTTGTCTTTCAATGCTCAATGTTTGAAGGCATCTATCTAAGCATTAATGAAAACTCTAAGATTACATAAACTAGTCAATCATCCCAAGCATTACTTTTTAATATTTTTGATAGTCATTCCTTGTGATCTTACTATGTAATGAGGTTTCATGGCTGATTTTGGTGTTGAGTACTATTTTACACAAGTTGGTGAGGTATATCCAGCCTATGACATTCCCTATCAACCCTGTCATGATCCTTACCAGCTCCAACATGAAGTGTAACAACTCTAATATGAATTTTATCATCCCATTAATGAAGTGTATCAGTCCTATATACAACCTTATCAATATCTTGCTCCTAATCAACTTAGCCACTTCTCAAGTCAATCCATTTCCACCTTCAAGTAAACACTCTTAGGATATGAAAGGTACATGATAGATCTTGACACACAAAGGTGATATGGTCTATATTTTCTTATTAATTTCATTCATAAGGTGAGATATTCATTAGATATGGTCAAAAAAGAGTATACACCTATTGAGAGATCCAATTGGCAAGGGCTCATAAGTGAGATGCTAGATGTGAGTGGCCTATTTTCATTCTTATAATATAGGATAAAAAATCATGAGAAGAAGCCTCACCAAACCTATCAACCTTCATATCCACTTATAAAATATTTCTATCAGTCCTACATTTTTCCCACTCATGAAGCCAATCAAGCATATTAAATTCATCCTTTTCTCAATTAGTTGGAAGAGAGAGTTGAAAACAGAAATGATGTTTTAAAAGCTAATCTTGATAGATAAATTGAGTTGGATAATATAAATATGCAAAAGTCCATGTCAACAGAAAAAAAATTATTATCTAATCCCTCATTTCCCTCAAAAATTAAATCCCTAGCTCAAGAAATGACCTCTAGATATGAAATTCCAACATGGAGACAAGGTGGATAATATAAGCCTAAGGATATTCCAATTTTATTAAACACTTCACCCACTCCTCAAATTGCATCAACACCTCATAGATAATAATTCTAATCCTAACATATTGAGCTGGATTAATATAGTGGAATCATGGGGAAATAAAGAGGATAAAAGCTATGATAACGAGTGTGAAGTTGAGAAAGAGTTTATCCTATGCAAGACCCTCCCATCCTTCCTCATGAGACCTATTTTATTTCATGTCAAACCTATTTTAATCCTCATCCTCATGAATATTCCTATGAAATTAAAGAATGAATTTTCCAAGCAAACCTATCCAATAAAATTGAAGAGCTAGAGTTAAGGATGAAATTGCTAAGTCAAGGTGTGATCAAAGGTTTTGACCCCAAAGAAGATCCTATGCCTAAACATAACCCATATAAACTCCCTCAAGAGAGTGCTCAAGTTGGATTAAATTTAAATTAAATGATTGTCAAGTGGAAGGAAGATAACCAAGCTATTTTATCCCAAGGTCTATCTACCATTCATTAAGAACTCCCAAAAGGATCCCCTACTATGCATTTTCAATCTGATTTTGACCCCTATGTTCTACCTCCACCAACTATTTCATATTGTCCTCATATCATCATCCTTTGCCTTGATGGATATATGGTATGGGAACCTAAAGACGAAAATTTGGTTGAGAAATATTTATAACTCTTTCTTGAATAAAATGCAACTCGTTAGGAGCCTCATTGGGCTAGGTCACTAGATTTCAAGATGCCTAGTCTTGGCATCACCAAGAAGGAAAAATAAATTGAAGATATTGAATCCCTTGAGAATAAAAATAATATTATGACAATGGAGATATATATTCAGAGCATTCAAAAGGTCCTAAATGCTAAGGAAGAGGTGAGTCCTTGTGTTGAGACTTCTTGTTTAGTTGATAATGAAGAATTCCCTCCTTTTGTCAAAGAAGAAATATTGGATGAAGTCCTTTTGGATTCTAAAGAAGAATATGGAGGAAATTTATCTTGTTCAATTTCATGATGTTGATAAAAAGGAAGATGAGGACTTGGTGGTAGAAATTTGAAAAAAATTGTAATGAGTGTGATTCTATCAAGGGGTCTACAACTTCTTTAGAGTTGATTGCAAGTGATGGTGAGTAATATGACATTTTTAAAAGTATCATGGATGAGCAAGAGAAAAGTTCACCTCAGCCTTTGGAGGTCAAGACAATTTTTTATTGCCCTCAATATTTGAATGAATAAGAAACTACTTATCTTGATATCATGCCTATAGAGAAGATGCAAGTTGATCATGAGATGAATAGTGGGCAAAAGTATGAGGTATGTGAAAAAGGCCAAGAGGAATATATCTACATTGGAGACATACTTGAAGATGGTATAATTGATAGAATAACAAGTGAGGTGCCAAGTAGTAGGTCTAATCTATCAAGTTTTCAATCTAAAGAGCAACATGGTTGGCACCATGATTCATCTCATGAAGAAGGCGATGGAAGAAACTTTCCTTTTGATCCTGAAAAGGGAGGTATGCTTAATTTTTATTTATATATAGTTATTTTCTTCTTGTTTCCCCTAAGTGCTTTAAGCACATGTGTGTGTCCTTTGCTTTATGTGGTTGAGGTGGTTAAGTGGTTTTGTCTTGATCAAAGCTTATGGTAAATGGTCAGAGGTATTTTTTTTCATACTTTTGATGAATCCCTAAGCCTAATGGACTAATAAGGCTACTGGTCTAGTTAGCATATTAGGCATGCTACCCCTATGAGTCACTAATTTGTTGACCAAATTTGACCTTATAGAACAAATTAGGACCCCTATAGGTAAAAACTTGAGTTTTAGGTGTTTTAGGGGTATAAAATTTATTCATAACATGTATCATATGTTATTTTATGTAATTTAATACCACATTAGCCTTGGTCATTAGTCATATTAGCCAATATATCATTTTGATTCATTTGGGGGTCATAAATAGAGAATTTAATGACTTATACAGCCTCCTAGGAAAATTTAAATATGAAAATAGGTTATGTAACTTTTCATGTGTCCTATTATGTCTAAGATAACTATTTCTAATGGAAAGTGGTAGGTTCTTCAAAATAAAGAGCCATTTTCTTGTGAAAGGGAAGAGTGTGGCACTTGTATGGCCTATGGGAGATGGTGACAAATGGTAGAAGGTGATGTAATGTATTTTAATATTCATCACACTCATATAAATTCTTGAAACACTTTTTAAGTTCTATAAAAGGCCCAAAACCATTCTACTCCTTTCTTGCCCTTCTAGACATACAAAAGTGATCAACAAGTTCATGTTTGGTACAATCAGTTGGAGAACTTCCATGTCAAACACCTTTGGTAAATGAAGGTAAAATCAAAGAGATTAATTTAAATAACAAGATTTATAATAATTGTGGCTTGTGATTTATGAAACATCCTCATGAAGTTGACTATGTCTTTCTTCTTACTAATTTATGTGCCCTGCACATTTTGCTCTTATTTGGATGATTTCATATAATCCAATTACTAAGGTTGGTTATAGAGGATTTTTAATCCATTATATAATATATATATATATATATATATATATATATATATATATATATATCATTTAAAAGTGTTTTTATGGGATAATTATCTAATATTTCAAGTGAAGATAGTTTTCTATGTAATAGGTAGGTTTCTACAATTTTCAAGATTCTTATGCTTTAGCAATGACTCTAACAGGTGGAAATAGGTTAATTACCATGTCTTAAATTTTCTATTGGTCCCATAATATTTATTTATTCATTATAAAAATAAATATTCATAATTTATAGTCATATGCAAGACACACAGTCACATTAGCATGCACAATCAAATTTTTGCTTGATCTTGATTGTAACCATGGGGTTTAAGGAGTGTCACATTGAAATGGAGTGAGAGAGAGTTTGTTTTAAGCTATGTAACATCATAATGTTTGATTTCAACACCATGAGGAAAAATAAATTAAATTTAAGGAAAAATGTATATCCATTATCCAACTAATCCTGACTACCTATACATGGCATGCCTACCTAAACCATATATTTTACCTAAACTCACATTATTTACTATGTATACAAATAACCACCTATAGGTGGCCTTAACATAGATATGAAGTTTTATATGAAGGTGTTGAAATAGGTGGTAAAAACCTTATTAATGTTTTAAATTCATTCAGAAGACCATGATAGATCTAGTTTTAGAGTTAGATGAGCAAATGGAGGTCGAAAACCATGCTAAGGATTCAATGATAGTATTCAGGGTTTTTTCCCCTAAAAGATGAAACTAGAGCACATTGGTGTTTTGTTGATAACTTGAAATAGGGATACTAAAGGGTTTGCATCATATATATGGGTATACCTTGTATCCCCTATCATAGATAATATCCATACAAAGTTTGGAGATAAAATGGTCAATGGAGATTGATTGTTGGGAGGCCTAAATTTTCATCTTTAACTACTAAATTTGGGTCGTTAAATTTATAGGTCTGAGCTATAAGAGACTCCATCTAATATTACAATGATAAGGAATATTACCATTTTTAAAAATAATTATGGGGTTGAAATAAATACCAAGTAGCATGATACCATCAAGAAGAGTTGGTTATGATGTTTCAAAGCCTTAGGAACACATACATGTATCCCTTCTCAAAATAAATGTTCACCTACAATAGAATAGGCAAATAGTGACCTAAGCATGGTACTTTGATGGTGTCTTATCCATTTCAAGGTGAATATAGTTATGATTAGATTCTAGGTGACTTTAAAACTTCAAAAAATGTCTATACACATCATGACCAAAGTCCTATTAGAGAAATATGCACCTACAACCACTATGTTTGACTATATACAATAGTGAGCTAAAGGGTGAGCATTATTAATAAATCATATTGTCCAATCATGAGTTAAGAGGTAAAAATAACTAATAAATGATATTTTAAGGTTTTAATAGGATCCATAAACTATTTTCAAGTCTCTTCCATCCTAAATCACCTACAAGTAAAGTGCCTTGGGTAAGAATATAGTCTATAATTAAGGACAATGAAATAGAAAATTAGGAAGTGAAAGGTATGTGGGGAGTTAAGATGGTAAATAAATATATAATACATTACATTATGATCATGGTTCTATTTATAAGACCTTATCAATGGTAAACAAGTATAAGGGGAACCTTAAGAATGCATCACACAGTCTACATGAAGGAACCCTACATGCTCAGTCTACCTAATCAAGAAATGATCAAGTCACTTTGAGAAAATAATAAAAAAAATGAGTATAAGGCATATATAATGTTTCCACATAAGTTATGTTATTTTATCATAATTAATATGATTTGAAATTAGGGTGAAAGGGGTTTTCAATGGAAATACATAGTTAATCTACGACTATCATGCACAATCTACTTTCCCACACAATCTATCTTGGAGCTTGAAGGAGTTGGAAGGTAATATGATTTAACAAGAGGAAAAAAAATGTAAAATTTGTCTCCATATCTTTTATAACCCTCTCAAATCTTCATATTTTTTGATAAAATATAGAGAGTGCCCTCTTTTTTGTCTTAGACAAAAGGCACTCCCTTATGAACAAAATTGGTAGGTTTTGGAGTGTAAGGTGGAAAGATGAAACCAAATAATAGGGAGACCATTAAATAAGATGTATTAATATGGAAAAAACCTAGGTAAATAATGTAAAATATCATATATGGTGTAATCTTTACAAGATGGCCTAGACCCTCAAAGTTGCAATCAAACCTACTTCGGTAGGGTTAGGCCTAGAAGCCAAAAGGAGAGTCACTATCATTGCAACCTTGAGATAATATTTACAAGATATTTAAACATTTTTATGGGGTTAATAAATATGTGTTGAATATTGTGTAATTTATATAAACCTAATGAGATGGTCTAGACGATAGGGGTTACAACAAGCCTATTAGGCAAGGTTCAAGCCTAATGCCCAAATGATAAATCATCTTCTTTCTATCATGATCTGATCATTAAAATGTATTGTTACATGTTTTTAGGGTATTTATAGATATTTATAAGATTATTTTAACGTATATTAATCCCAAGGAAGTCATTTTGGGGCTCAAAGGCAACATTAGTCATGTGTAAAGAAAAGGAAGAGCTTGATAGGCTAAGTTGAAGTGCTCACATATTCTTAGAGGATTTTAAAGGAAGAAAAAGGATCTTAGGGAGTTTAATAGTCTATTTTAAAATCACATTAGTAAAATTTATTTTTAACTTCAATGTTAGAGCTTCATGAACAAAAATTAAGAATAGAAAGCACTCAAAACCCTTACAAACCCCTGGATAAGGACTAGTCTAAGGAAATGGAGATGTAAACCTACTATAATGTAATATTTTTCCAATTATAGTGTTTTAAAATTTTATAGGACCATATAAAGATACTCTCCATACTTTTATATTGTATTAAATTATACGAATGAGGTTCAAAATAGGGTATTTTTTATCATTTTATGTATTTTGTAGGTTTTAGGAGGATTATAAATATGAAACCAACTTTGGGAGAAGTATTAGGAATTTTTATTACCCATAATTTATATATAATTATTCATAATAACTCCTAAGTTTAAAAAAAAATAGATTCATCTCAGCCAGTCAAAATTGGCATAGTGAATAAACTAGTGAGAAGGGTGGAAAACTTCAAGTACATTGATTTTAAGGTGTGTTTGATGCCTATAATGCCATTAAAGGTATTTAAAAGTGTCAATACCTCAATTTTATGGATTTTAATGGAAAAATGAAGTCAAATGTGAGGCCAAGTGTGAAAGGTGTGGGAAAGATGAGTTTTTTAGATTACAGATGGTGATAGCTCATTTTGGGAAGATTCCAGATGATCAAGACTAGAACCAATGCATGGAGATGCATTTATAAAATACTAAAATCTCATTCGAATCATCATAATTATCCATAGTTATTTTTGGGATGTTCAAATAGGTGTGGATGATGAAGGCATTTTTTTAAGTGAACACAAGAAGTTTCATTCCACTTTTCATGAATTTCATGCCTTGTATGGACACTTATGCCTCTTGACTTTGCATGGTGAATTAAAAATTAATTTATAATGCAAAAATAATTAATTTTAGTATATTTATAAGTGTATTTTTGATATTTTGACTTTTATCTTCTCCTCTCTCTCTCTCTCTCAAGTTCTATAAGAACTATCCATTTTGGCCTTTATAACTTATGCTTCACTTGAGTATGGTGAAGAATTACTCATTTTCATACCATTTGATAAATAATAATACTGAGTTTTACCTCTTCTATGATTTTTATTAGTGTGTTCATTTATAATGTTTAATTTTGCGTAAGTGATGACTCTAGTTTTCTTTAGCACTGATTGTCTCATTCTCTCACCTATTAACAGTTGGAAAGATTATTCTTGTAGGTCATGTGAAGATTTTTATGATGTTCCAAGGTTGAGTGAGTTAGTTTATTCAAATATTGTCATTTTAAGCCTCTTTTCTAGTGCTCCTAGCCTAAACATTTAACACAACCTCATAATATAACATTGATATGAGAAGATGTAGACTGGAGAAGTGTATGTTTGGTTAGTCTTTTGTTCTCATGTGTAACATGCATCTAGTTGGAAGTCATCAAAAAATTTAGTGTATCACCTCCTTTAGGATAGTTTTCTTTCATGTTTTCTCTCTCTTTCCCCCCCCCCCAAAGTTTAGGTGTAGTAGTGATCCAAAGTGGTACATCAAGGGAGCTATCCCTATGTAGAGATTCACCTCACTTTGAGGCTCACCCACAACCTAGAAGTGTTTAAATTATGTCACTTAGATGAGAAATTTTGAGACATCTCCTTAACAGGTGCAAATCCAAGTGACAATAATTTTTAGCATGCTTGGTGGGACTCTTAGTCTAAGATGTTGAAATATTTTTGGTGTTGTCTTTCAACAATCATCCGTTAGAGGCATCTATCTAAGCATTAATGAAAAATCTAAGATTACATGGTATTGAAAAATAAAAATAAATCATGACACACTATAATATATTATATAAATATTCACCAAAGGGTTTCAAATAATATGTAATGATGCTCAAAAAATGGTGGGCTACACATCTATCTATCTACTATGCTTTATTGAAAAAATAGGAGGTCCTCTTTAGATTTTAGATGTTTTACGTATTTATAATTACCTAAGAGTCTCACCAAGAATGCTAAAATTTATTGTCACTTGGATTTTTACCCTTTGAGGATACGTCTCAGATCTCTTCATCCAAGTGGCATAGTTGAAACACTCCTAGGTTGTGGGTGAGCCTAAAAGTGAGTTGAATCTATAAATAGGGCTATTTCCCTTGATGTACCACTTTAGATCACTCATACACCTAAAATTTGGGTGGAGGGGGGGGCCGGGGGGGCGAAGGTAGAAATAAAACATGAAAGAAAACTATCCTAAAAGAGGTGATACACCAAATTTGTTGATGACTTCCAACTATCTCTTGAAAACTGATAAAAAAGGATAGTCATCCATGTTGCCCCCCAACTGCCTCAAAAAACATAAATTGAATTTTTTTAATGTGTGTATAATTATGCCTAGTTTGTTACCATATAATTTTTTTTCATTTGGATCAATGAAAAAAATACATAAACATTAATAGGCATGTATATGTGCAGCATGTAATAGCCTGAAATAGGTGTAGTTAGAAATAAATATAGTTTGAACCCTTAAAATAGACTAAAAATTATAAAAATCATATATTTGAAGAGAGGATAGTGTGTTCATCGTGATGGAAATAATTTTTTGAACTTTGATATTGAGATCCATAAAGTATTTTGTGATTAAAGTTAAATTTGTTGGTTTTTGTCAAAACTCTCAGTCTCAACTGTAGATGCATAGTCATAAGCCTCTAGCTCATAAATTCAATCCATTTTTAAGCCTAGAGGCTTGGTTTTTAATTAAAATTCAAATAATGTGTATGTGTTATATAATGTATACTCATTATTTTTAAATAACACAAAAAAAATAAATCTCATGTTTCTTATAGGGGAAAGGTCTCATTAGACAAAACATCACATTAGACTCCAATATTTTTGGCCATTTCAAGGTCTTAACTACTTATACCTTAGGTTTTAAGGTCTAACACATTATACATTCTACAATATAATTGATTTTCTCATTAGAGGTCATAAATTTTTTTTTAAACCTATGATCAAAACTTAACCTTTAAAGCACCAATCATTGTGCATTGGAGTATCGATACATGACTCTTGTCAAGATGAAATTAATTAATTTTAATTTTATATAATAATTGTTGAACAAGTATTAGATTTTACATGCTCAACATATGGTGTACATTAATATTTATATACACCATTATGTTTCATCAATATAATACATGTTAACAAAATCCTTGTTTGACAATTAGAACATGCACAGTAACTGGGACCTTTCCCCTCATAGGGCAAGGATATACCTTACTACCTTACTTACCTAAAATGATACTTGTATTTATTTTTTATAATATCCTACCTTCCTAAAATATTATCTTACCCTTTTGTTGTTTTTTTATATATTTGACTACACTCCTTTATTTATAAATTTTTAACTAATGTATTTAAGTGGAAAACCCATTGAATTAGACTATGTAGTATAGATAATATTTTGTAAGTAGAAATAAGAATTGATCCTCTTATATAACAGTGCATCTCTTGGATATCCAATTCAATAATACTATATAATAGAGCCCAATACCTATGAATCATGCCTTGGATTATCCCAAAAACATTCCTAAAACATGTTTAATAAAGTCCCTTAAGTTTCATCCAAGGTTACTTAGTGCATGTTATTAAATAGGTGCATTTGAGGTCCCAATTGAAAGTATAACAAGAGTCTTCTATTGTCACAATTATTCATGATTTGTAATGTATTCAAATATGTTATTCAAATTTTACCTAAATTAAGATCTCTTGTGAAAATATGGTTAATCTTCCATTCTAGGCACCTCCTTCATCTACCCCTCCATCACACATGGGATAACCTTCAACCACTCCATCCATTCCAACCTCATATGAATAGTGTGTCTTTGACATGGGACAATTCCTAGCTACGCCATGGATGAAATAATTACAAGCTTAAAAATAAGCTAGAAAACACTTAGTGATTATAAATATTATAGAGTTTTATACCTTGATACATGTAATTGGGATGGTAAGATAGGAAAGTAGGATTATGGGTACAAGGTATGTACATGTTTTTATTAAAGATTTTGGTCAATTTGGGTACACATTTTGTTTTGTATAAGATTTGGTTTTGAGCTCAATAAATATGAAATGGCCACATGTATCCATTAGTGATGATGTGGTATTAAGATGTGGTGCCTATATTGATGAATGTATAAATTAGAAAATATTAAAATGAAATAGGGACTTTGTTCAAAACAATTAAGGGATGGCTATGTTTTATAAATATATGGTGGCATAGACTTGGCATTGACCAAGTATGATATATGTATAATTTACCATAGATCAAACTCTATTGAGCTTATTCAAGATACATTAAAGGTGATAATTTCCCCTAAATCTAATACCTACTTCCTATCAAGTATGATGCTAAGCAAAGATAACCTATAATTATTCATGTGGATGATGAAATTCTCACCTTATATATATGGTTGGTCAAAATTGAATACCAATGTGCATCCCATTATTGAAGGTTTTAAGATTATATATTTTGTACATATATCTTCAAACATCTTATTCATATTTCATTGTAATGAGCTTAAAACTTATGATGTGGACTACAAGAAAGTAGTACATTTCATAATTCTTACTCTAGCTTAGGATTTGAGGTTGAGGAGTCCATTATTGAATTTCATTCTCTCTTATGTGTAGGACTTAATATGATAAAAGTTTGGAATCTAGAGGTAATTCAAGGTAGAGGGATCTAAATAATTTGAATACATATATAGAAAACTAATAACATCTAGTGTTTGCTCAATTTGAATGGGATGGTAAAGGGCTCTACATGATAATTTTTATAAAATAATGGTAATTTAGAGGTTCATATCAAGTGAATTATTTACTAGACATGAGTTTATTAGATCAATGGAAATATTTAAACATTATTGGCTTATATATATGTATGAAAAATTTGTGAATATGCATTAGTTTGATTGGTTAGAGGTGATGAGACATTTTTAAGTATCAAAGATTTGTATATTTGACAATTTTAACACTTCTCCAGGTGTATTATACCTATATATGTGGAAATACTTGATTGGATTGGGTGTTCTAAGGCTCTTACAAATCTAATGCTTCTAATAAAAATTCAAATTAGGTTTTTGACAAAAGTATATATGTGTACAAGATACACATGTGGTGATGTATCTAATTGTATCAAGCCTCATAGGTATATGATATCTATTTAATACTTCTATCATCTATCACCTCTAATAGTGCTAACACTTTTGAGAATCTATGAGGTACACATGGTGATATATAATTATATTTGGCCTCCTAAGTCATTGTCAACTCTAAAACTTCTAGGACTTGGTGCATTTATGATAAATTCATCACTTTTGGGATTATAAGGTACACACGTGGCACAACAATGTTTAATTATAAGGGAAATTCAATAAACAAGGCATAAGAGGCCAATTTGAACCCCTTATTGACATAACTATAAGAGTGTGATATATGATTTCGGATAAAATTAAGCACAATTCAATCTATCATAAATTGAACTAATTAGTTGATTAGTTTAATTAAGGATGTGATTTGGGAAAATTTCAGCCCTTAAACCAAATTTATGGCCCAATCTATGGTATAATCTATATGAAACATGTATGGCTGAACTAACCCTAATTTAGTCATAAATGTAAATATGAATGTAAATGTGGCCAATCTCAACCCATTGAACCCAAATTAGAGTCTACGATGTGATTAAATGGGATAAATTAGGTAACATTTCATGACATGTTGATTATAAACCCTAATTTTATCACTTTAACATGTACAATTACCTTAATACCTAATTTCATGACATATACACATGTAAAAAACCATTACACTAAGCCCCTAGCCCTAAATCCTAGTTTTATAACAAACATAACCCTTAAGTTCCATGATTTCATTATAAATGCATAAATTCATGAATGTGATTAGTGCCAATTTGTGAACCCATTATTCACCTAGTTTTATAAGGACCTATGATGGGATTTTGGGAAAAATTAGTTCATTTAATCTTACATATTGAGACTTATTACATCATATGATAGTTTTATTACTTCATAATATTATCAAGAGTCTTATTGCATCATGTATTGGAGATTTATGCATCATATTGAGGATTATTACATCATATAATAGCCTTATTATAGCATATTGAAGATTTATTGCATCTTATGATAGTCTTATTACATCATATTATAGTCTTATTACATCATATGATAGTATTATTTCATCATATGATATCGTTATTACATCATATTGACATTTAATGCATCATATGATAGCCTTATTACAAAGTTTGATAGTCTTATTGCATCGTATTAGGGATTTATGCATCATATTATAGTCTTATTGAGTCTTATTGCATCATATTATAATATTATAGGGGATTTTATGCATTGAATATGAGTCTTTCTACTTGTTTTTGTAGTATATTCGTATACTTTAAGAAATGTGTACATGTTATAATAACATGTATACATTATAGGAATGCATACACATTTATATAACATGTATTCATTCTTTGAAGTAAAAACAAAAACATAATTTTAAACGTCTATTTTTATCTCAAATCAATATTGTTGTCCCCACAAACATTCCTTGCATACTCTACATATTCTCTATGTACTTTTTTTGCAGTTTTTTTGGACCTCACATTTTAAAGAACATTCTTGGTTAATTTTTTCAAAATGAGCTCTGATTCACATTAAAGGAAGAGGAAGAAGCTAACGAACAAAACACTAGAGCAATTAGAAGAGTTGAGAGAAAAAACAAGGTATGAATGCAAGAATTTCATTCTAGACAAGGCACAAACACTAACCCTAATGAGCCAAATGCCTTAGATAACGAGGTGATTGGAAATAATGAATTTAATAATGATGAAACTAAAAATAATGATTGAATTATGATTATATTCACAATAATGAATTGAATTATGATGAAATTGATAATAAAAAATTAGATGATGTTGGAAATTCGCATTCACATTCAAAATTCAAAGTTTTTTATTTTATTGATGAAGAGCCTATGCATGATACTTTACCCACCAACAATGAAAAAAATTTAATGGACTCAAATAATGATGAAATTAACAATTAACAAAAATTAATAGAAACATATAATATTAAAACAAACAACGAAGAAAATTTCATGGAAACATATAATGATTTTGAAACACCCTCTGAATGGAATCCACCAATAACAACCTCAAAAAATTGTGAATAGAAAAGACAATTAATCAATTGAAGTTTCTAAAAATATTTTGAAACCCATGAATAAAATATTTTTTGACCACCATTCAAGAAGTCTGGCTCAATAAATTTGGGATAGTTTCTTTTATATATTGTAGTATGATAGTTAAAGATGTAAATTATTTGTTTCATTGATGAAATTGGTTAAGATGAGGCCTAAAATGTACACATTAGGAAAAATAACATCTAATATGGATGATGATAATAATGAAATTATTTAAAATATACATGATTCATATCATATTCTACACCTAAAATCATGCAACAAAGATTGTAATGTTGCTTAGTGTATAATGACAACTTGTGCAGTAAGTGCTGAAATAGGGAAAAAATGATTGATTTCAAAAACAAGTCAAACACTTGATATAAATATAAAAATATTCATGAATTAAATTTCAAGACATGAAAGATTTAATGAACCCAATACAAATGATCTCTATGAATTCTCTGTTAGACTTCCATAAAAGGACAAAGCTATAGTCGATGCTTTGAAAGACTTACTTGCACAATTTTAGAAAGATAATACAAGAGTTTTGCCCAATGTAAGTGATGTAGTGAAAATAATAATTGGTTCTTGTAATCGTGAAGAAAATCTGAAACATTTCTTGGATATGAATCAAACACAATTGTACTCTATGTTTTTGGAAAAACATCCACAGATTGTTATTAGTCAAGATTTTTTGAGATGGAAAAACCTTTTTATGTAAAAATAAATCACACACGCATCGCTTATTATTGTAGGAAACATGTTTAATTTTCAATTAACTATGATTTTTTTCACCATATTCATTGTACTTTGCATACAAAAAACATTTTGTAGGAGTGTGGCATAGAATTTCTACCAAAATCAGCTAGGAAATTGATTCCAAATATTTTTTTATCAAAGACCATATGGATAGTTATTTTATAAGAAAACATGTTTGATGGAAATTTGAGCATTTATATTGGATTACCAAAATTAAAAACATGTATCCATGAGGAGTGTACAAGTGAAAATGGATAGGAACTAGTTGGTTTGAGCAAATATAGATCTATGAATTATCAAGTAAAAGATGGAAAATAATCTAAAAGGTGGGAGCCTGTTATAAAAGAAATACATATTTCAGAATCTATGGTTGAATTCATAGATAAAATTATTTATGAATATACAAGGCACACATATAAGGATACATGGTTGGGTGAAAATTTAAATCTAAGAGAGGACACATTCACACTTGATTATATTATTTTAGTAGTATAATTTTCTAAAAATTACACATTCAAACCATAAATGGAAGTTCAATCATAGTATTACAACTCAACATGATTTTCTATATTTGTGTATATAACACTCATGCATGCACCTGATAATACAAAGGAAGATCAAAAAATATTAAAGGAGTACCATGTATAGATCAATGATGATTGATCCCATTATACAAAGTATGTGCAAGGTTGTTTTGAGAAGTTCTATGGATATTTGACTTAGAGGAACATTATTTTCAAACAACATTACATTTCGTCAAATAATTTCAAATCACAATTCAAGAATGCACTGATGTTTTATTGGTTGAGTACAATGCATGTTACCACTAGTTTATAACATATTTTGAGTTTCATTGAGGCTAGCCATGGAAAAGGGGAGCATGAAAGTGCTAGAGAATGTGTAAAGAGTCATTTCAAGGGAGGAGTTAAAATTTGACAATGTTACTAATTTTATTGATGCAAAAACTGTGGTTAAATGGTGTAATAAGAACATATGCCATGGTTCTCAATTAAATTAAACAATTCATAGACATTTCTTGGTTAATGGAGGAAAAAGACTTGGAAAATTATGATGATTGTATGACTCTAACAGGTTCAAGTGAGCTCCACTCATTTCATATCTCAAATTTAGGTTCTTGGACTATTCATATACGACATTTAACATGCTTTTATTTTGCATGCATAGAATATATTTGGAATGAGTGTGACTCAAAAGAGTGGGTGGAAGACTAGATTTACAAAATTATAATACCAATCAACACATATTAGGTTCCACCAATATTTCATCTTATAAACATAACATCATCACATGAATTTAACCATATATCCGATCTAGTATAGCCAAGTAGAAGATTAATCTTTATATACTATTTATTCTCATAATATATCTTCATAGTGTCATTAAATTTGTTTATGATGCAAGACATGTTTTGGTAGTTATTATAGATGAGGATAATGAAGAGGGAACAAATTACTACTTATGTCAATGTGTATATGGAAATAAAACATTGATTTCCTCAATCGTAGATGGAGAAAACATTGATTATCCCACTAGGTCTATCGTAGTCATTGGAACTTGGCTTTGATGATATCTTATACAAAATTTGAATGTATAGTTGTCTAAATATTTTCAAATGCATAGGAAGATATTGCACTATTCAAATTTGGTTCTTGTAATTAATATTTAATTATGAATATATTATGGGAGGCTAAAAAACAAGAATCTATGGAAAGATTGTGAGTTAGACCATGAATCTATTCTTGATACTATCAAGATTAGAGTAGATTTAAGTGGTTAATTAGATTAAAATACATAGGTATGTTGACTTTTAAAATGTAGATGTAATCAATGTTACCAAATGTTTTTGATTTTTTAGGTAGTATGTGTATAAATTTCATCTTTAATTACTTACTACTAACATTTCTATAGCTTAGTGGTGCCAATTCATCTTCCACCTTCACATGGTTGAAACTATTAGTAAATAATTTCATATTCTTGAATCTAAGAGAAGTTTACTAAAAGTACTTGGTGTTTTTGTGATACTAAAAAATTGCTCTTGACAAGTTTATTTCTCCTTGTAGCCTTCAAAACACATTTGTTGTCAATGTTTCTGTGCTCCATAATAGTAGTGAAAATGCACTTTTGGGTGGAATTTGATGTTATAATCATCGGAGCACATGTAATTTGCCTATATAGATGTGCTCAAAGTGGTGGATTTGCACCTGCTAGTTTTGGAGGTAAAATTGCTATTTAGAGGTCAACAAGTTGTTTCTTCACTTCCAAAAATTCACATTTTAAGACCCATTACTAAAACTTGATCCATGAATTTATCTTAGAGGTTATTTAGACTATATTAGAGTTTAAATTATAGGGATTTCCCATGAATAAGAGGGATATTATGATTCCTCCATATAGCTTATAGTTTTGGTTATATTCATGCCTAAAGTTAGGCTAAAAATTAACATCATTCTTGTATTGGGAAGGGTATTATTGATCCGAGAATGGGTAGAGGGTTCATCGATTAGGCTAGATGGGAGGCCAAAAACCTATTCCTAGAAATTATTCACCCCTTTGAACCTGTTGGTAGTGCTAGTTTTCATCCAACAAGCACCAAAAATTGAGTTATCAGACCATAGCTTCAACTTTGACAACATTTATTGTTAGTGTTTTCATGATTCAGAATAGTACTAAAAATTCATTTAATAGTGGAATTAAATGTGTTTGTAATGATAATTTTTAGACAACAAGCATCAAAAATTGAGTTTTGAGATAATAGCTTTCACTTTGACAACATTTATTGTCAATCTTTTCGTGCTTTGAAATAGTAGTGAAAATCCACTTATGGGTGAAATTAGATGTCAAAGTCATTATATAACATGTAATTTTCCTATATATATACGTGCTCAAAGCGGTGTATTTTTACTTGAATGTGTAGGAGTTTAAATTGCTAGTTAGAGATCATTAAGTTGTCTCTTCATTGCCGAATCATTACATTTGAGGACCCGTTACTTTACCTTCTACCATGAATTGATATTAGAGGTGATTTAGAATATATTAAAGGTGTAATTAGAGGTATTTTCCATGTAAATTAAGGATCTTATAGTTCTTCCATATGATTTATTATTTTGGTTTTATGTATGCTTGAAGTAAGGTTAAAAAATAACATCTTTCTTGTATTAAGAAGGGCGATCTTGAGCTCAAAATGGGTGGTGTTTTGTCAATAGGGATATATGGGAGGCCAGTAAATTAGGCCTAGATGTTATAAACCCATTTCAACATGTTGGTAGTGCCAATTTTTTACCAATAAGAAATGGAAATTGATTTCTTGGACTCTAGCTTCAACTTTCACAACATTTATTGTCAGTGTTTTCGTGCGCTAGAACAGTAGTGAAAATGCACCTGTAGGTGGAATTAGATGTCACATTCATTGGAACACATGTAATTTTCCTATATATATGTTCTCAAAGTGGTTGATTTGCAACTGCTAGTTCAAGATGTAAAATTTCTAGTTGGAGGTCAATAAGTTGTCTCTTCACTACCAAAAAATTACATTTTAGGACCCTTTACTTGAAATTCTACCATGAATTTACCTTATAGGTTATTTATAATATATTTATGGTTAAATTAGAGGTATTTATTACACATAATATGGATATTTTTTTCCTACATAAGACTTATAGTTTTGGTTTTATGTGTGCCTAAAGTTAGGCTAAGACTTAGCATATTTCTTATATTGGGAAGGGCATTCTTGAGTCTAGAATGGGTGGTGGATTTATTGATGGGGATATATGGGATGAAAAAAATATGATTATTGATGTTATATACCCTTTTTAATGTGTTTTTAGTTCTAATTTTTATACAACAAGCATTGAAAATTGAGTTTTGAGATCATAGGTTTAACTTTGACAACATTTATTGTCAGTCTTTTTGTGCTTTGAAATAGTAGTGGAAATACACTTGTGGATGGAATTAGATGTAATATTCATTATATCACATGTATATATATATATATATATGATCAAAGTGCTATATTTTCACCTATTGGTCTTAGAGGTAAAATTTCTAGTTGGAGGTCAACAAGTTGTCTCTTTACTACCAAAATGTTGTATTTTAGGATCCATTATTGCAACTTATACCACACATTGCTCTTAGAGGTGATTTAAAATATATTTGTGGTGAAACTATATGGATTTAACATTCATAATAAGGATCTTATGGTTCCTTCATATGACTTATATTTTTGGTTTTATGCATGCCTAAAGTTAGGCTAAAAATCAACATCTTTATTATATTGGGAAGGGCATTCTTGAGCCCAAAATAGGTGGTGGGTTTGTTGACCTGGATAGATGGGAGACCAAGAACTAGTTATTATATATTATTTTCCCCTTTGGATTTGTTGGTAGTGCTAGTTTTCTACTAACAAACACTAAAAATTTAGTTCTCATATTGTAGCTTCAACTTTGACAACATTTGTTGTCAGTGTTTCCATGCTCTAAAACATTAGTGAAAATGCACTTGTAACACCATTTATTTTTCCTATAATAAATGTGATAGATGGGAGGACAAAAACCTAGTTATGGACATCATCCACCCTTATAAATGTATTTTTAGTGTTATTTTTTAGCCAACGAGCATCAAAAATTAAGTTCTCAGACCATAGCTTCAAATTTAACATTTGTTGTCAGTATTTCCATGCTCCATAATAGTAGTGAAAATTCACTTGTAGGTGGAATTGGATATCACAATAATTATATCATGTGGAATTTTCCTATATATATATATATATACTAAAATTAGTGTATTTGAACCTACCAGTCTCAGAGGCAAAACTACTAGTTGGATGTCAACAAGTTGTCTCTTCACTACAAAAAAGTTAAATTTTAGGACCCATTTTATTAACTTCTACCACAAATTTATATTATAGGTGAATAAAAATAAATTTGGGATGTAATTATAGGGTTTTCCAATGCACATGAGGGAACTTATGGTTCCTATATATGACTTACATGTTTGGTTTTATGCATGCTTAAAGTTAGGCAAAAAACTGGCATCTTTCTTGTATTGGGAAGGGCATTCTTGAGCCCAAAATGGGTGGTGGGTTTTTCAACTAGGCTATATGGGAGGCCAAGAACATGGTATTGGATGTTATCCAACCCTTTTAATGTGTTTATATAACTGGTTTACTATTTGGAGTCCATTAAGAAGACAAGATGAGACTTGTATGTGAAATGGGATGTTGGAGTGAGTTGGACAACTTGAAATGGTAATGATGGTGTTTCATTGAGGTTTCATGAGCATTAAATATCAATAGGGTCTTAGATCACTTGATAAATATTCATAAACACATAATTATTCAATAATAGTCAAAATATTCCACCTATATTCCATCCTTTAGGTTAGTGTGCATAGATACAACAATTGGGATTCTACAAAGTCAAACATGCTATGAAAGGTTTCCAAAGAACACCTATAGTCATACCCTCAAAACATGCACCTCTAGCTAGGGAAACATAGTCATGAAGTCAAGATTGTCAACAATTTTTTTTTTCAAAGAAATATTTTCAAAAAATATGCCTACAATCATCATAGGGATTGAACATGAAGATGTAGTACAAGAATTTGTATAGAAGTTGATTGTGTGAGGCCCAAATGCCTTACTAAATGGTTAAAACATGTTACATGAAGGTTTAAGGGTGGTTTATAGTGAATTATCAGTCTTAATGGGGATAAATGGGCATGTTTTAGACCAAATACTCCCTTTTATCATATCATAAAGCTCCAAGTATTATTGACATGGAGTCGTATGAGGTTTTTGAGAAAGTACAAGGTGACATAGAAGATTGTGAGATAGCAAATGAAAGGTGGAATCATGATAGGAGAGGTTCCATGAGATTTTAGAGGAAAAATAATAATTATAAGACACAAAAAAAATTTAAAATAGGATGATCACTCATTTTTGAAATTTTAACGAGTAGACATGTCACTCACTTTTCTCATAGGATAAAGCTCCAGGTATTATTGACATGAAATCATATGAGGTTTTTTTAGAAGGTACAAGTTGACATGGAATATTATGAGATATAAAATGAAGGGTGGAATCATGAAATGAGAGGATAAATGATATTTAATAGGAAAAATAATCTTTCTAAGACACAAACCAAGGTAAAAGAGGATGATGACTCATTTCTGAAATTTGACCAAGCAGACATGTCACTAGCTTTTGCCAAAATGGGCCTACAAGCCAAAATATGCTAGATGTAATCATGAAATTTGGTAGAGATTGTAATTATGACCTATTACACCCATGAAATATATTTTTGGTATTTTTAAAGTAGTAAATATTCACTATTTTAGTATAGTTAATGCTATTTCAAATCATAGTCAACATTGGAGCCTATCTTGGAGAAATTAGTTAGTTTGGGGCATCTCCAGGTTGATTAAAATAAAAAAAATTGGTAAAACTGATCTTCATAACTAAAAATAACATTAAAATTTCATCCTAAAGGTCATATAAAGAGTGAAATTTCCCACTATTTTGACACAGTCCTCTTGTAGTCAAGAAGGTATCTATTGGAGATTTTCAAACGTTTTGTTAGTTCTGGATGACAAAAAGTAATTCAGGCTTTGGAAAGGTCTTAAAATCATATAATATGATGCATTAAACCTATATTATCCTATAAAAGTGATAAAAATTAGGTTTTTCATGCAAAATTCTTTAATAAAGACAAGTTTTGGCATGAAGGAAGCATGTAGGCAGCTCAAGGTAAATTGTGGTAAAAAAAAGGTCTATAGGACAAAGTAAATATAAAAATGACTTGAAACTTGGTAAAATTGGTATTAATTAACTATTATACCAATAAATATTATTTTTAAGGTAAAATTATAATTGGAAGTGCTCTCTATCTTGTCACATTCCCCTCCATGTCTCATAATGGTCATTATTCATATAGGCATACTTTTTGGAGTTTTAAGGTGTGTCTGAGGGTTAAAAGATTAGGGACATATTTTATAGATTTTAATATGGTTTTAAACATATTAAAAAAAATTAAAGGTTCTTGACACTCTAAACTTCATTCAATCCCTATAGGCAGGCTCAAATCCCCATAGGTAGTCTTAAAGGCATAAAGGCAACACTAGTTTTTTATCATTGGAAAGGTGTTATTAGATTTTTCAGATGTCATGATGATGTTTTAAAGAAAATAATATCATTAGGAAGGTCAAATCGGTCATTTGAAGAGTATGTACAGGGCATGGAAACCCTAGATTAGGATTTGGGCATTTTTGAGAGATTTAACCATGGGAATTTAATTAAACTTTGTAATCATACTCCCCTATACATGTGCAAGGTGAATAAAACAATTTTAAGCTAAGATTGTATGGTTTTGTATACACTCTAGGATTGAAGGTTTGGAATAAGGTTAATAGGCCTAAATGATGGTACATTAAAGAAGGATGTGATATTTAGAGGTGTATTTGGGATATGAAAGTTGACATAGACATGGAAAAGAATAGAGTGTACCTATAAATTCTCTTATAATCTCTTTAGTGATCATAAATTTTCCATACAAGGAAAGATAAGTTAAAAGGCTACATGTCTTGAGAGAGCATTGTGTGGAATGAGAGTTAAATATTGTTTTAGTACTTGAATGGTGTTACAATAGGTATGTTATGATCATATAAGACCATATGTGACAATAATTTAGATTTTGAAACATAGACCAAGATTTGGTCCTTGAGACCCAAAGAAGGTGCCTAGTAAGAAACTAGAAAGAGATTGAGAGGAAGTTTGTGAATGAGATGAATGGAATGAGGTAAATTGTGTTATGAATGTATATATAGAGGTAAATTCCATAAATGAGGTGATACTAAGAGTATAAGGAATAATTACTAGGTGTAAGAAGATAAATTAAGCCCAAGGAGTCAAAAGAGGAGCTAGATTGTGAAAAAAGATTCAAATCAAACCATAGCAAGTGAATGTGATTAGTTGGGTTTATAACCAAATAATGATGTTTTTTTAGACTTATCCTCTATACCTTTACATCAACATATAAACATAATTTAAAAGTAATAAATGATATTATTTATTTATTATAAGGGTCTAATTTACAAAATTATCCTAACAATTCATTCTCAATTTCACAACATTTGTAATCCTTAAGAATACTTCAAAACCAATAATTCATAATAATTTAAACACAAGTGATTAAAACAAGATTTATTTCATTGGTTTTCTTAAATATTCATGTAAAAAATAATAACTCCATGTATGAGTACCATATATAGGCATATAATGTCAATAATACATGCATTACCATATAGGCATATAAAAAATTACATCATGTATAACAACATAGTATATAATGTCAGGTGAATACATTGTGTAGACATGTACAATGCCAAAAAATGTGTACATTACCATTTAGGCATACAAAAAAGTACATAATCTACAACATCATAATCATCAAATAGTCTCCCTCTCTTTGCCTCCTTTGAAGAAGACTCTCCCTAGGATGCCTTGCTTGTAAATGGTGATATCCTGAATGCCTTAGATTTTTCTAAGGTTAAACTATAGGTACTATGGTCATACATGACTTGTAGCCAAACCTATTTAAATAAAAAAATATTATAAAATTAAAAAGTATACATGAAACCAAGTTAATAAACTCATGTTTTAAACTATAATAAAGAAATTATTTAAACTTGCACTTACCATAATCTTATGGCCCTTCTCAATTTTCCATTGACACTCAATTGGGTCAGTACCAAGAATAGATTCATGAATAGGCATGTAAAATAATGCAAAAACATGAGTTGTAAAATTAGTCATCTGAATTAGACTATCAAATGTCATATGACAACCCCTCATACATAATTCATTCGTGCATATAAATTATATTTGCCAAAATACACAGTAAAATTAGTAAAACAAAAGTAATAAATTATAACTAAAAATTACAAGTGAATATAAATGCCTTGATGAGTGATTGTGTATATGACATTAAAAAAAAAATGCTTGAGTCTATCTCAACTTGCAATGATGGAGGAGTGTCCACCCTAGTCATCAACTAAATAAAAACCCTAGTAATTAATAACTTGGGAAATTCATTGATTAAACAAGTTGCTAAAAAACATAGTCTTGCATAATATATGAAAAACTCTAATGAGTTTAAAGGAATCATGAATGTGATAAGTGGATATGTGCAACATCTGACTTGTAACACCACACTGAAGGCAAGAAATGATAGTTTTATGAGGGAGAACAACAAGACAATGAGCATCTTTGAGTAAATTTTGTGAAATTAAGTCATTTAATTTAAGTTAGGTGTTGAAACATCCTTGATACACCTATATACACTATTTTTCATGATTATCTAGCTTTGTTGAGGTGTATTTCATATTTTGACCTAATTACTTGGTCATTAGGCCTAATTTTCTTAAGGTAGTGACTTGGTATATTTGAGGATAGTCCTATGAGCTATGGTTTCTAAATTGATTTGTTTTTAAATTTTGATCATGTTAACACCTTGAATACTTTACTTACAAACATTCATTACTTTTTATTCTAACTGAGTATTGGTGTGATAAAAAATCCATTATAAACATTCATTATAATAAAATAAGTAACTTATATAGGTGTTTTTTGAGAAGTTTATAAACTAAGTTTTAATCAGGTTAAGACACTTTGAGTGATAGGTTGATTTTATGGGGGACATATATACTTTATCCTTTTAAGAGTGTTTATAACCTTATAAATTAGGCCTCATCAAAATATTAAAAAAATATATAAAATAGAACAAAATATTGTAGAGATAAGAGTGGATAATCTTCTTTACAAGTGCATGATTTTGGTTGACCTATAGGTGATATTAGGTTGACTATCTATCCTTATATTTCCCTTAGTTTTTTCAAGGGAAGGTCTATATACATACAATACAAGTAGGTTGAGGTCAAAAAAGGGTGATATAGTCTTGTTGACACTCAATATTTGTTTTAGGGGGACTTTCCTAATGAAAGGTGTTATAGTCTTATAGATTCAACATGTCACTTGAGTGATGAAAGTGTATGGATATAAATAGGCCCTCTCCCCTAACTAAAAATAGTCAATAGTTGGCCCTCCTAATTAGGTGGTGGTAATAAACTACTTAACCTTATCTATCTATATGGGGTCGAGGTCCCCTATTTATATATGGTCATAAGGCCTATGTCGTATACATATAGGATATAGTTTATAGTCGACACTCTCCCAAAAAAACAATGGGATCTAATGGCCTACTCTATATAGCTCTACTAATAGAGTCTACTTGAAAATTGGAATTGAATAGGTAAAATGGGATCAAGAGGCTATGCCATATAAATTTATAACTCCATAGATAGAGATGAAACTATTATGTTGAATTGGAATTTATGGGAATTGAATTGATAGCTATGACCATTTTTGATATCAATCATATAAATTTAACTATTATATGTGATTAGGATAACATGGAATCAAGTGGATGGCTATGAGGCTAGTATTTATAAGAAATGAGTGGTGTGCATGTTGATGAATACATGCTATGCTTAATTGGTAAATTAATAGAAATATATTATACCAAACAAATTTTATCAAATTAATTCTATATATATCCATCCAATATTATTGATTGGGATTGACCCACTATGGGAACTACATATAATGGGATATCAAACAAATGATTAAATAGATATTTTGGTTATTGAAAACATAGTTTTGAAAGTTGAAATAAAATCAAAAAAGTTGAAATGGAGGATGAGTTTCTAACACTACACCAATCCATGTTAATACATCAAATAATAAAAATTCCAACAAAATTATATCATGTATCTAGTATTTTCTTACACAAAATATACCAATGATACAATTAAGGTGTATGAATGTACATTTAGATTATATAAGATTAAATTGAAATTTTAACTTTGTAAATGTATATGGTATCGTACTAACATATATAGATGTATTAGGGTTGGCCCACTACCTAGTTGTGATGTTGAAGGCAATGTTTCCTCTTGGAACACAAAAAATACATATATATTATTCAATTTAAAAATGTAAATTAGTTTTTACATTTTTAATTTACAAATATAACTTAAAAATTTAACATGAAATTTATATAAAAGATACTTGCATGTGTGCATATACTCCCAACATATCCAAACAAAATGTGTGTGCCAATAAATCATTAGTCAAGGCCATATCCTTCAATCCCCCTAAAGTGCCACTATAATCATCTAAAGTTCTAATGCATATAACACCACAACATCTACATGGGTGGGGTTAGGTATGGTGACTAACTAGAGTATCATGAGCATATATATATATATATATATATATATATATATATATATATATATATATTATACTCATATGACAAATTAGTGTATCAATAAGCACACTAAGAACATGAAAAGTGTCTATCTCCACAAACTCCTTCACTATAGAGGGAATCTCTAGTTGAAGTGGATTTTGGGTAGGGATCCTTATAGGCTAATTAGGTGCATGACATGCAACTAGTTGATCCTATATAGAGCCTTTTCTTGGCCTTTAAACTCACCATAGTCAAAGTTATTTGGAATTTCTTTAAGGATAAACTCAAAATATATTTTCCTCAAAAAATATAAATGGACCTCATAGTTATTACAAGGTGGGTAGTCAAACACCATCCACCATTTCTCTAAAAAATTGTCTTTAATGACATTTTGTTGCAATTAGTGGATTGGGAAATGTTTGGTCATTAAAAAAATGGGGTATTAGTGGATGGGTCAATAAATAAGGTACAAATTTTATCTTTTCTTATTTATTTATTCTTCACCTCATATGTTGATAATTTATCAGCATAATAAGCCATATAAATATCTCTATATAACCTCCATATATAAATTTGACTCGTTATCAAGTCAACTTGACCTAATACTAACTATAGGGTATTGGAAAAATATGTGTAGTGGATCTTCATGGAATTAGGCTCCCTTTTTCTCCTAATTATCTACTAAATTTCAATTTTATTTTCCACTATGTGAGCATTTATATCCTCTTGACTTCCTAGGGGATCTAGTGGAACTATAGGAGGGTTAGGTAGAGGGTTAGATAGAGGATTAAGAGAATTAGGTAAAGGTTTAGGTGGAGGATTAGGTTGAGATATAGGTAGAGCATGATGACCTGTTGGAGAAAAATTATAAATCAAACTACGCAAAATTTTCACAAAAAAATAAAAAAATGATTTAATCTACAAAACTTACCTCTACTTCATGGTGGCATAGTTTTTCTCATGAATGAAAGAGAAAAAGCAATGATTTCCATGTGAGGTACAAGGAAAAATGAATATCTAGAAGGAAAAACATGAATGCCAAGTATTAAAACATGAACACCAAGGAAGATTAGAAATGACAATTTCATGGGTTTTTTTTTGTTTTGTATTTTAAGTAACACGTACATGTTACCTTTATTTATGAAAATTATAATATGTACACATTATTATAAATAGAATAATGTGTATTTTTTAATGTTATAATGTGTATGAATTATGTACTAATGTGTATGCATTGTTGGGTATGTCCACAGACTTATCCCCCAACACTATGCACATACCCAAAAATGTAAGATTATAAAATAGAAAATATGTCATACTAAATTCTAGATCTTTCCAAAGAAATTTTGAAGGTGGTAATGCAATATTTTTCTCATTTTGGCATTTGGTCAATGATAGAAGACAATAATTTGAGAATAATCAATCAATTCATGTGTTACACAAGTTAAAATTTCATGTTTGTTTAGGGGAAAATATATTCTAATACATTCAATATAAACATAAATAAATTGGATGAAGTTATTTTTAAAGGGACCTTTGGAGATGATTTTCCATTTAAGAACACATTGTTCATTGATTTTAATTCTTATAATTGTGTTATAAGTCAGAAATTAAAACTAAGTTATGTTACGCCAAGTATATATACTAGAAATAGAAGTTGAAAAAATGAAAAGTATTGGAAAATCAAAATGACATATATCATCTCACATTCTTGGGAGAAAGAAAAAAATACATGTTAGCAGTTGTGAACTAGTGTTTAAAAGGATGTAACTTTTCCATATTATGATTCTTTCAAGTGTATTTATTGATTATAAACTATAATTATAGTAATAAACATTATCATCAGTTTCAT
>JARHVA010007941.1:357500-452500 GCA_037957365.1 Torreya grandis | reverse complement strand
TAAGTATAATTAAGTCAAAAATCTAAATTTTGAAGATGAAATATTATTTTTTAAGAAAACATGGTAGATAGATAATCATGATCTGCACCATTTTTTGAGTAGTATTTAATATTATTTGAAGCCCTTTGGGGAAATGTTTTATAAGTTATTATATTATATCACGTATATTTTTTATATTAATACTTTTTTTAATGATTTTTTTAAGTAAATAGATCCTAAAAACTAATAAAAGAATGGGTAGTCATATGTGTGACATGCCTAACTACATAAAAAATTGAAAATCATTTTTTAATGTGTATATAATTAGGCCTACTTGGTCACCATATAATTTTTGTTCACTTGGATCAATGAAAGAAAAATTACATGAACATGTATAGGTATGTATGTTTATGACATGTAGTGGCCTAAAAAAGGTGTAGATAGAAATCAACATAGTTAACACCTTAAATTATTCCAAAAATTATAAAAATCATATTTTTGGAAAGAGGAGAGAATTCTCATCATAATGGTATCAAATTTTTGAATTTTCACATTGAAATTATTAATGTATTTGGAAATCAAAGTTGAAATTTTTAGTTTATTTTCATACCTTTTAAAACCCAATTGGACATTGATAGTCTAAGCCTTTATCTTTGGAATCTAATCCATTCTTAACCTAAAAGGTGTCGTAATTGAATGTCAATTCAAATACCATGATAACATTAATAACACAATCATGTTATTAACATGATAAAATTACTTAATAATGCAATCATGTTACTTAATAAAGTGATCAATTTATATATTCTCAACACCCTAAAACATGTGGGAGTTATACATTAAAGAAAATTTGGCCGAAAGCTTATATTTACTATAAATTTTAAGTATAAGTTTACATTTATATTGTTACTTTTAAGTTTACATTTATATTAGTACATTTATTTTCTTATAAGTTTACATTAATATTGTCACATTTAATTTTATATTTATATTGTTATATTTATTTTATAATACTTCAATTTTTTCAATAAATATTAGAAATTAGTATCACTCAACATCTAATAGATTGGTCTCAGAGTTACATGCCTTATGATGTGGAAAATAGTTTTCAAAAATCTAATCAAGTCAATACTTAGGCATTTTTAAGGTCTAAGTATTAAACCTAGGGATTTTCCAACATAATTTTTTCAATTGATGTCCATTTTTTATAAACATATAGTCATTTTTTAGTTTTTTGTTCCTTTTGGATTGATTCATGGCATTTATAGGAGTCTTAGGTTTGTTAAAATTAAAGTTTTCAAACCACTTACTTTAAAATTGATGCAAAGTGGTGTGATTGGGGTATCATAGGTTGCATTGATGACTTGCACATATCAAATGACCACTTTGTGTTAATTTCACTTGTTCACCATCCCTCCCTCATCCCTTATCACTTTTTACTCATGCCTCATCACCCATATTCACTTTCTCATCATTTTTCATTGTCCCTAATCACTCCCTCATTAAAACTCATTATCCTTGGTCATCTCTAATGACTCCATCATCCTTGATTACTCTCTCATTGACCCTCAATATCCTTAATCATTCATAATCACTCCCTCCTCATCCCTCATCATCCCTCATCAACCATAAGAAATTGGGTTCACTCAACATTTGACATAATTGGTATTATAGATGCATGCCTTATAACATTAAAAATATTTCTTCAAAATCCAATCTGGTGAGTACTAAGATATTTTTACGGTCTAGGTACTAAACCTAGGGATATTAGTACAAATATTTTGTAATTAATGTCTAGTTTTGGTAAACATATAGTCAATTTTTAGGTTTTTATGCCTTTCAAATTGATTTTTGGAATTTATAATATTTTTAGGTTTGTAAAAATTGATGTTTGAAAAATACTCACTTTGAACTTGATCCAAATTGGTGTGATAGGGGTAGTGTAGGTCATATTGATGACCTAAACACATCAAATGACCAATTTGTATTAATTTCACTTGTTCATCATCCCTCCCTCATCCTTGATCACTTTCTACTTATCCTTCATTAACCCTAATCACTCTCTCATCATTTATCATTATCCTTAATAATTCCCTCATTGATCCTCACTATCTCTAATCATATTTAATTAGTTCATTACCATCCATAATCACTCTTTCATTGACCCTCACTATCCCTCATCATCCCTAATCACTCCCTCCTGATCCTTCATCATCCTTAATCACTCTTTCCTCATCACTCATCATCCCTAATCTCTTCCTCATACCTATTCACTCCCTCATCATCCCTCTTCATCCCTAATCACTCATTCATTGACATTAATTATCTATCATCATATCTAATCACTCCATCCTCATCCCTCATAATCCCTAATCAATCTTTCGTCATCCACCATCATCACTAATCATTCCCTCATTAACCCTCACCATCCTTAAACACTCCATCATTGATCCTCACCATCCCTCACCATTCCTAATATATACCTCATCATCTAATGTAAGTATATACTCTAAAGATATATTTGATTCTAGTAATATATTGTTTAATCCATTATAATAGAAATTTACTATTTTCTAGGACATCATGTTGTCAATACCCATTTGTGATAGTCAATTTTATTACTAAATGAATTGGATGATCTTCCAAATTTATATTCAATTAACATAAGTACTAATATAAAATAGATTCTAAATTTAATTTCATCTAATTATCTATGTTGTGCAGTTGACTAGATGAAAATTTATTTAGTTCCACCTATGGTAGTTTGGTTCAAAAGATAAAAATTAAACACAAAAATCTCATAGAATTTTCTAATTCTGAGAAGATTTGAATCAAATGCAATGTTATTTAGTATTTATCATTCCTATATGACTTGAATCTTGGTTGGGTTCACACATGCACTCCTTGTGTGTGTATTGTGTTCAAAATATTTTATCTCTTACATGATAAATAAACAATTATTCATGTTATCATAAAAATATGTTTCTAAAAAATGTGAAAAACTATTTCATAATGGTGTAGATGTTCATCCCATGTTTTCTAAATATTAATATGTCATCAAGGTAGATTTTAAAAATGACATAGGTAAAGGGCTTGAAGATGTCATTCAACATCTTGAAATGAATGAATTTATTACATTAGTTAACATAAAAGGCATAATAGTAAATATATGTTTGACCAAATGTAAAACATCACACACCTCTAGTGGTGACATGTCACAAGTATTGCTTCTTTAAAGAGTTTGTTTTCATACACCAAGTGACACTACTAGGTGATCCATTTTTCAACACCTACACTAGACCATACACTAGTGTATGGTTGTGAATGATGTATAAATTTCAAGTTCAATTTTTTAAAATATGTTTTAGGATAAATTAAATTCTTCTAAGTTCCATTGGAAATGATGAAGTGTATTGGCTCACCATTGATCTAAATTTATTAATAAAACAATATTTTTAATATATATAGTTTCTTGTTGGGGGAAGTAGAGATATTTTTAGTACTGACCATATCATTGGGTTCATAATATATTATCTACTTACCTTTTTATAATACTATATAATGTGTACCCACTTCTCAAGATGAGAAAGTAGAGTGTTCATAATGTGAAACTCTTCATTGGATTCAATATTGAATTTATGAATTAAACACCACTTTCCAATCTTGGAATACTTGTTCTAATCATTTGAAAATTGTTTTCTACTCTCTAGTATGATGACTTAATCAATAAAAATATAAGGCCTTCAATGTAATTATTTGGATCATAAAATGTCCTGATATGGAAATCAATTTATTTGTTTCAAGAAATCACATATCTTAGTGATCCTCATGTATTTACTACCCATTTTTAGTGATATGGTGGTTTTACTTTCTTCTCTTTTTTTGGTATATTTTTATCTATGAATTACATCATTTCTAATAGGTCCATATTTTATCATAGGTGTTAAACATTTATATTTAAAATGTGCCTCCACATCATTTTGATCATTATGTCTTATATTTTATGCTAGCACTCAAATATCCACTTGTAACTTCTAAAATTGTAATACCCTTGCTAAATACCACCATGAAGTTATTAGATGGAGTGATTAAGGATGATAAGGAATTTATTAGAGATGGTGACAGAGGCAATAGGGATGATGAAGGATGGTGAGGGTAAATTATGGAGTAATTTGGGAGGATGAGGAGTGATTAGGGATTATGAGAGATGGTGATTATTAATGAGGGAGTGAGAGGGATTAGGAATGATTGATTAGATATAATGAGGTATGATGAAGTAGTGATTAAGGATAATGTGGGATGGTAAGGGTCAATTAGTGAATGATTAGGGATAATGAGGGAATGATTATAAATTACGAGGAATCGTGATGGTCAATAAGGGAATGATTAGGGATGATTAGGGAGGAGGAGGGTATGATCAAGTATGACGAATCAATGATTATGGATGGTGAGATCTAATGAGGAAGTGAGTAGGGATGATTAATTAGTGATTAGGGATAGTGATGGCTAATGAGGGATGAGGAGGGATGCTCATGCAGTGATAAAGGATGATGAATAAGTGATTAGGGATGGTGAGAGCCAATGAGGGAGTGATTAGGGATGATGAGAGATGGTGAGAGATAATGAAGGAGTGATTAAAGATGATGAGGTATGGTAATGGTCAATGTGATATTTATGAGGGATAAAGAGGGATGAATATTGAGTGACTAGGGAAGATGAGGGATAGTGAGGATCAATGAGGGAGTAATCAGGGATGATGGAGTGATTAGAGATGACTAGGGATAGTGAGGTTTAATGATTAGGTGATTATGGATAATTAATAATGATGAGAGAGTGATTAGAAGTGATGAGAAATGAGTAGGAAGTAATCAAGGATGAGGGAGGGATGATGAACAAGTGAAATTAACACAAAGTGATCGTTTGATGTGTAGAGGTCATCAATGTGACCTATGTTATTCCAATCACAACACTTTACATTAATTTCAAAGTGAATGGTTTATAAACTTTAATTTTGACAAACCTAATACTCCTATAAATGTTAATAATCAATTTGGAAGGCACAAAAACCTAAAAAATGACTATAAGTTTACCAAAAATGGACATCAATTACAATAATTATGTCCTAAAATCCATATGTTTGATACATAGACCCTAAAAATGCCTAAGTACTAACCTAATTATATTTTAAAAAACTATTTTCCACATCATAAGGCATGTAGTTATGATATCAACTCTATTAGATGTTGAGTAACCTTAATTTATTATATTTACTAAAATAAATTTAAAGTAATGTAAACTTATACTTAACATTTAGAGTATTGAATATAATATTTTACCAAATTTTCCTTCATGTGTAATTCCCACATGATTTTATGTGAAAAATATTAGGAACATGATCATTTTATCAATAATGTGATTGCATTATTGATAATATGGTCTTGTTTTTTATTAACCAACATTCACTCCATTTGTTTAACTATGAAAAATACTATTAACATGATCACCATTTTGTTTTATTATAACATTATTTCATATTTTTTTACTATAATGTGATAATGTTATCTATTAATGATATCACATTATAAATTAACATGATCATGATATGAATCAATAATTATCGATCCATAATTTAATAATGCGATCATGTTAAATAAATAATACAATCACATTATTTATTAATGTGATCACATTACATAAAATGTCTAATTTTTTCCCCTATATATGTATAGTTACCCAACATATAATTGATAATATATTGTATACATGTGATATTACATGGGGATCTAGGTCCCTAATCATGTCCCAGACTAATTCAATCTTTGATCAAAATCCATTACTTATAAAAAATATATATATAAATGTATGAACTCACACAACAAGAATGAAATAACATATTAACATAAATTATAATTATTCCATATTCATAACACATTTAAAATCAATCCTCTATTTAAATGTGTTTCAACAGTAAACCACTACTTTATATTGAGATACTAATAACATTATACAACATATTTATTTATATAATCTATAAGGTATCACAACAACTAAATTAAAATTTTACTCATGTAATGGCCACAATAACAATGAATAGTTTGAACACAAAGAAAAACATAATACTATTTACTCATACATCAAAATAATCATTTAAATACTTGATTCTATTTAAATTGACACTAAAAAACTAACAATGAATAATATCTATTACTCGAGGTACTAAACCAAATATTCAAGAATGATTTGAGACCAACAATGTATAAAACATAACCAATGAATACCAAATATATCCAAATGAATGAAACATGTTAAAATATCATAAGTGCTTATAATATTTTTATTTTACTTTATCAATCACTTTAGCCAATAAAATATATTATTACATATATTCAATAATATGTATAAAAACATAATTAAATAATTTTATTAAATTAATTTTAAGTTAAAAAATAGCTATAAAAAAGTTATTATTAATAATAGCTAAAAACAAATTTATCTAAGATGTAATTTAAACAAAAATAAAAATTTAATATAAAAAATACTATGTCTCAATGTGTTTATATGTCATTATCAATAGCAAAAGAATTAATTTTTAGATTTTATGTTTCTATAAAAATAGGTCCATAAATAATAATGTGAAACCTAAGCTCATCCATTTTGTTTTAGCCTTAACAAACCCAATGACCAGTCTTGGCTAGATTAAGTCAATGAATAAAGGATCAAAATTATAGAATTAAAAGAGATAAAATGAGGATTTAGAGATATCTATTCCATCATTATATTAAAATCATAACCAAAATCTATAAAGAGAAAACAATATTTAAAAAAAATACAGACAAACCCTTATCAAGGAACATGATGATAAATAAAATGGAACATTATTGGATAAAATGTTAAATCAAATGAAACATTAATTTTAAAAACAACACACTATCACTACATCAAAACACCCACAAGGATTGAGATACATTAAAAACAAAAAAAATCCATCATGTTTTTCTAGTAAGTAACCACTTACTCATTAAATAAACCTTTAGTTCCATCTAACAATAATATAGCCACTATGTTATCAAAACCACTTGCATGGTGATGGGGAGGTTATATAAAGGAAAAATATGTCTGAAAAATGATCCATCCTCCTTTATATTATAAAATAATAAAATTTAAAACTATATAAAAAATAAAATAAGAATAAATGAACTTAAAAAAATGCAATGCTCACTATTGCCTTCTCATTTTTAATTTTTCTCTTTGTCCCACACTTATCTATTCTTTCCCATTGATATGTGTGTTCTCCATAGTCAAATATTATGTTATTTAATTCCTCCATACACTACATTATCATATACAAACCTGAGTGATGGTGATTAAAATTTATCCACGTCTCCCATGGCTCTTACAAAAAATATTACATTCTCCTTAATTCTCTCAAACTTCCTAACCACTAGTAAAAAAAAATAAGACTTAAAAAATGACCTCCAAAGTTATGAAATACTTGAAAACCTTAATTTAATTATTTGGTCATTCAACCAAGTTGAATGTCAAAATAAAAACATGATGCTAATAAGGCTTCATCAAATGACCTTTTTGCATATTCCAAAATATTTTAAACAATGATAAACTTAATCAATGTTCTATTACCATAGAAATTTTAATCAATGATTCAAAAAAATCATTAAATAACTCCCAAAAAAATTCCAACTTCCATAATATAATAAATAAAAACAACATAATAGCGATTAATTTAAATTATGCACTCAACATAGACTTTACCTTGGATTTTTATGCAATCATTAAACCTAATAGAAATAAGATTTCATGTGTGCATGGTATTCAATATCACATTATTATTTTTACCAAATATTTAAATCTAACAACAAAACTCTCATGAAGTTCCTCAACTATCTTGAACTAGTAACTAATGCAATTATCAATATAAATAAGTATAAGGAAGATTATGAGGCATAATTTCTTATAATCCAATGATGATTTTCATAAAAAAAACATATACACAAAAAGTATATTCATAACACAAGTAAATAGAAAACATATGATGGACTAAATGGACCTATTTTTTTACCTATTTTAATCATGTACATAAAATGAACTATGGTGGTTATTGGTGGTATATTATAGGCCCAAGGCTAGCTCATCTCACATGGTTTTTACCTACAGTCATCAAAGGACACCAATAATACCAATTTGAAAATAACTAAAATTCATAACCAAAATTAAATAGACATAATTATCTACATATATATGACTTGAATATCATAATGCATAAAATAAGCATTAATTAGAACATATATACTATCTCTCAATAGTTACTTATTTATCACAAGTCAATAAAATTTAACCCATGATTGTTGCATGCTCAAATTGAATATTATAGATTGTACTTTATTACTATACTTCCATTGGATTGAATCATGATGACTATATTTATCCTTGGTTTTCTTTCCATTAGTATCTCTTACTTGTGATTTTTTTATTTCTCTTCTCGCATGGGTATATTATATTTACATTCTATATTAATTTCTAAAATGGAATGGGAGATATATTATTTTTCATGGTATTTATTGCATGGTTATTATAAAATTGCTTATAATTGTTTATATGTTTTTTTTATTATAATTTATCATATATTATATAAACTCTATATTGAGACATGATAAGTGGATTATAATGTTTTATGTGATTTCTTTATTATATTAGATAAAAAAAGGGATTTTTAAGGGTCCCATAACATAGATAATAAATAAATATATAAAGATAAACCCAAAAAAAAAAGATTATGAGAAAAAAATTACCCCTGGAAGCCACCTAAATATCACCAAAAGTCAATAAAATAACTCAAACTTAGTATTTGACTAAGTATAACATGGAACACCCAGTAAAAATAAACAAAAGATTCTTTAAAAATAGACTATTTTTATAAACCCACATGCCCAATATCTTATTTTGTCTTCATGATGTAATTATTTATGTGATAACACCTTAGATATTGATACATTCACCTCCCCTCCTCTTTTGTATGGGCATACTATTGTTGATTTAAGTTTATTTACTACAAGGTAGACATTCTAAAAATTTAGAGAGATAGGATACATAATGTTACTATTCCTCCTCATTTTTATCTATGTGGGGACAATGAAAACCATTCATAAAAATATAATCTCTCCCACCCTCCTTCTAGGAATCATATTCAATTAACCAAGCCTTATTATATTATGGTCCGATTATAAAATATTTGAGCGAAGATCACCATCTTAGAATTTCTTAAGTAATCCTCTATTTTCAAAGACATATTGTATGATACTACTCTACCAAATAATCTTGAGCCCACATATATTTATTATCTTGTTAATAATTTAAAAAATATAAATCCTATCATCTCATTTGAATTAGAGGATTTTATCTTTAATAACATTATAAATCAAAACCTCCCAATACATAATCAAGTTAACAATGAACCACACAAGGGTCCAGAAATTCCTTGTAGATAAATGTTTGGGGTTAAGCATATGTAGCAAGGCCTTCATTACTGCACTTTGAATAGAGTGAAATTTTCTAACACCATTGAATATTATAATAAAATTATTTGATAATAAAACACAAATCCCCTGAGGAAAAATTACCTTGAACATTATTATAAGGCCTAAAACTATAGCTATAATATTTCAAGTAATATTTAATGAAGTCACCTAAATATTTTTTACCAATAGATCTTGGAATCAATTTAATCCCATTTGGTACAAGGATATTATATATATTTGTAATAACTTATGCACTAAACATATTTTCTGAGAATAGCTCCATTCCTCCAAAGTTATGGAACAATCAAGATTCCTACAAAAGTATAACAAGATATTTTTTAATGATTGAAAAAAATGTGATTTAATATAATTTATGGTCTAATTATTTTTTTTCAACAAAACAAGTGTGATACTATTAAAAATATAGGTATTACAAACTTTCTATGTTCTTAGTGAATAATGAATAAATGTTTCCATGAATATCATCATGAAATTAAAAAAAATTAAAAGGATGATTTTTTTAACATGATAATTGTGAATAAACTCATAAAATATTCCCTTTATATTATTTTCATCATCCTCTTTTATAAATTATAGTGCTTGAAATATTATGGAGAGTTTGTAAGAGCGAAATGGTTCCTAAAATACCAAATTAAGTGACTATTATCAAATATTTTCAAGTAGAATTTGACATGATTTACTCTTATGTTTAGTTAATTAGTTAATTTTATCTCTTCGTATCATCGTCAATCTGATGGAAAAATTGAGGTGGTTAATAAGTTATTTTATGATTATATATGTTATGTTACTTATAATAATTAGGATAAATGGGTTAACATATACCACTATTAGGATGGTGGTATACCACTTATTTTTAAAGTTATATGAAAGTGTATCCATTTAAGGAATTACATGGTTATCATCCACACTCCATCAAATAGTCATAACAAATTCAAATAAAATTACATGTGATATAATATCACATTAAACACCAAAATGAGGATAAGATAGACCTTAACATGGTATCAAACCAAACGAAACATGTTAACCAAAACTAGAGTTAAATACATTTTGATGTTGCAAATTGGATTTTTCTAAGGTTGCAATTATAAAATTAAATGTCATTGAAAAAAAATATATGGATAAAAAAATTTACCCAATTAATATTTCCATTATTAGATATTTTATAAAATTGGTAGTGTAGCATAAAAATTAGAACTACCTTCATAAATAATAAATACTTTGAGTCTCTCATGTGTATTATTTGAATAAAGTCATTGGATATAATAATATAGAACATATAAGCTTATCAAAGCATGATGAATATGTAAAATTTATCTTAGAAACTAAATTTATTATACAAGTACTTATGTATAGGATATGAACTAAGATGATAATAGAATATATTATCAAGTGGGAGACTGTGTGCATAGAAGAGATGACATAGGGAGATGAAAAATTCATGAAGGAGAATATACATGTTGTTAAATCACATAAATGAGTCCAAATCAGTGGTTAAATTGAATCACATTTCTAAAAAATGGGTTTAAAATAAATCCATTTTATTTAAAATGCCACGTGTGCCTTATGTGTGAGTTTGCAATAAAGGGGGTTTGTTCGAACCCATGGGAAAATAAATAAGCCTAATGAAAAAGAGTAGTGAGATAAAATAGTGGTAAGGGAATATTTTTAATGGATCCAAAAAATGGGTTTGAACAAACCCAATTTTTTAAACCCCCATTTACATGGCACCAAATCATAAGTCATCTAAGTGGAAAGCTTCCATTTCCTTCAAAATGCCACTTTAGATGCCAAAATTTTGGGAGAGAAAATCAAATAAAAACATGCGTAAATAAGTTTATTTATGAGATTGATAACAATATAAAGTTGGTAAATTTTAAATAATTTTTATTTATTTATTCAATCAAATATAGTTATTTATAAAATAATGTAACATCTTATTCTAAGACTAATAAAATTTTGAGAGAATGTTTGAAAATATTTAAAAAATTAATATTGCTCACTTTCAATATCCTTTCTCAAATGGTGAAAAATTATCAATTTTGACCCTTCCCTCCCCCCACCCACACATAATGAGGGGATATTATAAGTGTTAATATTTCTTGACTTGACCATTAAAATTTTATTAAAAAATAAAATACGTATCATAAAATTATAAAAAATAATATTAATCTACATCCATGTCTCTAGGATATATATATATATATATATATATCTAATATATATTGAAAAAAAAACTACATAATATATATATATATATATATATATATATATATATATATATATATATATATATATATGGAAAGGAGATCAACTACTCAATACAAATTTATTTTCATGAAACATGCACACCATTCAAAAATATATTTTTTATTTATATTTTTAAAATTTTCAAAATAAAAATTTAATTTACACTTAAAATACAAAATTTCATTAGTTTACATAATTTTAAATATTTTTACAGTTTATTTTCTATTACCTATGAAAATTGACAAATGTGTACATTTTGAATTTTTGATCTCCCCTTTGTATTAAAAAGTGGGACACACTATTATACTTTGAAATAAAATTGATAAAAAATATTATTTTAAGGGGCATATGTTATGCCCTTATCCTATTTATTTTATCAATATATATTTGGTTTACCTATGGATAATATAACCTTTGAACTAATCATTTGATAATTTATAGTTTTCATATGGGTATGGGTAGTTAATCTAATTTATTTGTGGATTCCCCATAACCTAGTTATGGTATATATAGAAGGTAGGATTATAATATTGCATAATCATATTACAAATTATGTTCTTAATATAATGACTATAAACATTTAACCTCAAAGTGGCTAAACTATATTTCAATAATATGATCTTAATTTAATTTAGATTGTGTGGATATATTATATTATATTATATTCTTCTCTTATTTTCAAGTTATTTTCATTAATATGAATTTTTATATATTGTTATGAATTTATTTATTTTTAATAATATGTTCATTACATAGCCTCTGTGTGAATAATAATCACATGTCGACTATACAAAGATCAAATAGATTGGGATGAAGATACCACATATATGTATAATATTATACAAAAATATGGTATTAGTGTTGGTGAAAAACTAACCTTAATAAGTTATAGTATGAGAGGAAAAATATAATTTAAGATGACATAGAATGTACCTCATACCATTTGTATCTAGTGTAGGATGTGATGATTCCACTAGAGGGATGGAGAGAATATGTTACTTGCCTTTGAGAGAAAACACTCATTTATGTGGATGAGGAGGTTGAGAGGTGTATAAATCCTAGGGGTGATTATGTTGGATTTTTAAAATGATGGAGGACATGGTGGTTTTAAGTCATCCCATCACTAATATTCCTATTAGAGTGAGAGGGAAATTATCTTAAGCATGAAAATATTCAAATGGTATTAATGAGCTAGCAATAGTAGGGGAAAATAGGAATATACCATAATAAATAAAATTTCTTGAGGCATATCGAAATTCATTTTAAGTGTCATTAGGTGAGATGAGTTTGATGTAGGTAGGAATTATTTGTATTTGATCTAGTCGATAAGTTCAATACACCCAAAAATCATTCTAGGTTTGAGTAGTTGAGAATATAATTTTCACATACATAATTAAATATCACTCAAAGTGTGAAGGAAGTCAAAAAAATGTAATAAAATATTAGTTAAGGATGGGGGAAGTCACACAAACACAAGTAGAGTTAATCCAATAATGGGGGAATTTGTAGAAGCACAAACATTTATATATCATTTTGATGTTTCATTATAAATATAGATTGAGGAGATATATAAATAAAGACACAAGGAAATTATGTCCCCATCCTCTATTTAAAGGATCACTCAAAACATATTCGATGACTACATATAACTAAAATGGTAGTACATAGAGGCTATGAAGTATCTTTTGAGATATCAAGATAAATATGACTTGAGATTGATGTTAAGGGAAAGGACATAAACTCCCACGTCCAAGAAGTTTTTTCCCCATAATATAGAGAAGATATTTGAGGAGATCAATTCCCCACTCCTGATGGAATATTTTCATAGGTCATGTGCGCCTTATATTTTTGTATGATTATGTTTAATATATTGTATTTTATGATTTTATGTGTCTCTATATGCATGTGCATGAATTAATATGTAAACATGTGTGTCAATAATATTTTCAAAATGTAGGTAATCCTTTAAAAAATGTAAACTAGAAATATAGATGAAATAAATAATAGAATCATATGATATAAAATAAATTAAAAAGATAAATAAATCATTGTATCTTACATAATTATAAACATAAAAAAACTTTAAATCATTAAACATAAAATACAATTGATATTTTCAATAAATTTAATATAAAAATAAAGTATTAAAAAATAAAGGATAATGGTAAGATAGAGGGATCCCCACTAACCTAATCCTATCAAAATGTGTTAAATTATTAAAATAATCCCATTTTTGCATTCATCATTAAGAAGTAATTATGGATTTTTATGAAAGATAAAATCAATCTGAAATAACATTAGAAATGGTAACATGAATAATTTAAATGTAAAAAAAAAAAAAAAATTAATAATTTATGTCAAATTTAATTGGAATAAATCAATAATAAAGTGAAGTATAAAACTTAAAAGGTAATGAAGACTAATGAAATCAAATAAAAACTATTCTTTAAAAATAGGAATGGATGTGAAATAAAAGCAAGGTAAGAATGTGAGGAAAAAATGGAATTTGGAAATAGTTGGAAATAAATGTAATAATAAAGAAAAAAGTATTTAATAAAATTACAAGTTATATTTTCTAAACATAAAAAAACTAAAAGGAAAGATATAAAAATAAAAATGGGAAGACAAAATACAAAAAAGAAAGTGAAAAGATAATATTTTCCAAACATACAAAAAGCAAAAAGAAATATATCAAGCTAAAAGTGGGCAGACAAAAATACAAAAATGAAAGTGAAAATAAAAATTCACAATCATTTTAAGAGGCAAATAAATATTTAAAATTACAAATAATATAAATTAAAGTGAATATAAATGTCACATTATTATTATTATTGAGTCTCTTTATTTTAATTATAATAATGTTTTGAGAAAAAACAAATGTATAAAGATATTTCATTTCATGTCTCATTATGTTACCTGGTTATGTGAAACATTGAGGTATGAATTCACATTAAAGACAATTTTGGTTAATTTTAATCATATTATTATTATTATGTAAATCCTATTTTATTATCATTGTTTTTATTTTTCAATATGATGGATGATCATAATTTTATTTATTTATATATGTGGTTTTATAAGTTATTAATAGATTAGGTATTGTTGATGTTTTGTGGGTCCTTTTAAAAGTGATTTGATTTATTTACAAAGAGATATGCTTGGTTATAGGAAACACTTTGTAAATAATGATATAAACAAGTAAAAATATAAATAACTAGGATCCTATTTGAGCATAATATGTCAAAACTTGCATTCATATTCTTGCAACATTAAATTATTTGGTTTGTTCATTTAATTGATAATATTTGATTAAATATATTATAGAATTAATATTAAGGTATAATGAATAAAACCTAAATATATTTTTGGTTTAATTAATATGAGACTATTCCTTACTTAAATTGATTAATAAAATGGTAGTTTATTTGTATCACCTAGTTTGGGTAAGTACCTTGTACCACCCACTTAAATCCTTGAGATTTGATAGAAACATTGAGTTTAGGAGTTAAAATTAAAAATTAAATTTTTAATTTCATTTTTTTCTTGGTATAAAATAAATAAATAAAATTTAATAAGCCACATAGGTAGCATATTTAAAAAAGGGTTATCAAACAATATAAGGGGAAAACCTGACCTTGACAAGGTGGAAACCATAGTGTGAACTATGGTTAGAAAATATAAAAAGGTAGATTATAAATAAACATAATTTTGAAATACATTGGAAATCCAAGAAATACATGGGTAACCAGGAAAAAATAAGAGGCAATGAAAACACATATTAACTAAGTAAAACTTGAATAGACATAAAATCAAAAATTACATGAAAACAAACTTCTTTGCCAATTATTATTGAATGAATAAAATATTAAAATAGAGTCTTTAAACAAATATAAACTAAAAATTGGAGTTGAAATGAATAAAAAATATCTAAATAAATCAAAATCTAGATGAAGCTACTTAACCCATGCAATTTTTATAAAATTGCTATTTTTAGTAACTTTTTTCTTCTAGAAAATTTTCAATCATTATTTTAAGTAAGTTTTTTCATGCAAGCTTAGATGGGCCTAAAAATCCACATATACCATAAGAACTAAAATTAAACTATTTGATGAATTTTAACTAATGTTCATGTCCAGTTACAAAAATATGTTATTTTAAAAATGGAAAAATCTTCAAAAAATATTAAAATATAGTTTTGGACCCTTATATGGTCACGCATGGACTCTAATTTTTTTTTTCAAAACATTCCTAACTTGATGGAGTGGGTTATATATTAATTAAATTTGTTTAGTTACAAAATATAAAACACCCATAATATTTATACCTTTAAAAATATGAAATATTAATTTTCCTATTAATCTATTCACTAAACAATTATATGCAAACTTGACCCATGTTAAAGCCAAGTACCATTACTTAGGATTCTCTCCAACTATGCATCTCAACAAATTTCCCAAGATCATGTTTGAAAATTATCTATGTCCTTCTATTTGTCGGTAGTATGCACTACTAAAATGTAATCTTAGATACCACCTCATTCCATAAAAGTCCTCCAAAAATTACATATATATTTCATGTCCCTATCTAATGTCATGGTTTTTGGAACACTATGTAATCTCACAACATAAAAATAATTTAGCAACTCTAGTCACATCATTGGTTTTCATACATCAAATAAAGTGAACCATCTTAGAAAACCTATCTATAGAAACAAAAACGAAATCATTATCTCTCTATAAATTTTTAAATCCTAACACAAAATCCATACTCAAAACAATCCATGGTCTCTTTAAACTAGTAATGTCATATACAACCCTATATTTTATCCATGGACTTTAGCCACCTGATTTATTATGCATATTTAAACATACATTACCATATATATCTTCATATTTAACCAAAAATACATATATTCTACCAAATATATAGTCTCAAGCTTATCAAACTGTATAGCCAAACCACCATTATGCAATTCTCTTATAATATTTTCTCTTAGAGACCTAATTAGAATACATAAGTTATTTTCCCTTAAAGAAATAATCATCATGTATAATATATTCATCATGAATAATACCTATCTCACCTGATAATGGATTTATGAATTGCTCAAATATATTTTTAAAATCTATATCTATACCATATAATTCTTTAACAACTTCAAATCCAACTACTACACTCACAATACTAGATTATAAAGCCAATTTCTTGCTCAAAGCGTCAGCTACTTGATTTTATTTTATTGATTTATATTTAAAACCAAAAGTATATCCCCAAAATAATGATACCCACTTTGCATATCTATTATTTAACTTATTTTGAGTGTTCACATTATTTAAGTCCTCGTGATCTATATATAAGACAAAATCCTTAGGCACTAGGTAATGCCATTAATGTCTTAATGCTTGTACAATGGTATAAAATTCAACATGATATGTAAAATACTTATTTCTTACCTCATTAAATTTCTCACTAAAATATGTTAGTGGCATCTCTTCTTGACTCAACACAACACCAATTCCAAAAATGTGAAAAATCATAATCCACCTCAAACACTTTGTTAAAATATGGTAATGCTAAAACTTATTTTTTTGTAATCTTATTCTTAAATAGCTAAATTATTTTTATTCTATCTCTTGTCCACACAAACTATTTTCATCTCACACAATTTTTTAATGGTGTAAAACTACAATTAAAATTTTTAATTGAATTTATTTAAAGGGTTTATAATCTATGGAAACTTTTTACCTCTGTTATCCTTCTTGGAATAGGCCACTTAATAATTACCTTTACCTTTTATTCATCCATCCTTATTTCATCTAATGAAACTATAAATCCCAAAAATATCAAATTGTCCTACATAAACAAAAAATGTAATTTTTGACCCTTTAACTAGATAGTGTTATTTATATATTAGAATTAAATTTTTTGAGATAGTCATTTTAATAAAAATAAGAGATCAAATAAAGATATGGATAAAAAATTATGGCCTCTAAAATTTTAGTCTCTACATCATTAAGAAGAAGTAATAATTGACTTTATATTAAAATAATGGTGCATTTGTTCATTAAAGGTTAATCATTATACAACATAATTATATAAACATGAAAATGTTTTATGAGAAGATGATAAATATATGAAAATTGTGTAAATGGCAGTCATACATATTTTAAACTTAAATATTTATGTGTTCTAAAAAAACCTAAATAAAACCATATCAGACACACAATCATGGCTATAAAATATGGATTTGAGTGTAAGGAAATAAATAATAAACATTGGAAATGAGGACTATTAGGTTTAGTAACATGAGATTGATGTAAGTACTGTATTATTTTCCAATAAATTTTAACTTCGTAAAATTGTATGATCACTTTTTGGAAACTTGAGTGAATAAACTAAGATGAGTTTTTTTATTAAAAATTTATATAATTGGGTAGAATTCATGTTATCCCTATGGATAATGGTGAATACATGACTTATTTTTATTTTATTTCTTTAATCTATGTGTTTTACTTCTATTTTGAAAATATTGATAGGAAATGTCTATTTGTTATAATAGGGTTTATGAGGAAATATAGATTTTTTGATTTAAAATTGTATTTCTTGTTCTTCCTATATATGTAAAATCAAAAACATTATGGGTTCTATTTGGTTTAAATTAATTAATTACTCCCTAATCAATTGGATTGAAATGATAATCATTTGTATGGATAATTTAATCAAAAATACAAGCACAAGACTCTTTTTAGCATTTAATGTTTGTGTTTGGTGTAATATTCTTATTTTGATGGTTGGGTTTTAATTGTATAAATACTTATAATGATTAATTTATAATAGATTGGATAAAGGTTAATAAACCCATATAGAATTTTTTCATAATGAATTATGATATACTACAACACTTTATAGTTATTTTATACCTTGTTGCAAAGTTGAGGTTTATTAGGAATTTGTCCATGTTATGTATTGAGTTTGTATACATAAAATTTAGAGGTAAAATAGACAACTAAAGGTACTTTTTTCACTAATTGACAAGGCATTGAGATATTTTATTCACTATAATATATTTTTTGAACATAGACTTGATGGTATCTCTAAACTATACTAAACTATTATGTAAAGTATTGAGTATATGCAAGTTTATTATGAGTCTCTATTCTACCTAAAATGAGTTGAAAATTTGGGTTGTAAACAACAAAGAAATTATATATAATGTAAATGATACTTAGAATTGTACACATAGTCTATTAGAGTATAATAAATCCATAAATCAATGTATATCAAACTAAGGTTTGATGTTTAAGTTCTTTGTATAAAAACATGAAATATTGTACTACATTAATATAATTATTATAGTTATGTTTTGATAATTATTAACGAGATTAATCTTGAGTAACTAATTAAGCTTATGCATTGAGTATATATGTGTTAATTTTAAAATGGATGTAACAAGATGGAATAACACACTTAAACTAGTGTACTCAATAATAAAGACTATATCTAACCTATATTTAGATAAAATTAATATGATAAACTTATTGAATTTCATGTTAAATAGAACTCATTTTGATTTTTTGTTCTATTTTTTTCTATGATAAAGTGTAATGGAAATTACATTGATTTTATTTTTAAAAAGTGAAATCCAATCCTAAAAAATAAAGGTAAAAAAGTGTTCAACATCCTTGTTTGATAATTATGAAAACACTACACCCTTATATCTAGCTAAATAATTGTGTTAGGCTTACCTTTGAGTTGTTAAACTTAACTGATGGTCAAGATTGGCTTTAAGTACACTAAATTCTATTATAAAACTAAAGAGGTAAGACATATTCCATATTTAGATTTACCATATAAATGTTTTTATTAAATAATTGGTAGTACACCACAACAACTAATAATGTGATTTTTAATTTTAGCATACTGAATGCTATTTCTCTTTCATTGGTGTCAAATCAAACAAAAAATTAGGATAGTTTTAAGCAGAAATTATAATTAATTGACAATAATAAATAATAAATAGGTAAATATAGATAATAATAAACTCATAATATAATAATGTATGATAATCATCAACATAAACATGAGTAAAATCCTTAGAATACTCATATACAAACACAAGTTGTTGAAGTAAATAAGAGTAAAAAAATGATAATTCATATACTAAAGTATCTTATTTGATAAGGATATCTACTAAATCTCCATTTTTATTAATGTTATTTTTCATAGGTGTACCATTATCATGCTCCTCTTATTCTTACTGGCTTTAAGTTAAGTTATGTTTATTATTTTTGCAATAGATTTATGTACTTACAATGAATAATAACTTTTCTTAAGTATATATCTTGGGTTCTCAATTTATATATATTTGTGTGAGGATTTTTATTTTGAATTGTCTTTAGAAAGTACTTGTCTCTTTACAAATATTAATCACTTGACCCTCATGTAGAAAAATTAGGCATTGATGCATAGTATATAGAATCACTTTTATTTGATGTATTCAAGGTCTTATAAGTAATACAATGTATGATCCATTATTAGACCTAAAATATGAAATATAAATTGAATTAAGTTTTTACCAATTGGAATAATGTCATGTCCCCTTTTTAATTGGCATGTTCTGAGTTCATGGTTAGCCTATTATGCGACCTTCGTAGGCTAATAGGATGGATAGAGGGTCATAATGGAGCTTGGCTTGACTTTGATTCACAGGATTTCTACATTTCATTTTCATTCAGGTTATTTTAGACATATTTGGCTAGGGCTCCTACTTTTTAGGGATATTTGATATGCAGCGGAGCGCCTTTATTATGGTATGGTTATGTACGGAATCACTCCCTGATTCACTAGCTTCGATCGGTTCGTCGATCCGACATGTATTGAGGGAGATATTAATATTTGATTGATTTAATCAAATATTAATTATTTAGCCTATTTTTAATTAGAAACCCTAATTCTAATTTAAGAAACCCTAATTAGGGCAAGCATATCTTTTTGAGGGTATAAGGGTCTCATGGAGGCCATTGTTCATTATGCTATTGATTATTGATATTGATTTTGAGAATTTCTTCTGTGAAGACTGAGCCAAGGGTTTAAGGATTCCATTTGCATTGGAGAACATTCCCTCTTCAGTGTGTGCAATTAAGAGGCTGTGGAATATTAGCTGATCTATTGCCAAAGTGAGAGATAGCTTCATCCAGAAGTTATCACAGAATTTATAGGGTTGATAGATAACTTCACACAGAAGTTATTATAGATATTCCAGGTATTTATTTATTTATGTTTTGATTCAATAAATTATACAGCTAGAGATCTTCTGTGCTAGAAGCATATATTTTCAGATCAGGGGTTGAAAATAGGGAAGTTGTGCTTAATTGGCGGCCGTACGAAGTCCGTACAGGTCCGTACAAATCCATACAGACACCGACATCGGCTGATAGAGAGCTTCCAGATACCGACATCGGCTGATCGGAGACTGACGTCGGCAGACAAGGACCTGCAGTGACCGACGTCGATAGTATATCGACCGACACCGGTGATTGTGTGTTCGACACAGCAGGCCGAGACTTTCCAGAATTTATTTTGCACTCCAGATTTGCAAAGCCAGGGTTTTCAAGACTGTATTTCATATTTATATGCATAATAGAGGACTGAAATTGTAATAGTTTAGAAGGACAAGTGATAAGATCTGTGATTTACTATTGGAAAAAACTATATTATTGTTATCATTCTTAATTTATTCAATAGAGATTATATCTTGGTTCAGATTTTTTGTGTTGCTATATCTCCTGTTTGAAGGGGATATTACAGTGGTATCAGAGCTAAATCCTGCCATCCTGAGGGTTTGACAGATCTTATGCAGCCACAAGAGTTGGGACCACACAGGTATAACACACGCAGTAGAGCCTTACTTGAAGGTACCCAGTTGTTAGATCAGCAACAGATTATCATGAGTGACAGACGTGAGGGTAGCCCACCCAGGGGCCACAGGTATGATGCTGAACAGGACACCAGAGAATTTCACCGTGCTATGATGACAAGCCAACAGCAGATGAATCAGACACTACAGGCACTTATGACTATGATAAGGGATATGAACGCACCTGATGGACAGAACAGGGACCAAAGAGATGATAAGAGTGCTACGGTTAATCAGAGACCATAGCAGACGCACTCCAGAATAGCTGATAGACCTACATGCCCTTCATTTGTTTAAGAAGAACCAGAGGCAGCAGCGGAGGAGGAGGCAAGGAATTCTCCATTTACAGATGTTTACATGGCTGCAAATGATGAGTGGGACTTATTACCTCCTCATATTCAGGAGAGAACAACCTTTGATCATTTTGTCAATTTGAGGAGAGAGCACTATAGATTGGCTAGACAGGACAGGAGATCTCGAGCCCAATTCAGTGAGCTGAAGAAGGCTACTGGTAAGCTTTCTTTGACTACTTTTGACAGAAGCGGCAAGATGACAGTGCAAGCTTGGGTTCATAAGCTTGACACCTTTTTGGCATTGAGACCAATGTCAGAGATAGAGGCCATTAAATATGCCACTTTGCACTTGGATGGAGTAGCACATGATTGGTGGTACCATGGTATGGTAACACTTCAGCATAACCAGGTGACAGAGTATCAGGACTTTGTGGATAGATTGGTTGAGCGGTTTGACAGGAAGGATCCTGAGGTTTACTTTAGAGAACTGGCATAGTTGAGACAAACAGGTAACTTGGAGTCCTTCATTGGTGAGTTTCAGAGATTGGCAGTCATGGTACCCAATATTTCCGAGCGTAGATTGGTAGTTCTCTTCATGGAGGGATTGACAGAGCCATTGAGAGGGTGGATCAAAGCTTTTGATCCTCCTTCATTACAAGTAGCTATGAATAAGGCGCGTAGTATGGAGATGGCAGCCCCATCCCATAAATTTAACTTCAAAGGTACTTCTTCATCTAGAGACCATAAGTGCTCCAACACAGATACACAGAGACCGGATTTTAATATAGATAAATCAGGTGTAAAGAATGACTCAAAGGCCAATCCAGCAGCACCACCTTTGGATCATGAGGTGCTTAATGATCTACGTAGGAAGAAGCTTTACTTCTACTACAAAGGTCCATATGATATCCATCACGATTGTCCTTTGAGGCCTAAGGGCAAGGCGAATCGTATGATGTGGATATATTATGAGGATTCAGATTCTGAGAATTCTAAATAGCAGAATAGTTCTAAGGGGGCAGAGGCAGAGGCTTCAGGGCCTAAGGTAGAGGTAGAGCTAGAGCTTCACATATAGGAGGCACGCATATCTAGTATTCAGTCGGATGAGTCATTCAGACTCCGTGGAGTTTTGGCAGGGCAGAAGGTTATCACCCTTCTTGATACAGGAGCCACACATAATTTCATAGATGCTAGATTTGTGGAGAAGCGTGGACTCACGACAGAAGATTTTGAGGGCATCAGAGTTAAGGTAGCCGATGGTCACACTCTTAAGTGTGAGCGTATGATTAGAGACCTCCCATTGCGCTTGAACAACTATGAGTTCTAGGCTGATTATTATGTGGTAAACATGGGGGATATAGACTTAGTCTTGGGTATGAAGTGGCTTCATTCATTTGAGGAAGTTACTCTTCATCTCAAGGACATGGAGGTTCTCTTTAATGTTGATGGGACAACACATATTCTTAAGGCAATATGGGGCAGCAGCTTCAGATATATGTTTTTTCATCGAATGGAGGTACCTATACCACATAACATGATAGAGGGTGATGACGAGAGCACATTGGCACCAACACAGGAGAGGTACGAGGACGAGCTTGGTCTTGAGGTGAGTTCAGTTCAGGAGTTGTCACATGTCATGAGGATTCAACTTTCTGTTACAGTCGGGTCACAGGTTGATGATGATATGACTATTTCTAGTATTCACTATCCAGTTTCAGATATTATTCAGGTAAGGAGTTTGCTTGCTGATTTTCATTTATGGATTGGATGTTGGAATGCTTATCTTAGTACTAGAGATGATGTGACACCATTACATGAGAGTTGGGATGGACATGGCATGGGGGTCATGTTAATTGACAGTAGTGGAGATCAAAACTATATTTGGGATCCAGGTGGATTGATTGATTTGTCATTCAGTGATTGCTTGAGGGCAAGTAATTTCAGGAGGGGCGGATTGTCATGTCCCCTTTTTAATTGACATGTTCTGAGTTCATGGTTAGCCTATTATGCGACCTTCATAGGCTAATAGGATGGATAGAGGGTCATAATGGAGCTTGGCTTGACTTTGATTCACAGGATTTCTACATTTGATTTTCATTCAGGTTATTTCAGACATATTTGGCCAGGGCTCCTACTTTTTAGGGATATTTGATATGCAGCGGAGCGCCTTTATTATGGTATGGTTATGTGCGGAATCACTCCCTGATTCACTAGCTTTGATCGGTTCATCGATCCGATATGTATTGAGGGAGATATTAATATTTGATTGATTTAATCAAATATTAATTATTTAGCCTATATTTAATTAGAAACCCTAATTCTAATTTAAGAAACCCTAATTAGGGCAAGCATATCTTTTTGAGGGTATAAGGGTCTCATGGAGGCCATTGTTCATTATGCTATTGATTATTGATATTGATTTTGAGAATTTCTTCTGTGAAGACTGAGCCAAGGGTTCAAGGATTCCATTTGCATTGGAGAACGTTCCCTCTTTAGTGTGTGCAATTAAGAGGCTGTGGAATATCAGCTGATTTATTGCCAAAGTGAGAGATAGCTTCATCCAGAAGTTATCACAGAATTTATAGGGTTGAGAGATAACTTCACACAGAAGTTATTACAGATATTCCAGGTATTTATTTATTTATGTTTTGATTCAATAAATTATACAGCTAGAGATCTTCTGTGCTAGAAGCATATATTTTTAGATCAGGGGTTGAAAATAGGGAAGTTGTGCTTAATTGGCGGCCGTAAGAAGTCCGTACAGGTTCGTACAAATCCATACAGACACCGACATCGGCTGACAGAGAGCTTCCAGATACCGACATCGGCCGATTGGAGACCGACGTCGGCAGACAAGGACCTGCAGTGACCGACGTCGGCAGTATATCAACCGACGCCGGCGACTGTGTGTTTGACACAGCAGGCCGAGACTTTCCAAAATTTATTTTGCACTTCCAGATTTTGAAAGCCAGGGTTTTCAAGACTGTATTTCATATTTATATGCATAATAGAGGACTGAAATTGTAATAGTTTAGAAGGACAAGTGATAAGATCTGTGATTTACTATTGGAAAAAACTATATTATTGTTATCATTCTAAATTTATTCAACAGAGATTATTCAAAATACACACTCTATATAAAAAAATCCTCACCTAGGCTCAATTAATTTTTAACTTTATTAGTTTATGTAAACTCTAATTATTAGAATTAAATGGAACCATTTATAGTCTAAATATAAAAATAATTTTAAATATTAGGATCACCCTATTTATTTAACTAATATATTATTTATAAAGGATCCCATGTATATAAAATCAATGAGATAAAAGGGAAGGTAAAGGAAATAAAAATTCAATCTCACCATTGTTTAAATACTAAAAAAAATGTTTCATGTTCATTTTATATAATATGAAAATAGCTAAAGTCAAATAGAAATATCCTAAGTATGTAATAAAACATGGGAATCACTAGGATGATTTATTGATCTATTCAAGATGAGAAATAAGTTAGAGAAAGGAAATATGGTCAGAGCTAAACAAAAAAGGAAAAGTTTAAAATTTTATTTAATCCCCATATACTTTGGATATGGGCAACTGAGGTTTAATGCCTTTATGTATATTTTATCATAAAATATATCATATATAATAAAATTATCTCATCTAATAAAATGCATATTTCATGGGATTTCTAAGTCTCTAGAATTTAGAATTTAGATATAGGCCCCTGTTATTTTGATATGTATGAAAATATCAATCTTATTTTAAAGTGTAATGTATCATGCCCATTTTTATTTCCAAAACATGGGCATGACACATGATTAAAATTAGAAACACATCAAGGAACATGGATAGATACCAATGTCTAATATAACCTCCACAAGAATCCTAAAACTGCTTGAAGGCTCATATAGGCATAAGCCATTAATTAAAAATCCCATAATATTGATTTGTTTATCCTAACATAAATAAATATTTTCTCAATTTATACCAGACATTTTATACATAATTGATGTTGACACAACCCTTAAATTTAAATTAGGCCATTGTTAAGGCAGTCAAGCTCTATGTGGCCACTTTGATGGTTTCCCTATCTATGTCAATTTTTGTTCAAGCTCTTAGGGCCACTCTCATCACTCATTGCTTCCTCAACAACTCTATGATATGCCCCACATGGAAAAAATCATTAAATCCATAACCTATAATTATATAGGTATATTATGGATTCCTTGTGGTTGTGGAGTAGTAAGATTATGCCACATGGCAAAATCTTACTATACTACTAACCCAAAGGCTTCCAACCTAGTATGAACCTCCCTAGGATAATAGGTCATTGATATGATGCCACATGGTAGCATCCTATGATTCCACTTTCTTAGATGATTTATAAATTGAATGAACATCTATAAGATAGAGGGTAATCAAGATGATGTCATGTGGTTGCATCCTAATATTTTGATAGCCTAGAGGCATAGCTCCTTATATAGTCATCTCTAAGATTACAAGTTGTTAGGATGATGACATGTGGAAGCATCTTGATCCTCTTCTCTCCCATAGGAATCTATATATAATACCAAGTGGTCATCACTCATAGGTGAGTGAGATGATGATATATAGCTCCCTCTAAACAACAAAAAAAAATTTATAAAAATTACTAGGGTAAAAAGGGTCCTGAAGGATCCTATCAAATCATTGAGGCAAAAATTACGTAAAAAAGGCTATATAGATAACTCATCAAGAATCTAAGGAAATTTTGTGTAAGGTAACTCACCTAAGAGCTATGAAAAAATCCAAAAGGAAAGCCTAAGAAAATTGACTAAGGTAAGACATAAATTTAATTGAAAAGGAAAATCACTAAACTAATTTCTCAAGCAACTCAAAAAGTGGATATGGTAAAAGTTAAGATAAATGGCTATGGTAATTAAGTCTAGACAAACAAAAGCCTACACAAAAATATATGAGCCTATGTGTAAGGAAAACACAGTAACATCTAAGGTCACATTATGTAGTAAATTTTATCAACATGATAAGCTTGAGTCTATATCAATATTATGAAATTAAACCAATATTTTCATTTTTTTAGTCGATTAATTAAAATATTGATAGATAACTTGATATAGTTAAATCACCTTTTTGATACTACATAAACATTATTCATCCCAATATGTGACTTCTAAGATTATTATGGATGCTCATTTTAATTATCCTACTTTAATATTTAAGTTGAATATCCCCACTTAGCTATTTTACCCTTTTTATACAAGAGGCTCCTAATGTAGGGAAAGTTTAAGGCTAGTGACTTTCTTAATGACTAAATTCATAACTCTTCCCTAATCATTTATTTGCTAGAATTAAATCAATACACAAGCTATCAATTATTATTATGTATTTATTCATAATATAAATCACTTAGTAATTTCTCTTGAGATCAACTCATTTATTAATAATCTTAGTCTAAACTATAATTTCCAATAGAATACTTAAGGAGGCATAAATTTTGTTTATCAGGCTAATTGTAAAAATGTTTCAACCAAACAAGGCAAACTTATCATTTTATTGAAATATCCATGAATGCCTAAGAAATTTATTAACAAATGACTCCTTCTAAAGGGTCTAAATATAAATGGTCATAACCAGACATGATCTGATTTACCAAAAAACTTCATCATGAGACTACATAAATCTTTAAGCATGATAGACATGACTATTCCATAAAACACTATTGATTAACTTATTTCAATAGGATTGATTGCTACTACCAAAAACAATCCTATATATATTTATCTAAATTATACTCATTCTTAGATATGCTAAAATTTCATTAACTCTTCACATTAAAATTTAGAGGAGATGATCAATGCTAAAAAGATCAACAAGATTCATCAATGTAGCATAGTTTATCATAATCTCCCAAATCATAGGCAAACTATATCACTTTCATTCACCTAAGAATCATCCTTCATATTTATTTATATAGTTCATTTAAGATAATATATTAAAAAAAACTTAATATGTAATGAATATACATTCACATGATAATCAATATAATGACATCAATACAATGATATTAAGGCCATTAACTTGGATACTCTCAAATATGGGTATATAACATCCACCAAGATTATATTTACATCAAGGATCCATCTCAAGGAGACCTATTAATACTAAATACTAAGTAGACTATAAAATGGTTCTCTACAAAACTAATTAGTACATTCTATTGGTGAAATACATAAGATAGTGTCTCACACATGACCCATAACTAATCATCAATACATAAATATAGTAAGTTTAACTGAGAAAAATTAATCCTTAGCTCTCAACCAAATATAAAAAGCAACAAATAACAATAATTCAATAGATAAAATAATATCCTTTCTACTCCAAGTCCAAATTTGGATAATATAAGGTGGGATCACATCCTAACTTTTTCCCATCATTAAATGACTATAGTAGGCACCCCAAAAGAAACTCCCATCTCTAGGAATGTTTACATCATGGTGAAAGTTAAATAAAGGAAAAAAAATCAATATGACTTGTGTTTGAGGGGATAACTACTCACAAGTTGACAACAAATCATATCTAAGTCAATAGTCTACCAGGCTTGGGTTTATTCACGTAAGTATAAAATTATAATAAGGCACACCCATAGGTAGCAGTAAATATGCATATAAATAAAGAGATATAAATTCATTAAGTTGTCATGAGAGGAATTAGGAAATCTACCATTATGTCCTACATGAGAGGCCTAAATCTTATTCCATCATGAATAATGTGACCTTTCTACACATTATAAATCTTACATGATGAAATAATAATACCCAGGTAAGTAGGATACAATAGCTAGAATTATCATGGAGTACATAAAATGAAAACTTTCACACAAGGGTATTAACAGTATGGGGTAACTCAAGCAAAATCATAGAGAAATAAACAAAGATGATAATTAGGACAAGTATCCTTACTCTTATTGAATACAAAATTCATTAAGAATCACACAAACTTCATTTTAGACATACAACATGATATTCTAGTTGATAAGATACCTAACCACCAATCCAAACCCTTCTGTGGATACGTTTTATAGCTTACAACTAGTCAAAAATCTCACTCTTTAGGATCTCTTCTTGTTTTCCTTCCTCTTTTAGGTTGTTCCCCATAAACTCTTCAATTTCAAAGTCCTAAGATAAAACCCTTTACCAAGAGATCCACCTTCCTAAAATAGTCATTATCTACCTATTGTAACCCAATCAAAACATGACATGTGTCTATTCTTCCCTTAGATTGACCCCCCACTCCTTCTGGCCAACCCATGCCATCTTAATGGTGATATCTTTGTCATTCCATAATGGTAAATGGTAGATCTATACAATTATTATGGTTGCTTCTAAGATAACCGACCTCCATATACAGGGCTCAAGGAAAGGGAAATTAATTAATAAATCTACAATATAGAAATTAGGAAATCTAGATGTTATTCTACTTTATCATCATACATTGAATACAACTAGCCAAATGTAGTTTGACCAACCCAATAGTGATTACAAACTAATTATACATGCTATTACTAAATAAGGGGTTGAATGGAATACAAGGTCTTCAATTAGGATTAAGTAAGGTTCAAGAAAAAATTTGTTTTGAGGTGGGATCACACATGATTTGATAATGTCTGACAAAGTCCTTTTACCTTTTTTAGCAATGTCTTATTCCTACACACTTATTTCACCCATGAAATACATTATCCTAATAGTTGAATCTTGTAATCATAACATGCTAGATCATTCAATTTAAACCAAAGTAATAAACCAACTAAGTAATTCACAAGGCCATGAAGTTATATTCTTGTAACACCTAATCCATGTACATCCTACCAAGTAATTCACAAGGTCATGAAGTGATATTCATAAATCACCTAATGCATGTATAATTTTAATTGTAACATAAGGTAATAACTCAAGCATTACTTAACTAATTCTTACCATTTACATAATTCACTAACCTTGGAATCAACACCACCATGGAAGTATCATCATAAATTTTCATAATCACATTATTTTCTTATGAAATGCCTCATATTCTTTCCCCTTAAAAGGGAATTGTCCTTAATGCAGGACTACTTTGTTCCTCCAACAAGATTTATAAATATGTTTGTCTAGTGGAATGTCATCCTAATGTACCTAAAACAAATAACATTGTTCTTATATATTTATAACATCCCTCCATCCATCATTTATAAGGCTCTTTAAGCACATATTAGAGTTTAAACCACATGAATATAATATTTTGAGTCATATTTTTCTTTTCAAGGTTTCTAAAACCTTAGATTATCAACCTTTTGATATCAATCTTCTTACTAGCAAAAGAATGGTGTAACATAACCACTTAGAAATTGTAGCATAAGTTATGAATTTCATTTTTAGGATGCAATATTTTTGTTCACTTTCTAAAGGCTTATTCTTCACATAAATTTCCTTGAAAATGATTATGGTATACTTGAATATCCAACCATCATAAATATGTTACTCATAGATCACCATCACTTAGTTTCACAACAACATCTATTAGCATGCATACTAGAATAATAGTGATTCATAAAAATAAAGAGGAATCCACCTGTCTATTTCCCATAATTTTCCTAAAAGACTATTATTAACATTTTCACATAATAATAACTTTCTATTACCAGTCTATAAGGATGCTTTATTTCATTATCATCATAATTTAAACTTCCAATTAGTAGAATATCTCTAATTTAGATATGTAAATGATCTAAATCCATACCCAAGCCTTGGTTTACTCAAAGTTATACTACCACACCATATGTCACTAATTATATTAGATGTTATTTTAATTACCATTAATTTTTTAGGTAAATCATACTTCAACACATCTATCCTAATCTATTGAGACTCACAATCCCTTTTTTGTATTAGATTTCAAGAACTCATTGAATATGCAATTTACATATTAGAGAGGAATTATATTTTATACTTTAAAAAAAAACATCCTTCTAGAATAGGAATTGATCCTTGGTTATACCATTATGAGATCATATACAATTTTAACAACATAAGGGGTAGTGTTGACTTACCATAGTCATTATTGTGTAAAACACAAGAGATTTTTTGAGTAAGTAGAACATGGGGAAAAATCTATGATCGAGTCTTCTTAGAACAAATTCATGTAAAATATTCAATAGCTCCATAGCTAAATCATACACACTGAGAAGGTCCATCCTAAAATTATTTTATTAAGGCCTATCGTAATCCTCTATTCATAGCTTTAATAGGTTTAGATCATGTCTCGGTATTCTAACTTTTCTAATCCTTTAGAAGATGGATTCTACTCCTTTTTTAGCATATAAAATTGGGGCATTATTCCCTCTATCATTAACATCACTCACTATAGGGTCTTAGTAATGTGAGCATATATTTAAACATATAGAATAATTCATTCATTTCTCATGTGACATCTTGTCTACATAAATTTTATTACAATAAATTAAGCAAACATCATGTACTAGTTTAAATTTACACAATTCCTAATCAACTAGAGTCAGGATGGTGATGAACTCATACTGAACATCCAAGATCTCCTAGAGTTTAACCTAATTATTTGATAATAAAATTTCATGCCCATTTTGTTTTTACAAAATATAAGAATGACACATGATTACAATAAGTAACACATCAATGAATAGGGATAGATACCAACATATAATCTAACCTCAATAATAATCATGTAACTACCTAAATGATCATATAGGTGTAAGCCATTAATTTAGAATCCCATAATCCTAATTTGTTCTTCCCAACACTCATAAATCCTTTCCTAGCTAGTACTAAATGTTTTCTATACAATTTACAAAGAGATAGATGTAAAATTTGGCCCATGCTATTTTTGTTGTATTCAAGCTCCATATGGCCATTTCTATGGTTTCCCTAGCCATGCTAGATTCCCTTCAGGCACTTAATGCCACTCTTGCCACTTGTCATTTCCTTAATTACTCTATGATACACTCCACTTGATGACCATTAAATCACTCCATGCCCTACCACTTTATCATGATTTCATGGCTTCTCTATGTGTATAGAGTAGTGGGATTGTTTCATGTGAAATCATCTCACCACAAGCTTCAAGCCTTGTATAAACCTCCCTGGGACACTAGGTCATCAAGATTATCACATGGTAGCATCATACAATCCTAATTGCCTAAATGATTTATATAATTCATGAGCATATTTAGGATAGTGGGTCACTAGGATGTTTCCATGTTATATAATCCCACTCTTCTACTATTCTCAAGGCACAAATCCCTATACAGTCATCTCTAGGATTGTAGGTCATGAGGATGAGGACACATGGTAACATTCCACTCTTCCACTATCTCAAAGGCATCCATATAGAAGACCAAGAGGTTTTCACTCTAGGGTGAGTGGTATGATGATATGTGGCTCCTTATAAACCACACATAAGAAGTTATAAAAACTTGAGGCAAAATGGGCCACAAAGGATCCTATCAAACAACTAAGGCAAGTGTCATGTAGAGAACAAGTCAAGAAGCTAAGGACTTGATACGACAAAGTAAATTACCTAATATCTATGATGAAATCAAATAGGGAAGCCTAAGAAAAATGTCTAATATAAGGCATAAATTTAGTTGACAAGTAAAAGGACTTGGTTAAAGTCAGAATGCAATTCAAAAAGTGGCCAAGGAAAAGTTCAAGATAAATGACTAAGACAATTAACGCTAGACAAACAAAAGTCTGTGAAGAATAGTCTAAAAAGGCTATGAGCTTACACTTAAGGAAAACACAGTAACATCTAAGGCCAAACTATGTAATTTGTTTTGTGACATGGTAAGCTTTAGTATAACTTAATATTAGGAAACTAAACTAATATTCTCATTGGTTTATTTAGATAATTAGAATATTGATAGATAAATTAATAGATCTAAATCACCTTTTTTATAATGTTCAACCTCTATTCATACTAATATACAAATTATAGGGTTATTATAGAGGTTCATTCTGATTATCTTAAATTAATATTTTAGCTTAAGAATGTTTCATACTTTTTTCCCCTTTTTATATAAGAGGGTCTTGATGTAGGGAAAGTCTAAGGCTAGTAACTTGCTAAAGGCCAAAATTCAAAACTCTTCCCTAAAAATTTCTTCACTAGAATTTAATAAATACTCAAAATATAAGGTCTTATTATGTATTTATTCATAATATCAAAAACTCAATCCTTTTTCTTGATATCCACTCATTTATGAATAAACTTAGTATGAACTATAATTTCCAATAGAATACTTGAGGAGGCACAAATATTATTTCTTAGGATGATCATAAAAATATTTAAACCAAGCAAGGCATAATTATTTTATTTATAGAGACACAAAGGCCTAAGATATTTCTTAATAAATGACTCATTCTTAAGGGTTTGAATATAAATGGTCATAACCAGACATGACCCAATTTACCAAAAAGGTTTCAACACAAGACTACATAAGTCCTTAAGAACAACATGCATAACTATGCTATAAGTCACTACTAATTAACTTATTTAAATAAGCTTGATTTTTATTCCGAATAAAAATCCTATATATATATTTATCTAACTTCCACTCATTATTAGATACACTAAAATTCCATCATCTCTTCACATTAAGATTCAGAGGAGATGATCAATGATTAAAACATCAACTAGATTCATAAAATCAATATAACTTATCATAATATCCCAAAGCATAGCTAGACTATATCACTTGACTTCACATAAGACTCATCTTTCATATATATATATATATAGTTCATTTAAGATAATATCTCCCAAATAACTCAAAATGTAATGAACAAACATTCATATGATAATGAATAGAATGACTTTAATACACTTATATATTGAGTCAATTAACTTAGATAAGTTTGAACATGGGTAAACAACATCCACCAGGATTCTATTTATAAGGATCCCTATCAATGAGGCCTATTAATCCTAAATACTAAGTAGAATAAAAAATAGTTATCTCCAATAATAATTAGTATATTCTAGTGGTGAAATACATAAGATAGTGGCTCACACACAACCCACAACCAATCATCAATACATAAATATAAAAAGTTCAACTAATAATAATAATTAATCCTTGGCTCCTAGATAGATATATAAATCAATAAATAATAAGAAGAAAATAGACAAAGATAATCTCCTCTATGCTCCAAGTACAACTTTGGCCAATAGAAAGTGGGCTCACCTCCTAAGTGACTACTCTAGGCACCCACGAGCAAGAATCCTAACTCCAAGCATGTTCACATCATGGTGAAAGTTAAATAAATTCAAACATCAATGAATATGTCCTAGGGTCAGGGAGATAAATAATCACAAGGTGTCAAAAAAATTTCTCTAAGTCAAAATGTTACCAACCTCAGTTCTATTTATGTAAACATAAAATCCCAATAAGGCACACCTATGAATAGTAAAAAATAGGCATACAACCAAAGAGATATAAATTCTATAAGAAGTAATGAGAGTTATTAGGTAATATAAAATCATTTTTTACATGAGAGTCCTAACCCTTCTTCTATCATGAATAATTTGACCTTTATACACATTATAAGTCTTACATGATGAAATCATAATATTTGGGTAAGCAGGATACAATAGTCAAAACTATCATGGAGAAGTAACCTAAATCCAAACTCTTGAATAACTAGTATGTATGTATGTATGTATGTATGTATATATATATATATATATATATATATATATATATATATATATATATATATATATATATATATATATATATATATATATATACACTAGGTGTTGCATAAAAATAAGGCTTATTATCCTTTGAAAGATAATGGTTTACCATAGGCATTTGATGTTTTGAAAAAATAATCAAATAATTATTTTAAGGATTGAAACAAAATTTAGTTATCACAACTAGTCCATATCAGGATTTGAGTATTCCTTGATCAAGTGCTATTAGAATAACTTCATACAACAAATTTAGTAATTACATAGCTAAATCATACATACTAAGAAGGTCCATCCCTAACTTATTTTCTCAAGGCCTACCCTAATCCTCTATTTATATATTTTATAGGTTGATCTCATGTCTACATAATCTACCTTTTATAATCTTTTGGAAGATGGATCTTGCTCTGTTTTAAGCATAGAAACTTGGGGAACCATTCCCTCTATCAAAACCATCACTCACTATAGGGTCTTAAGATGTGAGCATGGATTTAAATATTATAATAATTCATGCCTTTCTCATGTGGCATCTTGTCTACACAAATTATATTACCATAAATTAAGCAAGCAATATGTACTAATTTAAATTTACATAATTCTTGATCAACTAGAGTTATAAGGGTGATGAACTCATATAAAACATCCTGAGATCTCCTAAAGTTAAACCTAGTGCTCTGATACTAAAATGTCATGCCCATTTTGGTTTCCCAAAATACAATCCACAACATATGATTACAATGAGTAACAATTCAATGAATAGGGATAGATACCAACATATAATCCAAAATTAAAAAGAATCATAAAAATACCTAAAGTCTCTTACAAGTGTAAAGCATTAATTTAAAATCCCATAATCTTGATTTGTTCTACCCAATAGTCATAAATCCTTTCTTGGGAAGTGCCAAATGTTTTCAATGCAATTGACATTGAGAAAATTATTAAAATTGATCCATGCCATTATGGGCTAGATCCCTATCTATCAAATAGAGTTATATATAGGGGGAGAGGGGAATTAGGCATACCATCAATATAGTACAAGATATATATATATATATATATATATATATATATATATATATATATATATATATATATATATGGGGTCACAACTCATCTATGAGAACCTATATTTCCCCCATCTAAAGATCTCTTCATCTCTTCACCCTGAAGGGAATACCCTCACCAACCTCATAAATGAGTTGTGACCCTTCACTCTATATAAACCTATATAGGACCACTTTGATGGTTTCCTTAGACACACTAGCTTCCCTTCAAGCTCTTGAGGCCACTCTCACCACCTATCTCTTCCTCAATGAATCTATGATATACTCTAGTTGATAACCATTCAATCACTCCATGCCCTACCATTATTTAGGGTTAGTATTGATTCTTTGTGGATGTAGAGCAGTGGGATTATGGCATGTGGTAGTATACCAATATCCAACTAGCCCATAGGCTTTGAGCATAGTATGAACCTCCCTAGGATAATGGGTCATTGGTATGATCTCACATGGTAGCATACCACAAGATTATTTTCTCAAATGCTTTGTAAACTACATAAACATCTTTATGATAGTAGGTCACTAATATGATGCCATGTGGCATCATCCCACTCCTCTTCTATCTTAATTCAACTCCATGTAAAATCATCTCTAGGAATATGGGTTACAAGGATGATGGCATGTGATAACATCCCACTCCTCTACTATCTCATATGCATCCATATATAAGACCAAGTGGTTGTCACTCTAGGGTGAGTGGGATGATGATATGTGGTTCCCTCTAAACCATACATAAAAAGTTGTAAAAATGAATAAGGCAAAAAGGGCCACAAAGGATCCTATCAAATGGCTAAGGCAATTTCCATGTAGAGAAATCATCAAGAAGCTAAGGCCATGCTACACAAGGTAAATTTCCTAACAACTATGATTAATTCTAAAAGGGAAACTGGATCAAAATGACTAAGGCAAGACATAAATTTAGTCAACAAGGAAAATGACTAAGCTAAATTCAATAGGAAATTTAGAAAGTGGCTAAGGAAAAATTCAAGATAAATGACTAAGGAAATTAAGTCCAAACAAATAAAAGTTTACATATAATAGTTTCGTAAGGTTATGATCTTACACTTAAGGAAAACATTGTAACATCTAAGGCCAAACTATGTAGTTGGTTTTACCAACAGGATAAGATTTAGTCTAACTCAATATTAGGAAACTAAACTAGTATTATCATTGGTTTAGTTGGTTAATTAAAATATTGATAAACAACTTAATAGAGCCAAATAAGCTTTCTGATATTGCATACTCTCTGTTTATTCAAATATGCAACTTCTAGGATTATTATAGAGGCCCACTATGATTATCCCACATTTATATTTTAGTTCAAGAGCCTCGCTAAACTATTTTTCCCCTTTTTATATAAGAGGGTTATAATTCAAGGAAATTATAAGGTTGATAACTTGTTGAAGGCCTAAATTCAAAACTCTTCCCTAAACATTTCTTCATTATAATTGAATCAATACTCAAACTATAAAGTACTATTATGTATATATTCCTAATTTCAATCAATCAATACTTTTTATTGAGATCCACTCATTTATGAATAAACTTAGTCTCAACTATAATTCCCATTAGAATACCTGAGAAGGCACAAAGACTATTTCTCAAGCTAATCATAAAAATATTTGAACCAAAAAAGGCATACCTATCACTTTATTGAAAGAGCACGAAGGCCTAAGAGATTTCTTAACAAATGAATCATTCCTAAGGGTTTGAATATAAATGTTCATAAACCATACATGACCCAATTTACCTAAAATATTTCATCACAAGACTAAATAAGTCTTTAAGCATGACAAACATAACTATGCCATAAAGCACTATTAATTAACATATTTCAAAAAGCTTAATTATTATTCCAAATAATAATCCCATGGTTATTTATCTAATTACCACTAATTTATAGATATGCTAAAATTCCATTAACTCTTTACATTCATATTAAGAGGAGATGATCAATTCTAAAAAGGTCAACTAGATTTATAAAATCAACATAGCTTATCATAATATTCCAAATCATAGGTAGACTATATCACCTTCCTTCACCTAAGACTCATCCTTCATATTTATCTATATAGTTAATTTAAGATAATATCTTCCCAAATAACTCAAGATGTAATTAACAAGCATTCATAAGATAATCAATAGAATGACATCAATACACTTACATATTAAGGCCATTAACTTGGCCAAGCTAAAACATAGGTATAAAACATACACTAGGATTATATTTACAATAAGAATCCCTCTCAAGGATGACTATTAATCCTAAATACTAAGTAGACTATAAAATAGTTATCTACAATAATAAATAGTACATTCTAGTGGTGAAAATACATAAAATAGTGGGTCACATACAACCCACAAAGAATCATCAATACATAAATATAATAATTTCAATTGAGAATAATTAATCCTTGGCTTCTAGATAGATGTAAAAATCAAAAAATACCAATAATTTAATAGCTAAAGATAATATCCTCTACACTCCAAGTGAAACTTTGTCTGATTGAAGGTAGGATCATCTCTCAACATTTTTCCATCATTAAGTGACTACTCTAGGTACCCCTGAGTAGGACTCCCATTTCTATGCATGTTCACATGATGGTATAAGTTAAATAAATGAAAAAATAAATCAAAATATATTGGGGTTGAGGAGATATCTACTCACAAGGTGACAACCAAACACCTCTATATCAATTGGTTACCAACTTTGATTCTATTTACATAATCATAAAATCATAATAAGGCACACCTATAGGTAGCAAAAAATAGGCATACAACCACATAGATATAAATTCTATAAGTAATTGTGAGAGGGATTAGGTAATATAACATCATGTAAAATAGGAGATGCCTAACCCTTCTTCCATCATGAACAATTTGACCTTTCTGCACATTATAAGTTTTACACAATGAAAAAATAATATTCAAGTAAATAGGATACAATAGTCATAAATACAATACAAGAGTACCTCAACTCCAAAATATTACACAAGAGTACTAGCACTATCGGTGACTCAATCACAACCATACATAAACAACCAAAGAGAAGAAGTAGGCTAAGTGACCTTACTCTTATTGAATACATTATTCATCAAGAATCACACAAACTTGATTTATACATATAATAATATATTCCAATCAATAGGATACCTGCCAAGTAATCTAGACCATTCCATGAACCCTTCTTTATAGCTTACAAACATCTGATACTCTCCCTATCTAGGCTCTCTTATTTTTCTTGCATCTTCTTTTAGTCAGTCCCCAAAAAATCTTTAATTTTTAAGTCCCAAGAATAGAACTCTTTTCTAAGAAATCTACCATCCTGAAATAGGTGTTCTCTCCTTTTTACAACCCAGTCAAAACATTACATGTGTTTTTTCTTCCCTTAGATCAACCCCCCATTTTTATTGGCTAGCCCATGACTTCTTAAAGGTGATCTCTTTTCCATTCCATATTGGCATATGGAATCTCTAGTAAAGTCATTTGGTTGCTTCTAAGATAATCCAAATCCCTATATAGGGATAAAGGCAATGGAAATTAATGAACAAGTCAAAAATCATGTAATCAAACTATCTAAACATTGGTCTACATTATCCTAATGCATTGAAGACAACCAACCAAGGTAGTTAGAATAACCCAACATTTATTACAATCCAATTAGACATGACAAGAATAAATAAGGGTTTGAATGGCATATAAGTTATTATATTAGGATTAATCAAGGTTGAAGACAAGATTTGGGTTAGAGGTGGGATCACGGAAGATGTGATAATGCATATTGTAGTCTTTTTTACCTTCATTCATAATGATCTATTACTACACACTTATTTCACTAAAAATGTTTGTAATCATAATAGTTAAATATTACAATAATAGAATTCTAGATAATTTAATTTAAATGAATGTAATTATCCTACCAAAATATTCAAAAGGTCATGAAGTAATATTCATATAGCACCTAATGTATGTATACTTTCAATTTCAACATAAGGTAATAATTCAAGCATTGCTTAGCTAATTATTACCATTTTCATGATTCACTCACCTTGGAATTAGCACCACCATGTAAGTATTGTCATAAATTTAAATAATCAACTTATTTTATCATGAGGGGCCTTACATAATGTTATTGTGAATATTATTTGCAACCTTGGAGATTATCTATCTTCCATAACTTAATATTATATCTTTCCATTTGCATTCATTTTTATAGGTTTTATTAATTTCGCTTCTTATATATTGATAACATTGTGTTCATGTAGGTAGAGGATCCTCCCAATTATTTTGAGTGAAATAATAATTTTAGTTTTATACATATTAATATCTCTTTCCCCTTCCAAATCACCTTTTTATTCAAATAGATTAGGTATATCATAGCTAGATTAAGGAGTATAACTAACTAGAATTAGAGGTTTCTCTATAATATTGGTCCCACACCATCAAATCTTCCCATGTTTTGGCTGATTTTTGAGCCATTAATACCATCATAACTTGTGATATTTATTCTAGTATATGTTAAATCATCCATAACAAGGTTGAGATCAATAATAATTTCATTTCTACATAAATTTATATTTTATAAATTATATACAAGTGATTTATCCTTTTAATTTTCATATAAAAAAGAACTTATTAATAGTAATTTATTAAATATATGGTTTTGAAGTTGATCCTTCAATAGAAATAAAACTAGTTAATTAATCTATTGCATCCAACCTATTGCATTGGGTATTTTTTTATTGTATTTCTTATTAACTTATAGTATTTTTATTTTATTAAATTAATAGTTTTTACAATATGAGAAGATATATATTTTAATATTTTTATTGTTAAAAAATATTTTGATTTGAAAAAATTGATGTTATTACAAACTATTTTTTTATATAAATATGTCATACAAAAAATCATTGGATTTTAAACAAATAAAATTTTATTGTATTTAGCTTATAAATAAATAAAAATTATTATTTTTGGATAAAAAACACTGTATGTAATCTCACATTTCATCATGACAAAATCCTAGATTCATGTTCTTAATTTATTATAAAAAAATTGAATTAATTTTTATGTTTTTTCTTTCTTAGTGTAATTAATACCTCAATAATTTCATATTTTTCATATATTAGTAAAGAGTAAAGGTGAAATTAATACATTATGTGTATGAGAGATGTGGTGTGATAACTATGAGTATAAATATAATGACATCAAACGTGGGAAAATCCACGTCAATGAGTTTTAATTTAGTTTATATGAAAACTTTTAGTCTATTTTAAAGGTTGAACATCATTTTCTTGATGAAGGTGAATGTGAAGGAATGGATATATTGAATTAATAAATAAATATATATATATATATATATATTTAATCTAATGGAATATATAATAAGTATTTGAAATAATAGAATCTAGATTCATCATATTAATTTTTTGGACCAACATTTCAGACACAATATTTAGTGAATTAGGCCCTATTATATGGCTATGCCACAAAATTTAATCTATTATACAAGATATAATAATTTTAAAATTTATGTCCAATCCTAAAAAGGGTGTTTACAAAATTCCATGCTCTTATTGTGTGCTTTACATTGGATAAACATACATGTCATTACAAAACAAGTTCAAAGAGCATTCAAGAGACATTAATTATTCTTGATTTGAGAGTGCCACTCTTGAAAAGAACTCAAATCTCATAAAACACAATATTTTTTAGATAAAGCAAATATTTTCACAAAAGAAGAGGAGTATTGGAAAATAAAGGTGCATTAAACTACTGAAACATAAAAAGGACCAAACAACTTAAATAGAGATAATGTGTTGAGAATTGGGGACTTTTGACATCATAGCATAATTTTTTTTTTGAAATTCATGATATCTTGATTGGTGGGTAGAGAAGTATGTTTCTATGTTTTATTTATATTTTATTAATGGATTTTTATTAAATTAGTATATTTTATTTTGTTGGATGATGAAAGCCACCTACCCTCATTTTCACTCTTCATCATTACTAGTAATAAATGGGGGTTTGTTATTTTAAACTCAAGCATTCAAACATTAAATTTTTGATTTAAAGATGGACACACATATTGTGTCCAAAATGTTGGTCCAATAAAAAATTAACATGATGAATCTAGAAGATATTATCTCAAATTCCATACATCATGGAAGTCTACATAATATCATATAACAAGTAATTTCACTTGTTTATGTATTACTCATAGAATTATTCTTATGTAAGTTCATTCTCATTTTATTTACAACTTATCAAATTATTATTGGTTTTTAATTTCATAATAAATATTATTGGATGATGTTTTTCACAAAAGGTAGTCCTAAATATACTATTTAGTATAAAAACTTAAGTATTAATCCAATGCTAACATTTACCCAAGCTTAGTGCTTACGTTATCACCAAAAGTATAGATAAATTACAAGTTTCCCATATCCTAAGATTATATAGATCCAAATTCACATAATTATTATTAATAAATAAAATCATGCATAAAGGAAATCACACACTAAATAAAAAATAATAGTTCCCTGATAATATTTCCAAAGCTCGGACAACCCATCCAAAGCCTCTTATGGTAATCTAGCAAAGCTTTTCTAAAATTTTCTCTGGGCCAATTACAAAAGGGTTTGAGGTTTTCATCAGGTGGCTCTGGATATTTATTTCCATCCTCAAGATAAATGTGGCATGGGAATCATTGACACCTATCGATAAAGTATGGATTTGTGCACTAAATGGGTTGTTTAGGCTATCAAGGGAAATGAGACTTGGAAAATCCTCCTCTGGCATTGTATCTCTTCTTGCTCTCCCTATGGAAAAACTAGTTGGCATAATATTGGATTTCAATCCATCCTCATCACTAATGTGCTTGTTAAGATTACAAGCTCCTTTGTAGTCAAAAGTATCTTGAAGGCTTTCAAAGCAATCAAACCCCACTTGAAGTGGGTAGGGGATGGATTCCACATAAGGTTATATTTTAATGATCATAGCTGATGGTGGGTCTCATATTCTCACTAATTATTCCATCCCCCTATCTAAATTACCTCGTATTAAAGCCCTATGATTATTCCATAAAGGGATTCACCCTATCTTTGATATGGTTACCTCAAAGGATTATGTTCCCTAGTATACTTTAAAAACCAAATTTTAATTAAATAATGTTGACTTTCCTTCCATCCTTCACATTCAAGCATTACTCCCTAATGTTGTGCCTCATAAGCTTTGCCTATATCAGCCTAAGGCTTAATGGATAAATTAGATGTGTAACTATGATACACACTTCATAAACTACTCTCTTGAGATTCTTTATTAGGTGATGAGTATGTTTTCTCTAGATCTCAAAAATATCAATAGAGTTGGGGCCTCTAATCCTCTCTAAGGACTTGGCTCACCCATCTAGATCATGTATGGCACCATGGTCTTCAACTCAACCTGGCTCATTTTTTATGATGTTTAATTTACTAGGGCCTCCCCCTTGGTGAGAGTTGTTTCACCTCTTCATTCCCAAACCCTTTTTTATGGATTGTAATCAACCAAAATATTTCAAACATCTATTTTGGTTTTTATCATAAAGCTCAATATTATTAGAAATGGATTGATTTATCACTTCAACCTTATCATCCTAGGCCTTTCTCTTGGAATTAGGAACTTTTTAGGGACTTTTCTAATTGGTTAGCTTCTTTTAATTTTATCTACCAGTTTTTTTGGGCTATCATCCTTTTTAAAATTTAGAAAGATATAAATAATGTAATTTTTAATCTTGAGGCTTGTATAATTTCATTTTATGTTAAAAAAAATGTTATTTTTATTTCATTAGATTACTTGTAAATTCAAGATCAAGTTGAGAAGATGACACTAGACCTCCCCCACCTGTAGGAACTCCATGGCCACTAGGGGAGTGCCCCAAAGACTATGAGAAGAGTATTTCTAGATGACCAACCCTATGGTCCCCTACCACCTCCTTCCAAGAGGAATAAAAGTAGATGTTAATACCAAAGTAGGGGCCATTTTTTTCATCGACCTTCCCCTAGGGGTGGTTAGAGTTTTCATGGAAATTTTGATGCTACTCTTATACAATGGTCTTTGATAAGCATTATTATTCCTATGTAGATCACCATTGGTTGGCCTAACACTATACATGATGACCCATAGATGGTTAGAATTCTCTAAATATACCTAATGTGGAACTACTTTCTTGTTTGACACCTCCAAAATATGACCTTCTCCCTCTACCTCTTAGGGTGGCAACTTGCGCTTAAATTTATAGCTATTTATTTTTATTTTCTCTCACTATTCTTTGACCAACTAGTTTTTGATGTTTTGAGCCACTTTTTTCCTCAAGCATGGAGTATGGGCCATGATTTGTTAAACTATATTAGTCTGTAACCTTATGTAATTATATTTTTTTATTTAATATAATGTGAATCATTCCAATAGTAAAATTTTTACACTAAACATTAACATAATTATAAGATAAATATTAGGATATCTATTAATGTGAGATTAAATTTACACACACACAAAAAAGTTTAGTTAGATATATTTTATTGGTAATGTAAATTGATTTTTATTGTAGACATGGTCTTACAATACTACATTTTCTATTTTTTGGAAATTAAATTAAAGTGAAATGTTTTGTATAGTTGAACATTAAAAATCAATCAATAATTCAAATTTATATGAATGGATCAAATAAAAATTCATTGAAATAGTAGAAGTGTATATTTTAGCGATGAAATGTGTGACCTATTCCATGCTAAATTTTTATTAGTATAATGGAAATGTCATGTTGGATATATATTATATTTTAATAGTTCAAATAATTCTAGTATTATGAGACACATCATTCCTCATAACAATTAACAACACCTACCATTGATAATAATCTTCTAAAAATCAATTAAAGTAATACTAATGATGAAATGTGCCACCTTATAAATTACATGCTCACTATTATAAAATAATTATCATTTTAGATATGTATCTTGATTTAAGAATGAAAGTAAATTTAGTATTATGAGACATGTAATTACTCGTAATTATTAACAATACATGCTAATGCATATGGATCATTGATGGCATAACTTTGCACATTGTTAGTACTCAATCAAAATAGTAAGATGCAAGTTTACATATTCAATGATTAAAATGTAATGATAAGTGTTTTAGACATTCATACTCATAATTTAGTTGTATACATAATACAATGAGAACTATAAATATGTTTTCATTGTATACCATTACCAACTACACAATACAAACAACAAAAAAAATTTATGATGTGTATGGGGTGAGTTTATATAGTCACCAAACCTTAATTTTTTAGTAATTTCCTAGATAATTCCTAAAAAATATACAATAATTAAAAAATGGATTAATTATCCATTAAATATAAACTCTTTATAATTATTATTAACTACAACATGTTCATGGAGTTTAATAGCTTTTGATTATGTCTTTTACCAACTTATGATAACCACCTTATTTACGATTTCACTAGTTATAATGTTTGTATTTTCTATAACATTTAAAAAAAAATGGTACCAAGGATATGTCTATGGTGTAGGTTTTGCACTTGCAATGGGCTCTTTTACACATTTATTTAATTTTATAGTCCATATAATTTTATTATTTTCTAAAATCATGGGTTAACATTCCCGACTCTAAATCTCTTACATGCCCTTAGGGAAGATACGACTATTAATCAAATATTCTTGACATGATGATTTTGATTATAATGCCTTCGACACAAAATTATTAAAGGTTTATTTTAAAATTTTCAAACATTGATGTTCAACATTTGAAATATATACAATATTTTCAACTCATTTCACCCAAGATTTGAGTACATCTATGTCACTTGAGCTATATTAAATTTGTATATGCATATCTAAGAAAAAAATTTAGTTGTTCAGGTAAGATTCATGTATAATGACATCCTCATAACTTTATAACCCTTATAGTATGAAAAAATATTTATTAAAATGGATTGTATTAGAGACTACCATGTACTCAAATTTATAAGCCTCATTTAAAATCTTGTTAAAATGGTTTATCTTATTTAACACTTGATATTAGACCATCATCTGCTAATGTTTATTATAAAATAAACATTTTTATAAATTATAATGTGTGATCTCATAATTTTTTAATATGATTTTGTGGTAATTTTATTTTGATCTTGAAGAACTGTACGTCATAATATAATGTTATTTATCAGTATACTTATTTTATATGTAATTATTCTTTGTTATTTGTTGGGGTTGGGGATTACAGAGGTGTTTTATGTAAGCAATAAATATTTATTCAAGTTCATGTAAAATTTATCATGATCATCTTAAAACTTTTTAATATCTTTACTGAGTAATTTGCATATTGACAAAATTTGTCCTTCAAAAATTTCCTTTACTCTCAATGATGGATTTTTTCTATTTTTATTTGTATTAATGATATCGTTAAAGTTTATGTTGAATAAAATTTATATTTTTATTAATTTATTAATTATTATTATTTATAGCATTCTCATATTCTACATAATAGATTAATTTGGGTTACACAACCATATAGCTAGACCTAATTCACTGCTAGTGTCTCCTAATTCCCGTCTTTGATCCTAGATGGAATCATTGGGTAATTAAAATTAATTTGTATCCTTTAAGTAGATTAATATATTTTTTGTTATGAATGAAATATACTTAGAGGGGGGGTGAATCAGTATATTATATATCTTATAAATCTTTCCTTTAACAAAATTCCACTTTATCAAACATTCAAGATATGCAATAAAACTCAAACAATAAACATCACACAAGATAGAGAGAGACACAAGATATAACATGGAAACCCAATGTGGGAAAAACCATAGAGAATAAATCTCAAATATATTCATGACAACAAACCCATAGGAGCACCATACCCCTTTGCCAAGTACAAACCTCAGCAACAATTCATGAGCACTAACCCACAAGAGCTTCCCTTTGTTGAGCACCAACCCAGCACCTATTCATGAGCACCAAACCATAGGAGCACCAACCCCTTTTCTGAGCACCAACCTAGCAACAATTCGTGAGCACCAACCCATAGGATCACCAACCCCTTTGTGTATACCATACACCTATCTCTCAATGTTGCTATCTCAACAAATGATAGATCATTACAACATCTCCTTCCTCTCTGTCACCTTTGTTCTTCTAAGCTAGATATAATAAATACAAATCATGTTCATCTCTCACAATTGCTCTTCTAAGCTAGATATTACAATATCAAATCAACCTCTCACTCTCATATTACAAGTGGCTACTCAAGCCTTTATTTATAGCTTTCCAAATGACCTTTGGCCCTCCCCCTTTGTGACCTTTCAATCCTCATGGAAAATGGCACCAATCTTGGATGACCCTTCATATCCAAGCATTTGAAAAGTCATGTGGTGACCCTTCATGACCAAAAACTTCCTTCCCACTTTTGTCCTTATCTTTGGTGACTTTTCATATTCCTTAAAGTGACCCTTCATGAGAAATTCGCCCTTACTCTTTCGTCTTCACCTGGTGACTCTTGGTATTCCCCAAAATGACTCTTCATGGGAAAATGCATCCCATATTTCTTTTGTCTTTACCCCATGGCTCTTCAACTTCTCCATGAGCCCTTCTTTTGTCTGATATGCAACCAAAAACATATTCATTAATATTAAATAAATATTAACTCATATTAGCCAAGATATATTTATTACAAACAACATTAAATGCAATGGGGCCTTTATCACCAATAATGCTAAACCTTTGACATCAATGACAATATTTCCAACAATCTCCCCCTTTGTCATTGATGGCAACCTCAATCCTAAAACTACCACATCCTATCACCTGCACATACCATCATCTAAAAACATATAGTAACTCCCCCTTACTGTAGCAACATGTACCTATTCCCTGTACCTATTTTTTACACCTATGCCTGTACCTATTATTCTCCTCCTTTGACATCAATGGCAAAGGGCCTACCTAGAGCTAACTCTTAGCTCCCCCTCACTTGATGCTGAACATCAATGGCAGGAAGTAATAGAAATTACTCCCAACTCCTCTCACTGATCTTTGAGAAGATATCTGATTTTACCTATCCTTTGAGAATCTGCAATCAACTCATTTAAATATTTTCTTCTAATCTCACAACCTTTTGCATTAAAATTTAAGGTGTATTCTTGATCACATATTTGACTTACACTCAATAGATTATGCTTACAAAACATTCTTAGCTTTGGCTCTACTAATATCCAAACTTAAAATACCTTTTTTGGCTATCTTGGCAATGGTTTTATCTTTGAATTTCACTATGCTACCATTGTTCTTCTTTACTCTTATCTCATGTCATATGCCTTGAACATCTTCTATCAACGAACCATGGTTGATCATTATTTCCTACATGCAAAGTTGTTTGCACCAACATAGAATCTTCAGGTGGTTACTTCTACCATGAACATATCTGAACTTTCTTCCTGATGAATGGAGATTTGAAACTTTGATCCTTCTTGATTGAATCTGCATGAGTATCATTTTCTTTCTCTCTAAAACTATTAGCTCTTTTTCAACATTCTAATTTCTTATGACCATAATCATTTGAAACACTACATATGCGAGAATCATTCTAATAGCCTCAATCCATAATACTGATGCAAAATTTTCTTCAAAAATATATTCCCTTAAAAGATATACAAATTAATCTATCCACATACCTTCTTGTCATGCAAAATATCCAAGACCTAATAGCATCCACCATGCTTCAATATTCTTAAAAGTGTCTCCTTGAAGCCTAGAAGAGACACCCCCACACAAAAGGGTTCTAAAAATAAATCTTAGGAGATTCCCACTTCTCCTCTATTTCTTCTTTGATTTTCTTGTGTTTTTCTTTTAGAATCTGTTTAAACATGTCTAACCTTTTTGACGTACTAACCTTATCATTAATGATGTTCTTCATTTTCTCAACTTTTTCAACTATCTTATCTTGACAAAGCTTATGCTCAAATGTAACAAGAGATTCTTTACAATGCTTCTTATTTGATTCTTTATCTACTATAGCAAGTAATTCGTTTTCACTCTTAACCTCAACCTAATCAACCTTTACTATTTTAGGTCTCCAAACCTGAATTTGTCTTCTCTCATATTTTATAGAGGCTCTATATCCTTTTACATACCTTGAATATCTCTTTACTTTATTTTGACATAATCTAGCAATATGGCCAACCTCATGACAATAAAACCAAACAATATTTCTCATACCTTTTTCTTGAATGTGAGTGGCATCTCCCTTTGACTGATTACTTCTCCTCATATAGTCTCTTGCCCTATGACCAACATGATGACAAACAAAACAATGGCCATGAAAAGAATTTGAAAACTTGAAAGCATTGGGTTGCCTGATTGGCTTCTTTGATTTACCTTCAAAACCTGCATCCTTCTTTCCTTGGACTGATATTTCTTGATCTTTCTCCACCTTGATTATAAGCTTCTCATGATTATCCTTTAAATAATCTAACTCATCCTTCAAATGATTACACTCTTCTTCTTTTGATGTTAAAATTAAATTTGCAACCTCTAACTGATTCTTAATATCTTGAATAAATATCTTATTTTCTTTTACTTCTATAGCCAACTTAGAATCCAAGATACACACCTTTTCCTTAAGAGCCTCAACCACATATTTAAATCTTGATTCTCCTTCTTTAGCTTCTTGGCCATCTTATGCTTTTATTTGATCTACCTTCAAACTGTTAAACTCTTTCTAAAGGAACCTACTCTGATACCAATTGTTATGCATGGAATATACTGAGAGTGGAGTGAATCAATATATTATATATCTTATAAATCTTTCCTTTAACCAAATTCCACTTAATCAAACATTCAATATATGCAATAAAACTCAAACAATAAACATCACACAAGATAGAGAGAGACACCAGATATAACATGGAAACCCAATGTGGGAAAAACCATAGAGAATCAATCTCAAATATATTCATGAGAACAAACCCACAGGAGTACCATACCCCTTTGCCAAGTACAAACCTCAACTACAATTCATGAGCACCAACCCATAGGAGATTTAAACCCCTTTGCCGAGCACCAACCTGACACCTATTCGTGAGCACCAACCCATAGGAGCACCAACCCCTTTGCCAAGCACCAACCTAGCAACAATTCATGAGCACTAACCCACAAGAGCACCAACCCCTTTGCCAAGCACCAACGTAACAACAATTCATGAGCACCAACCCACAGGAGCACCAACCCCTTTGTGTATACCACACACCTATCTCTCAATGTTGCTATCTCAACAAATGATAGATCATTACAACATCTCCTTCCTCTCTCTCACCTTTGCTCTTCTAAGCTAGATATAACAAATACAAATCATATTCATCTCTCATAATTAATCTTCGAAGCTAGATATTACAATATCAAATCAACCTCTCACTCTCATATTACAAATGGCTACTCAATCCTTTATTTATAGCTTTCCAAATGACCTTTGGCCTTCCCCCTTTGTGACCTTTCAATCCTCATGGAAAATGGTGCCAATCTAGGATGACCCTTCATATCCAAGCATTTGAAAAGTCATGTGGTGACCCTTCATGACCAAAAATATCCTTCCCACTTTTGTCCTTATCTTTGGTGACTTTTCATATTCCTTAAAGTGTCCCTTCATGATAAATTCTCCCTTACTCTTTTGTCTTCACTTGGTGACTCTTGGTATTCCCCAAAATGACTCTTCATGGGAAAATGCATCCCATCCTTCTTTTGTCTTTACCCCATGTCTCTTCGACTTATCCATGGGCCCTTATTTCGTCTCATATGCAACCAAAAACATATTCGTTATTATTAAATAAATATTAACTCATATTAGCCAAGATATATTTATTACAAACAACATTAAATGTAATGTGAGCCTTTTTCACCAATAATGCTAAACCTTTGACATCAATGACAATATTTCCAACATTTTTAAATTCAATTCATATTGTAAAATAAAATTTTCCTCTCTTAGATTAACTTATTTAAGTTGGTCATGTGTTTTGTGTTTCTATAACCTCTTCTCAAAACTATCCTTGTTCTTATACTTTGGTTCAATTAAACTATGTTTGATTATATTTTTGTTCATCCCTTGGCCTTATTATTTCTTGTATAAAATTACAAAATGAAAAAATATTTGAAAATGAACAAATATTTTAAAATGAACAAATAAAAATATTATGTATCAATGGATATATATTATACTTTTATGGCTATTATAGACATTTTTAATATTCATGTTTTACACTCATGATTCTCATGGTATTTAATGTGTGGGTGAGATGTAGCATAGATAATATATATATATATATATATATATATATATATATATATATATATATATATATATATATATATATATATATATATATATATATATATATATATATATATATATATATATATATAATATATATATATGGATTATAAAATCATACATGCATATAATTTTTCCCATACTTGGGGGGCATGATAACATTAGTGGTGTTCCCTACCTTATGGTGAAATTTTTATTTATTTCCATTTATGATATTGATTCATTTACATTGTTTGCATCATATTGTACTACTACCTACATATTTCATGTTTACATGGATATATACACTATGTGGCTGAGTTATTACATTGGTTATAATGTGTTTTCTTTCATTCTTGCTTTTTGTGCTTGTCTACATTTAGTTGATTGCTAGTATGGGTACATTATGCATGTTTTTAAATTTTGCCTTGTAATGTCTTTTTCCATATAGGATCCTCTATTTGCCATTTTCATGTCATTATTTATTGTGATTCATATGTCCTTATGTAATTAGTTATTATATGTACTTACATACTTGTGTGTAGTTTACATGATATGGTATGTAATATTTTATGATTATTGCCATGATTTATATCTTACATTTACTATGTTGGTTACCATTATATTACCTATGCACATTAGTATTTTAAATATTAATTTACTTAGTGCCTACATTTCCATAGCTTGTATCATCTATGGGGACACACTACTTGTGTTTTCTTCATTGACTTATCTAACTCTATTGTGAGCACAAATCAGGCATAGGAGAATTCAAGTTATCCCTACCTTGCTTCATCATTTGGGGCATCATACACTTCCATATCTCCTTGAGTTATTACTATGATAAATATTATATGAATATAGAGAATTCATATGGTCATACTATTTACCATTGTCCATTTAATTTCTATATGATGATGCACACTTTCATATTTTTAGAATTACATGATGTTATCTATACTACATGGTTTCATACAGACATATTATATATTTATATATTATATTTATGAAATAATAGGGCATCTTTTCCCCCCATATCCTCTAATATTTCACCTTCATATGAGTATTCACACCTAGTTAGTGATATTTACATGACAATATTTTATGATGGCGCCATTTTATACATATTTATATAATTATACCAGGATATGGTTAATACAATTTTACACAAATTTATATAAATATATATATATAACACACTATGCATTTAAATATTTCTTCTGAGATGAGTGATTGTAGTTTAGGTTCTTGTAATCCCTCACCTTAAAAGGGGATCATAAATCAAGATATTTTATGTATCTTTTTATAATAATAAAATTAGAGTGAATATAAGAAAACTTGAGTGAATTGAGATCACCATAAATTACACATTTACATAATTCCTTCATCAAGAAGTAAATTTGGTTACAAGAGATTCTAAGTAAATACTAGTTATATCTATGTATTTTATTAAAATATATTGTAAAAATAGAATTTGGTTTTATAGAAACATGGTTTGAATACCACTAAATACAATCATCCATATGCTCCCCTTCGAATATTCATTCTTAAAATTACTAAATTTTCACATTGATTCAACATTGACTACTTTTATAATTTATCATTATTACAAGTGTTCCCACTTTTTAGATTCAAAACATCAATAATAATATAGCCTAACTTGAACATTATTTGATTCATATATTTCTATATGTAAGTCAATGCACATGCTTCAATTTATAGTTTTTATACATTTTCACATTCATGTATTCACTCATACATTCAAATCAAGTAAGTATATTATGTGGGAATTTAAAATTTTTTAAAATTCCTTTTCCATAACATATTTTACCTATTTTTCACACTTGATCCTTTTATATTTAGGACACTTATTAACCCACACTAGTCTCTTTAGAATAATTACTTATAGATGTCTTCATTATCCTTACTTTTTAGATTTTCAAAATTATCTTACTATCCACTAAGAAACTTACAAAATTATATACATTTATATCCCTTGGGATCCATTAAGTAGTTAAAGAATTGTTTTTGGCAATATGATTGTCACTGATGTCAAAAGGGACACTATGGATGTCACTGATGTCAAAAATATCAAGTAGGATTGATGGAGAGAAGAGCATGTTTCATAGTTGCACTATGAAAAGTTGTCATTATATTATATTTAGGACACTTATTAACCAACACTTGTCTCTTTTGAATAATGAATTATATATGTCTTCATTGTCCTTTCTTTTTAGCTTTTGAGAATCATCTTACTATACACTAAGCCACTTAAAACCTTATATACATTTATATCCCTTGGGATCCATTCAATAGTTATATAATTGTTGTTGGAAATATGTTTTTCACTGATGTCGAAAGGGAGGCTATGAATGTCACTGATGTCAAAAATATCAAGTAGGATTGATGGAGAGAAGAACATGTTTCATAGTTTCACTGTGTAAATTTGTCATACTTTTATAGAGACCATTTATGGATGTTTAAATTCAAATATATAATAGATTTGTTATGGGTTTTTCATGATCATATTTAATATGTGGTTCAAAGGTTTAGAGGAGAATAAATGAGCTCATAATTAACTTGTTTAACTCTCAAACATTATAGGGGTTCATAGTAAAATAATAAGGGTTTAGCTATGGTGTTAACAAGCAAAGTTCTATTTTAATGTTATCTTGGTATAGCCAAAAGTTGATAACTTAAGTTATAACTTAAGTCCATATCATCATTAATAAACTATCCCTTTGACCTAATAATTACTAGCTCTAAGCAATGATCAAAGGATTTTATATTTTCCTAAGTTTAAGACTTAATGTATGTCCTAGCTTGGTCAATGACCTATGCTTCATTATATGCAAACAATATAATGAAGTGATGTAAATTAATATTTTCAAATGTCCCTTCCAGTGAATGCACTAATGCCAAGTGTCACAAGAACATGAGTTTATTAGTTAGAGTACCAATCAAAGTGAGCCTATTAAAGATAAAGTTCAAGCTAGTTGGAAGATCAATGATTCATGCTTAATCAAACATTGGAGATCTGACGAAGCATGATGAATTCAAATTATCAAAAGGATCTTTGAGTAAGTGAATAAATGATAAGTGTCACATTCATGGATCTTTTCAAATAGAGACTCAATGAGTGTAAGCTTGTTAGATTTAATGATCAAGTTTGTCAAAAAATATAATGGTATATATGTGTTCATATAAAATAGATCCAATAGAGCAAATAGACTCAAATGTTATAAAGTGTTCAAAGTTTAAAGTTAATAAAGAAGTAAAGATAGTACATCTTTGAATATTAAATGCAACATGAAAGCTTAGATTAGGAAGATCAATGGGCACATTTTAAAGATGACAAAGATAAAGTTTAAAAGAATACAAAGATATAATAGATATCATGAGTCTATCAAAAGGTGATCAAATGGATGAATTTTAAAGATGATTTATTTAAGTGTGGACCATTAAATAATGGTGCCAAAGGCAAGATCAACAAATAAAACTTAAATTCATGTCTATAAATATGGTTAGTTATAAGAACATGTAAAAACTGACATATAAGCTCTATATCTTGACACAAATAATGAGATTGATTGATCCAACCAATTAAATCTACATTAAGGAGCTTATGCATCAAAAATTGAGTAAATTAAATTCTATAGATTGTAAAGATACATTTAATAATGGCATAATGCATGGAATCAAGATGTGGGAAACTTATAATCCAAGTCATAATGAACTTGATTCTAGAATTGACATGATGTATTTCAATCTGAGTGTGAACACATAGAAGATATGGAACCCTAGATCATTTATTCTATAAATATGATATCTACGACAAAGGAAAATTCTATTGGAATAGTTTTTTTTGATATTGAGCCAGATTAAATAGAAGCAAAGAGAAAAAATCCAATGATGTATGTCAAATATAAAATATAAAGGGGGAAGAGAAGAGTAGAGTGGTTGGTCAAGCTAATGAAGTGTGTCAAATAGAGACATATCCAAACATAGGACCATTGGAATAGAGAGGAGTAGAGGGGAAAAAAGGCACAAAGAGAATGTGTAGAGTATGATCAATTATAGATTATAATTTTAATAGAGAGAATATAGTTAGATTCATTAAAGAATATATTTTATATACTAAAGTTTTAGTTCCATAGATTTGATTGGTTGGTTCCATCAAACCAGTAGAGTCGGTGCTCAATAAGGGGATTAGTGTCTCCTTTGGGTTTGTGCCCTTAAAAATTATAACTAGTGAGTTTCAACTAAGTTGATGGTGAGATTAGGGATTGGTGTCTCCTTAGGTTTGGTGTCTTTTAAAGTATAACTAGTGAGGTTTTCCAGTGAGGCTTTAAACTATGAAGCTAGATTAGAACAATAGTTTATAGCAGCTATTCTCATTTTGGTTTTTATTTTTGGTTTTTCCACATATAAATCTTATGTTATCTGTATTTATGTTTTTTTAGATATTTACATATTTTATTTAATCTACATATATATTTTAATCTACTCTAAAAGGTATTAAAGGACTAGTTTTAATTCATATACTGATTTACCCCCTCTCAATATCTAGTTGTGTTCCAATAATTGGTATTAGAACCTAGGGTTCCTTGAAAGAATATTAATTATCCCAAGTAGATCTTGAAATAGTGAACATAATGGCTAGTCAAGAATGATCTTCATCAAACATAACACCTCTCTTTGATTTTTCTAACTATGCATTATGGATCATAAGAATTGAAGCATACCTATCCTCATTAGGGTTTTATGTATGGATGTCTATAATAAATGGATATACAAGCCTTGCTACAACTCATATCGATCATGATATCAATAAGGTATATGAGAGAAATGCTAAGGAAAATAATTCTATTCTTTATGGACTATCAAACTTAGAGTTTGTTAAAGTAATGTAGTGTCAAAATTCTCAAGATATCTTGAACAAACTGAAGAGCATCTATGAAGGAGATGACAAGTTAAATCAAGCCAAGCTACAAATTTACAAAGGCAAGTTTGAGATTCTTAAGATGAATGAAGAGGAAAAGATTTTAGACTACCTCCTTAGGGTAGATGAAATAGTTAATGCAATTAGAGGCCTTAGAGAATAATCATTGTAAAAAAGGTTTTAAGATCTTTTCCATCAAGATATAACTCTAAAATCTCTATAATATAAGAAGCAAGAGATCTAGATAAATTCAATATTGATGAGTTACATGGGACCTTCATAGCCTATGAGATGAGAATAGGAGAGATAGACATGTTCAAGAGAGAAGTTGCATTCAAAGTATCCAAGTATGTAAAGGAAAAAACACCAACATATGAATTTGAGGGGACTAATGAGGAAGAAGTTAACTTTATCATAAGACTAAAGAGAGGATTAGGAAATTATAGAGGTAAGTTACACTTCAAATTATATAATTATGGTAAAGTAAGAAATTCTTATGATAAATTCCCTCATAATAGAAAGGATAACTCTAAGCAAGTATAGATTATTAAAAAGGTGAAACCTTACTATCCTAAGAAGAACACTTCTTCACTAATAAGAAAGGTCTATACACAGAAGATGACAATGATTAAATAGATGAAGTGATAGTTCCAATGATGATCATGACTATGATTTTGTGGATGAGGAAAAGGAAGTCCTATTCATGATAATGGAATCATCTTATTTGGATCAAGAAGAAGAAGGAGAAGTGGATCTAGAAAGTGAGATTATTTTTGCTCTAGATGAGATTAACAAGATGAGAAAAGAGAACTCAAAACAAAAGAATCTTGGATACAAGGAACTTTAGAAAATGTCTAAAAGTCTTGATAAATCTTATCAGATGGTAATTAGCCTAAAAACACAAGTTGAAGAGGCTAAAATAATAGAATATGTAGTCAAAATGGAACTAAAATCTAAATTTAATAAACTTGTGAAGCTTGATGTAGAAATAGTGGATTTGAGAAAAGAACTTGAAAAACCCAAATGTGAACTAAATAAAAGTCTAAAGTTGATAGGAGGATTAGTCATTATTGATGAATTGATCAACTCTCAAAATCCCTCAAAAGAGAGATCAGGTCTTGGTTATGAGAAGGGAAAAAGTTACTCGATTAGTTCATTTACTAACCTATATGAAAACATCAAAGTAGGAGAATTAGGAGCAAAGAAAGAGAAATATTGAAAAGATACAAAGAGAAACTCAAACATAGTTGATGTGAATAAATATGAACCCAAAAAAAGATTGAAGATAAAAAGAAGACAAAGGTAGTTGATGTTGATGGATACACCAAGGTGAGAAAATTGAAGAAGCCATAGCTTAGAAGAACTCTTCATGCTTCACCAAGAAATGATATGACTAGGTGTTCCTCATCATTTTATGGTTATTATTATAGCTATAATAATTTCAGTCATAAGGCTAGTAATTATAGAGTTTCAACTACAAGGAGAATTAATTTTTTAAGAAAAAAATCATTTGCACCCTTGGTAGATACAAATGTAATGTGTTATAATTCCAATAAATTTGGTCACATAGATAAACTCTGTATAACTATATTTATAAGATCAAAATTACACAATGTAAATAAATATATGCCTCCCAGTTTGATTAGAGGTTCACAAGTTTCTAAAAAGAAGCTAAATAAGAAACCCAAGGATGTGTGGAGAGTGAAAAATCAATCTATGATTGATTAAACTACACTGCATGCCAAAGATTAGAATTTATGGGTGATATATAGTCGATACTCAAAGAATATGAATGGTTACAAGAGCAAGTTCAACAAATTGAACAAATTTAAGGAAGGATCTGTCAACTTGGGAGACAAGACAATAGTAAAGATCAAAGGTAAATGAACCTTCAACATAGATGGTAAACTACCTACACATGATGTCCTTTATGTTCAAGGATTGAAGTATAATATAGTAAGTCTCAACTAAATGTGTGATAATGGATATAAGGTCACATTTGATGCAAAATTTTTAAGCTAAAGAGATATATCAAAATATTTTTAGAAGGGAAAGGAACTGAGAACAATATCTACAATCTTATTGAAGTAAATGGTAATAGTTGCTTGATGGGAAAGATATATGAGAGTTGGTTATGGCATAAGAGAATGTGTTATGTCAACTTTGATAATCTATTAAAACTAATCTCAAATAAGTATGTAGGACACATGCCCAAGATAACCAAACCTGCAAATAGCACCTGCAAGGAATGCCAACTAGGCAAGTAGACAAGGGTCAGATTTCAAATAAAGGAGAATGCAACTACAATGCCTCTAAAATTAGTTCATATTGACTTTGTGGTCCTACCAAGATAAGAGGACCTAAAGGAGAGTGGTACTTCATGTTATTTATAGATGACCATTCAATAATGACATGGGTAACCATTTTGAAGGAAAAATCTCAAGCCTTTGAGAGATTCAAGATCTTTAGAGCCATGGTTGAAAATGAGATTGAAATAAAAATCAAATTTTTAAGATTTGATAAAGGTAGAGAATTCACCTCAAATGAACTCAGAGTATTGTGAGAAGAATGAGATAAAAAGGTAGTACTCTATAATAAAGACTCCATAGAAAATGGATTTATTGAGAGAAAACATACAATAGTCAAGGAAATGGTTAGAATAATGCTAAAAGAGTCCAAGTTACCTGATGGATATTGGAGAGACGCAGTCCAAATAGTAGTATCTTGTATAAAGTTTAACTGAGGGTAAATATTGAAAAAACTTCCTATGAGATATGGTATGAAAGTCCTACCTCTATTAAGTACTTCATAGTGTTTAGAATAAAATGCTACATCAGAAGAAAAGAGGATAAACTAGGAAGCTTTGAATCAAGATGTGATGAAGGAATATTTCTTGGTTATTCCACTTAAAGAAAAGTCTATGTATGTTACAATAATAGGCTAAACAAGATGGTGGAGAGCATAAATGTTAAGGTTTAAGAAGGCATAAAACATGTTGAACCTGAAAAGGAAACTGATAATGAAAAAATATATTGAAGAAGAAGATAATAATGAAAAATCACCTACAACAGTTTTTCAAAAGGATCATCCTAAAGAGTAGATAATTGGTAATAAAAATGAAGGAGTTCAAACAAGGAGAAGAGTTGTAATGAACAAGGAGAAAATAATTTTTGCTCTAATGTTTGAAATTGAGCCTAAGATCTATGTTGAAGACAACAAGGATGATAATTAACTTAAACCTATGGAAGAAAAACTGAGCCAAATAGAAAATAAAAAAACGTGGCATTTAGTTCCAAAACCCTCAAACAAGAATGTGATAGGAATAAAATGGGTCTATACAAACAAAGTCAATGAGGATGGAGTTAATATAATAAATAAAGTGAGATTTTTTTACAAGGGATATGCACAAGTAGAAGGCATAGACTTTGAGGTAATATTTTCTCTAGTTTCTAGATTGAATGCTATATGAATATTTTTAGCATTCTTTATTTACAAGAAGTTTAAAGTATATCAAATGGATGTAAAGTATACTTTCATGAATGGGAACCTAGAAGATGAAGTCTATATTGAAAAAAAAAAAGTTTTTTAATTGTCTGATGAAGAAGATTATGTGTGAAAACTAAAGATAGTACTATATGGTCTAGAATAGGCACCTAGAGAATGTAATTTGAGATTAGACCAATACTTGCAACAACAAGCTTTCAATAAAGGATGTGTAGAAAGTAATTTTTACTTCAAATTAGAAGGTGAATATATGTTGATTTTTTTCGTTTATGTAGATGATATCATCTTTGGTGGTAGAAATACCAAAATGTGTAAACCATTTTCTACACAAATGCTAAGTGAATTTGAAATTTCTATTCTAGGAGAACTTTCTTTCTTCCTTGATCTAAAAATAACACAAATTGATGAAGGGATATTCATATCCCAAACCAAGTATGCAAAGGAGATGCTCAAGAAATTTTTAATGGTAGATAACAAACCAGTTAGTAATCGCATGATAAATGGATGTAAGTTGAGCAAAGAGGATGAGTCACTTGATGTAAGTTAGACTATGCATAGATGAATGATAGGTATCTTGCTATACCTAATTACATCAAGACCAAATATCATGCAAGCAATGTGCATGGTTTCTAGATTTTAGGTTGCTCCTAAAGAGTCACATGTTAATGTAGTGAAAAGAATCTTTAGATACATCAAGACCATAATTGACTATAGCCTATGGTACCCTACAAGTGAAGATTTCACTTTGAAAACATATACAGATGTTGATTAGGCAAGAAGTGTGGATGAAAAAAGAAGCATTAGTGGTGGTGCATTTTTCCTAGGAAAAAGACCTTTTTCATGGCTAAGGAAAAAGCAAGAGTCAGTTACTCTTTCTACAACATAAGTAGAGTATGTAGCAGTAGTGGCATGTTGTACTCAATTATTATGGATGAATCAAACACTCAAGGAAATCAAGGTTGAGTACAAGTCACCTATTTCTATTCTTTGTGATAATTCAAGTACAATAAATATATCAAAGAATACAATGATGCATTTTAGAACCAAGAACATATCAATCAAGTATCTATTCTTAAGAAAGAGGGTTGAAAATCAAGAGGTCACAATGGAATATGTTCCAACTAAGGAATATATTATAGACATATTCACCAAACCTCTTCCCAAGGAATAATTTGAATATCTGAGATATAAGATGGGAGTAGTGACTCCTACACCACATCACTAAATCACTAGTGATAGGGCATAAGTCTAAGGGAAGTCTCATGGAATATCTATTAATCTATGGAATAAGAGAGAAAAGTCAACTCAAGTATGTCTATTTTACAAATTTCTAATGAGTTGATGGTTACAGGTTCTCAGACAAAATCTTTTATTTGGTAAAGGGGGAGAAAACTTTGGAAAAATAGTAAGGAGTCCCTTTTCCATTGATGTCAAAGGGAAAGGAAAAATGCAAATTCTCTTTGAAAAATTTTAGAGAACAAGTGAAAATGCTTTTTTTAAAAGTTTAGAAGAGCAAATAAAGTATCCAAGATGAGTTTAGGGAAATATTTCATTACCTAAGGGGTAAAAAGTTTAGTGTGAACAACATCAGTTCATACTTAAAATATTAAGTTTACATCAGATAATTTAGTTTGCTATCAATGCCAATGGGAGAGATTGTTCGCAATATGATTGCCATTGATATTAAAAGGGATGTTATGGATGTCATTGATCTCAAAAGTATCAGGCATGATTCATGAAGAGAAGATCATGTTTCAAAATTACATTATGCAAAGTTGGCATGCTTTTACAAAGACCATTTATGGATGTTTAAAGTCAAATAGATAATAGATCTATTATAGTTTTTTCATGATCATATTGAATATGTGGCCTATAGGTTTAGAGGAGAAGGAATGAGCTCATAATTTATCTTTTGAACTCTTAGAAATTATAGGGTTTCATAATAAAATCCTAAGGGTTTTGTCATGGCATTAATAAGCAAAGTTATATTTTAATATTGACTTGGTATAGCCAAAAATTGGTAACTTAAGTTACAACTTAAGTCTATATAATCATTAAGAAGGCAACCCATCTACTTAATAATTATCATCTCTAAGAAATGATCAAAGTACTTTATATTTTTCTAATTCTAAGACTTAATATATGTTCCATATTGATCAATGGATTATGCTTCATCATACATAAATGAGCCAATGAAGCAAAGTAAATTCAATGTGTCAAAGGCCCCTCTTAATGAATGTGCTAATTCCAAGTGTCACAATAATATGATTCTATTAGATGGAGGATAAATGAGAGTGATCTTATCAAAGATAAAGTTTGATCTAGTTAAAATATCATTGGTTCATGATTAATTGGATATTGGAGATCCAATGGAGTGTGATGAAGTTAAATTGTTAAAAGGATCTATGAGTGAGCACATAAGTGACAAGTGTCACATTCACAAAGACTTTCAAACAAAGACCCAACAAGCATAATCTTGTCAGAGTTAATGATCAATCTTATTATAAGATATGATGGTGCATGGGTGATTATGAAAAGGAGATCCAATAGAGTGAATGGACTCAAATGCTATAAAGTTCTCAAGATTTATCAACACAGTGACAAGTTAAAAACTAAGCATGTTTGAGAATATCGATGGAGTGTAATTGATCCAAAGATATAGGAAGTATTGAGATGGGATAAAGAGATCAACATTTAACATCAAGAAATAAGTAAATATTATGAATCTTTGAAGATTGAATGACACATGGAACCTCAGATTAGGAAGATAAACAATCACATTTTAAAAATGATAAAGCTAAAGTTTATAAGTGTACAAACATATAATCAATAATATGAGTCTATCAGAATGTGATCAAATGGATAGGTTTTAAATTTTATTCATTTGAGTGTGGGCCATCAGATCATGGTGCCAAAGGCAAGATCAATGATCAACATTTAAATTCATGTCTAGACAAATGGTTAGTTAGAGTAACATGTAAAAACTTGTGTATAATATCTATATCTAAACATAAACAATGAGATTATTCAATCCAACTGATCAAATCTACATTAAAGATATTTTGCATAAAAACTTGAGTCTATTAAATGTTATAGACAATAAAGAGATCTATAATTATGACATGATGCATGGACTCAAGATGTGGGAAACTTATAGTCTACGTCATAATGAAATAGAGTCTAGAATTGGCATGATGTGTTACAGTCTGAGTATGAACACATAGAAGATATGGAAACCTAGATAATTTATTTTATAAATATAATATCCAAGATAAAGGAAAATTCTATTAGAATAGTTATTTTTGTTATTGAGGAAAATTGAATAGAAACAAAGAGAAAAAATCCAATGAGGTATGTCAAATAGAAAATATAAATACACAAAAATAGAAGGGTTAGAGAAGAGTAGAGTGGTTGGGAAAGCTAATGAAGTGTTTCAAATAGAGATATATCTAGACATAGGACTAGAGGAATAGAGAGGAACAGAGAGGAAGAAAGGCACAAAGAGAATGTGTAAAGTATGATCAGTTGTATATTAGACTTGTAATATAGATAATAGAGTTGGATTTATTTATGAATGTATTTTGTATACTAGAGTTTTATCTCCATAGATATGATTGGTTGGTGCCATTATACAAGCCGAGTTGGTGCTTAGTAAGGGGATTGGTATCTCCTTTGTGTCAATGCCCTTAAATAATGTAACTAGTGAGGTTAAACTAAGTTGGTGCTCAGATTTAGGATTGGTGTCTCCTTAAGGTTGGTGCCCTTAAAATTTTAACCAATGGGGTTTGTCAGTGAGGCTTTAAACTATGAGGTGGGATTAGATTAATATTTTCTAACATCTATTCTCATCATGGTTTTTACCTTTGGTTTTTCCATGTAAAAATCTTATGTCACGTGTATTTGTGTTTATATGTTCTCTACATATTTGATTTGTTTTGCAGATATCTTTTAATTTTTTCTAAAAGATATTAAAGGAATAGTTTTAATTCATATATTGATTCACCCCCTCTCAATATCTAGTTGTGTTCCAACAATTGCAACCAATTCTACCCAAGTGGATTCAATATCCATTTATTTTCTTGGGCCCTTCCATTTTGGCCTAATTTTTGATGACTTTTATTTCATATATCACTACTTAATGTGGTCTACTATTACTCATATCATGTATTTAGGAATCCTATATATATAAATAATTCTTAGTCATTTACTAAATATGATTAGATTATCAATCCTTTAATAAAATTAATGTCTCTCCAAAATCTAGTTAGAGTCTTCATTATTTATATCTATTACTACACTTGTGATTAAGCCTTGATCCATCTTAATACTTTAATATTCTTCAAGATATTTTGGCATCATTAAATAATACTAAAATAAAATTTTAGGTTAATGTTCATGTAGCTACCTAATTACTTATAGGGAAGAGGAGGTCCAATTCCTTACTCAATATTCCATTTATAATACATAATTACTTTTTGGGGTTTGATTCTATCACATGGTATGTGTAGCTTTAGGTCCCTTGAGATTTATCAACCCAAATAATTCTATAGATTATAATTTGCATGTGTCTTATGAAAAAATACTCCAAAAGAGGAAGAAGACATGAATTTAGACATTCTTATTTCCTATTCAAAAACTAAATGAATATAAAAACATACACTACATCAAGAGAATAGCCTACATAGAAAAATATAAAACTATAAAGGTACACACTATAGATTCAATAACTAAAAATAGATTCTTCAATAGAAATAAAGGGACACATTCAGGGGCTGAATCTACCCTAAACATATTCAAAAATACCTAAGTAGGAATATAATCTATCTTTTAATATTGAAAATTATATATTCTACACAGAGTTGATCCATTACTTCTTGACCACTTTTACACTATCACAATCCCAAAATTCTACCTAGGTGCGATTTTTTCATGAATTTTGATTTTCATATTTTTAAATTATTTTCATGTCATAATTTAAACTTTATTTTTATTTTTAACCAATACTAAATATATATAATTTAATATTTTATATTGTATAATATATATCTCCCTGGTATAATAGTTTTAATTTTTTGTGAGTATCTTAACTCATTTCAAACCAAAAATAAGTATATATTTTTTAGTTAACCTCTTAATTCTTAAAAGACCCATACATTTACAAGATTACCTTTAGAGTATTGTTTTTTTCATATATATATATGGGTATTTTAATTTTAGATCTACATCTCCTTTACAATATTTTGATCAAACCCTCTCCTTTCTTTTAACACAACCCCAAAAATTAACCTAGGAACTCCAACACCTATATTTTCATGTGTACATGGAATATCATCACATTACATGAAATACATTTACAATATCACTTATCAATATATATCTAATCCAAATAACCTATTGATCCATGGAATATTATGGTTGTTAGTTGATTAAGTATTATTTTATTAAGCTTTATGTCATATGTTGATTATGGGAAAGTTATATGTTACTTAATTTACATGATTGATTTACTCTAAGATAGATATAATTTTATAATCTATACATTATGATCATTTTTGTTAGTTATAAAATAGTATTTTATGGATATAATTATGTTTTGGGCTAACTACCTTCATTTTCATGAGGTGGATTCAAGATAGATCCATCCCTGTAAGTATTATGGAGGAAGAGCATCATCAGACAGGATGGTGTAGATGGAGACATTAGGGGGATGATAAAGAGAGAAATTAGAAACCCACACACACACCATAGTAGAATATCATGTTTTGTGATAAATTATTTGAGTTAGATAGTTTTGGTATGTTCTATTTTTTATTATGAATGTATATTATGATTTTTTGTGTTCTCAGATAATTTTATGTGAGTATATGATTTCACTAATCTAGTTTATATTGATGTTATTGGTTAGTTAATTTGATAAATATATACCTATCAAGTTTAACATGATTTACCACTATATTACACATAACTAGATATCTATTTAACAATTCTTGTTTCAATTCTTTTTATAAATAATAGATGTATGTTATTATTATCTAAGTTATTCTTAAGTGACTATTTATGTTTATAAGGTTACTATTATCAATTTTAATAGTTATATACACCTATAAAAGACATAATGAATTATAATGTCTTTGTTAAGTATTAATGAATGATTTTGGCATGGTAAATTGGATTTATATTTTGATTCAAGTATAGTGCTTAGGCAATAAACATAATGTTATGAAAGGTGTTATGGATAATATCATCATGAAAGAATTATATAAATATTATTGTGTTTTTTTAATCATTTGATAAAAGTGTATGGTTATTTATTTAAAACTAGAGGTTTAAATTATAGTTTGAGGTCGAATGCATAGTGTTTGCTTTTGGATGATTTGGTAATAATTATAGTAGTATTTTAAAGTCATATATGTATTACCCATGACAAATATTCATTATGTTAATTGACGTATTTATAGTCAACATTTATTCAAATAATATTGATGGTGGACTTATCATTTACTTAGTTTACATAAGCTACAAAAGTTGATGCTAGATTTGATTAAGTCAAAAGGAATGCATATATTAATAAGGATATATAATGATTATTTCCATAAGTCATTAGGATGTTTAGAGATGATTAGGGTTTTTAATCTCTCATTGACTCTAGATAACAATAGTTATTATAAAAAATCATGATATGATTTTGGTTGTCGGATGAATGAGAAATGGTGGTGGATTATAGTTTATAAGGGGTTTTGTTGAGCTATTTTATCATGCATACTTCTAGTCAATTTTGTCTATCAATAATTTAGGAACAATTTATAGAAAGTAAGGCGATGGAAAATAATAATAAAAAAGAGGAAGAAGAATCTGAGGTTGTATACACCCTAAATTGGTCAAACAACAACACATAACATGTCATTTCATAGTCCTTTCATAAGATACTCTAACTAGAGAATATGAGCCTTTTTTATATTATCCATGTTTTTATTTTATTCATTGTGGTCTTATGTTATGCTTAAGTCACCTTTTTGCCTATTTTCGATCATCTTGAGCCTTTAGAATAGTCATTCCACCTCAATTAGGGTAATTTTTATGTCTTCTTTCCATCCCCTTAGGTCCTATGACTGTAGGATAGAAGTGTCGGGGTTGGACGATAGCATTAGTGCCACTAGTGTCCATTTCCAGTGCTCTTGCGTAGGACCATTTTGAGTTCTAATGGTTAGTTTCTTTCACAAGTTGAGTATTACCCCTTTTCTTAGCTTTTTCCTTAAGTTTTACCATATTTACCAAATAAAAATAAATATCCCAAATTCAAAATAAAGAGTCTCATATATAAAGGACATCATAAGGAATTTTATATCTATCACTTACTACTTTCGCACATTAAACTTAAAAAAAATTAGTCAATAGTATAATTGAGAATTTTGTATCACACATAGACTTTCATGCTTGATCAAGGAAGGGATTAAGTGAAAGCAATTCTTTAATATATCATGAAAATTGATTATGAATGTTCCCTAAGGGATAAATACATATGATCTAAGACCCTAGCTTGAGGGTTAATGAAGGCAGAAATTAAGACAATAAGGGTTATAGGGATTGAAAGTGATAATGAGTATGATAGTGAACATGCAAATGAATATGAAAATGAGGGTGATTATGAAAAATATGGAAATTATGAAAATGCATGGAAAATTATGATTATTATGCACATAGTGACTAATAATATTCATCTCATGTTTATAATTCTTCTCTCACTCCTCTCAAACATAATGCACTTCCAAATGTTGCTTCTACTTCTATGAATGATTGTGTTTCAAATAATGCACATATTCATGTTAATATTACATATTCTATTCAATTATAATGTGATACACTAAAACATAAATATAACAATGAATCTCCCAAGACACTCCTCACTATAGTAGAACCCAATTCTCACTCTTCACCTAAAGATAATGGTAGCCCACCTTCCTCTAGTAAGGTCCAAATTACCATTACTCCCAAGGTTCAAGTGAGCACAACCCCTCTTTATGATACAATTTCTAAACGTAGAATTCCCATGGCTAAAATTAACAATCAAATTTAATGATTAATTGAACCACTTCAAGATGCTAATGTACCATCCTAGGAGATTATCTCTTTAATACATGTAGTTGGTGAATTACAACACCAAATACATCTCCTTACATTTGAAAACAAGGCCTATAAGTCTTGGGTGGATGCCAATGATCTACATGGTAACCCTATTTTAAATACATTTATTAATTCTTCATTACCTAATCATTTACATATAACATCATTGACTCACTTTGATGGAACTGCAGATGCATTCATACACCTTTCGGCCTTTCAAAAGGTTTTGTCATTTCCTACATGTCCTTTGATTCTACTCAAGTTATTTTAGCAAACATTAGTGGGGGAAACATATAATTGGTTATTTCATCTCCTCCCATTAGTTCCTTGCACACATATGATGATTTAGAGGAGGCATTTCTTAGACATTACATAACAAACATAGGCCCTCCTGTCACATATGAGAAATTTGCAACTTTACATCAGAATACTTTAGAGCCAATTAGTGATTATATCTTATAGTTCAAGAATCACTTGTTAAGATTGATATTAAAATAATTAGATTTATATATCTATCATATATTTATTAAGGATATTCACCAAACTCTCCTTGAGCATCTACTATATCAGACATAGTCTTCTTTTAGGCACTTATACTACACAGTTTTAGCATTGGAAAAAAAATTAGGATTGATTGATGTAGATTTAGTTGATTAGATTACTATAGATTTCATAATAGTATCTATAAAAATTATCATATAGTGTACACCATGTCCTAGATAAGATAGGATACCACAACCAAAAAATCAACCAATTAAGAATTGTGAGTCAATATTCAAAGTACAACCTAAAGTATGCACTATAGACAACAACATCAAGGCACCATTATAGTTTGATTCAAAGAAGGATAACCCATCTATAATATTATGAGCACTATTATATATGAGGTTAATCACATTACCTTTTACTCATTGATCAGATCCACATCTCCTCCAAAAATAACCACATCATCCCTTTTTTAAATATCATCATATCCATAAACATAGAGATAATGATTGTTATGGACACATAGATTGCATTACTAGATGTGTTGTTAATGTGATCATAGAATTCACATATGGGGCATCAAGATCTTCTTTCAAATGGAACCATAGACCTCATTCATCCATGGCATCATCCTAGCACATTCCTTTATAAGAATCATCGATCACTCATCATGAGAGAAATGTAGATTCTAGGATAGAGCCTCATATGAGATCTCCCATTCCACCTATTCAAAATGTTTAAAAACCCATACAGTGAGAGTAGCCTACATATAGCACTATAATCAAAAGATTACCTAGTGTAATTCCATACACATATCTAGCAAAGTCACAAGCACCATAGTAGAGTACTACTCATGAAAAATATTCACTATGACCAATTTTTTTGGGTCCTCTCTCACGTAGCAATCCGTTATGGCTAATATTAAATGAATCCACATCACAGAGTACTACTGATGAGAAATATACACTATAGCCATATGTTTTGGGTCCTATCTCATGTATTAATCCACTACAATTGAGATTAAATGAGCCATCATCACAAGTTTTAACTCTAATTCAATTTATGGCTCAGTCTACACATCACAACAAATTCCATAGGGTATATGATTATGGATGGATGAGCCTTTTTAATAGCACATAGTTTCAATTGCATGACCAATAAAGTTACATTTTGTAAAATCTCCACATATAGCTACAATTAGTATATAGTATATAGTATTAGATACAAATCATATCCCTACATAACATGAGTAATAAGAGAACTTATTTAGTTGGCCAACAAGATTTAGATAGTGATATAACATAGGGTGATAGAACACACATTCATACTAACATCAGTTCATAGCTTCGATTAGTATGAAAATGATGGACCCAAAGGTCTAGCTAGCCTTTGTACTCTTCAACCACTTTTGAGGAAGTAATATGCATATCATGTTATCTTACATCCCCACATACTAACAACTAACATTTATAATTTTAAATAACTATCCATAAACAAAAAATAGCTTATCATAAATATAGATCTTACCAAATCCTATTTTACCAACATGAAACCAATGAAAATTATCCAAATAAATTACCAATCTCAAACTAACTCAACATATCCAAACCATGTACCAACCTTAAACTATCTCAATTTATCCCAACAATTTCCAAATTGCAAAACTAACAATTTTTTTTCTCACATATAATTATAAACCAAATAATATTATTTACTTACATACAACTTGAAATAGAAACCTAGAATCACACTTATCAAAATAATCAAATCAAATATTCCCTGTACCATGTTACCAAAACATATACAAACTTTAACATCAATACAATATCAACTATATCTAATCAACCATTTACAAGAAATATAACAATCTCATCTGAAATCCATAACATAGTATGTATGAGTCAAAGTCAACTTAGTATCCATATATATAATGAAATTTTATAAATATATACATCATATCAATATATAATCAATCATGAATGGGTGTCATGCCCTCACTCTCAGTCTCACTCTCTCCTCTAGTACTAGTCCCATAGTCTAGCCTAACACCCCATGACCACACACCTTCTCAAGATCTTGAATGCCTCTTACTCAAGCTATCTCACTCTAGTAATTAACCATGATCCTCATGTATGTTGGCATACCACCTCTATAAATTTGTGTACTCATCCATGATCCATGTACTCATTGATCCATAATCAGGTGGAGGCATCCTAGCTCAACCCTTAGCTTATCCCTCTCTCCAACTACCCTAACTTATGTAGTTATAGCTATATCATCCCTATAAAAAAATGAGCATAAATTCCAATTGTAACTATTTCTCACTCAATTAAACCTTACTCCATAGCATCATTAGGAACATTAGGTTGATCTTGAAAAATGTATATTTAATGATGGTCTCACAAAACCCATCATTTTCACCTCTTACCCTAGCCTGTACTTCATCATGGCACCTTCCACTCCACCTGAACATAAAAGTACAACACTACATTAGAAATGTATTTTCAAAACAATATAATACATGCACAAAACATAAAAAATAATTCAAATATAATCAATGTTCACCTCTCACATCATTTATGTCATAATAGGGTATTCATACTCATGAGAATCCTTCCATCAATAGGATATAATGAAGCCCATAAATGCTTCATCCACCATGTGGTATATGCCTCTATGCATCTAACATCATCTACATTAGGAATATATATATCCACATCTCATACATTTAAAAGTAATGGTGATAACTCAACCTGAGTAGGTCTCCCATGAGCTCCTACCCTTGTTGGTACCCATCCACTCCTCACCCACACCCATGATATAGGGGGCACATCTTATGGTAACCCAAACTATCTAGTCATGAACTCATACTAAAAGTGCTTATACACTCCAACCTAGTGGTAATGTAAGCAATAAATGACCCTCATATATCACAACTTCCCTCCATCCTTAGTCCACCCAAGGAATCCTCTATAGGGCCTCCATATCATATCATGAGTCACCAGTCTATCTAAAAGTTATCTAAAGTGATTACTATCCTAGGAGCTCAGATATCCAGTTACTACATACTCATCCAACACACACACACACACACACACACACACACACACACACACACACACACACACACACACACACACACACACACGTAATTGTATATATAAATACAAATATATGTTGAAAGGTCAAGGTTTCAATTAAATTCTTTTTGAAATAATTTAAAATGGTTTTAAAAATATGGGTATGAGATATATACTTAGTGTCATTGTCAAAATATGTAGCTTATATTACTTAATATATATGAAACCTAGGTTTATTTATGGTCAAGTCATTAACATAGGAATCCTTAAACCTAATAAGGATGCCAATAGTAGATTTTTAGGTGAGTAAATAGTATATTTTATTATCTAACTAAACAATTATTAATTGAACTTATTATTTATGGATTGTGGATGCATTAAGGTTTGAGTTATTTTTTAAGAATTCCACTACATATTTACTTAAAGAGGAATTTTTAAGTCTTAGATAGAGGAATTACTTCATAATATAGATGAATTTCTTATTATTTATACAAATTGATTTAGACAATATAATAAATATGGATTGGTTATTGCCTATCAAGTGTACCTTTTTTTGGAATATGTAAACTATAAGACTAAGATATATAGTCACATAATTCTCAATGTTAGACATAAAATTATTGAGTGTATGTATTTTTATCATATTTATATACAATTAATTCAAATTTTAATAAAAATTGAATGATTTGAGTAAATTAAATAAATGGAATTGGGATAAAATTAGTTGATCGTGTATGAATGTTAAATCACATGTATTCTATGTTTTTAGTCAAACAAGTAAATTGGGAATTTTCCAATATATAATAGGGTATTGAAACTATTTTATTAGATAGATGTATACTTATAGTATACCTAATACTATAGGATAATTAATAGTGGATGTATTCCTAGAGTATATTGTAGTATATAAAAATTTTAGATAAGAGTTATATATATATATATATATATAGACACACACACACACACACTAATAATGTTTAGCAAAATATCACTTGTGTACATATATATATATATATATATATATATATATATATATATATATATATATATATATGTACACAAGTGATATTCTCTTAAACATTATTAGTATAATAGGTAAAAATTATTACTTTTTTTATATTTTTAATGTTCATATAAATAATTTAAATAAGGTTTTTGATTATTAGATACAAATCTTATTGAATTGATTATGACTAGCTTCTAGAGGATGAATTGTTAAAGGAATAGGAAAGAATATTGTTGGAGTAATTTTGAATGTGAGAAATGGGTAGGAAGAAGGTGATTTTAAGTCTCAACCTTCATAAGGGATATTTATAGGAATAGGCAAGAAGATTGTTGGAGGAATTTTGAATGTGAGAAATGGGTAGGAAGAAGGTGATTTTCAGCCTAAAGATACCATATAGGGCATGATAGCTTCATTGGAGGCTCTTGTTTCACTAGTCATCTTGAAGGATTCTTCAGTGCACATGTTCGAAACAAGCCAAGGTCCATAATAGACAAAACCTAACTCCACTAAAGGAAAAAGACCTATCTCATGGGCTGACTTCATGGTTATCAAGTGTCCTTCCAAAAAATCCTTAAAAGTTTCCTTTTTGGTTCCATATGGTGATAAAAATTAGGTATGTATCAAGGTTAAAAAATCTATCATATAGCACATTGACTCTAAACTATCAAACTATATTCTAGATAAATTCTGTGACTTTAGGCTGAATATTGACTCTTTTTACAAGTGGGCAAATTTAAAATGGTGATCCAAGGGTCAGATTGATATAGCTATAATACCCAAAAAAAAAATCTTGTTAACTTTTATCATTCTTAATATTTTATAAATAATCTCATTAGAGGTCCTTGGTTTATGGGTAAATCCATAGTCAATTTTTGAAACTAGAAGGTAGATCTTAATTTGGATAGCACAGTCATGGAAGACATTCCTATCTAGGTAAAACTACTAGAGTTTCCTTTGGAATTATGGGCCCTATATGTTAATTTAGGAACCATAAGGGCCCTTAGCCAACTAATATCTATCAACCCTATGACTAGATCTAGATGTTGACTATTAGCAGCATGTGCTTGCATGTTTATCTTAGTTGATAAACCCTTGAATAAATCCATAAAGATAAAATCCAAATATGGGGTTTGGAACCAATGTATAGAATTTGAAAAGGATTTAAAAATTTGCAAAACATATGACATTCTAAATCACTCATCCAAAAAATTTCCCTCTAAGCAAGAATCCATCCTTCCCCCCACTCCCTAATGGGTTAAGAGACCTTTCTCCTAAAACCCTTCTCCCCATATCCCAACTATTTTCAATCCCCCTCCCCTCTCAAATCACCTTCCTTCCCACTCATAAACTCAATCTAGCTCTTATTAGCTTGGGGAAAATGTTTCTAGATGGAGATCCTCCTAGGCCTTCTTCAACCTTGAGGATTTCTATTCCCCCTTAGGTTGGTTTAGACCTCGAGACCACAATCACTACTTTCAAGGATGCCAAGGTAACTAGAACTACTCTTTCATTGGTGGAAATTTTAGCTGAAGTAACATTTGCATCTCCTATTGTACCTTCTTCATCTCTTAAGGAATCGCAAGGAGACACTTAGACAAACTCACCCTAGACCATATCTTTTGAAGCCTTATTGCTTGACAAGCATCCAATTCTTCAAGAACTAGCACTTGCTCAAGATAATCAAACATTGATTAAATGTTTAGAGGAGCCTAAGCCATTTCCCCCTTTTGAAGGTTAATTCTCCTTTATAAACAAAATATACAGTTCCAAAATAATCAAGGAAATGGATAAGGAATAGTGAATGAAAGTCTAACCAAAAAAAGTTGGGAAAAAGGTTGAAGTTGGTAAAGAACCAAAATATTTAGGTATACCATCTAATCAAAACTCTAGAAAAGAAGAAACAAATAAGTAGGTAGCAAAGGGTACATAGATTACCCTTAGACATTTTAAAAGCAATAAGAAATGAAAATCATCTCCTTAAACATAACGGGCTTGAATAACCTTGAGAAATAGAGGTTGGATAGAAACTTGGTCTTTAATCATAAACATGATATTGTTATTTTTTAAGAAACAAAAAATTTAGTTGAAAGACTTTTGAAGAATGAAGATAATATATGAGATAAATATTTGTGTAGTAGTAGTAGCTCCTGAGGTAACTCTAGAGGTTTATCAGTCTTTTGGGATCCTTTTATCATGGAGGGAAATTTCCTCTTAGAAATTGACTCACATGAGAGTTTTTTTCCAAAGAAATTAACACTAAAAAGAACTGGGTTCTTGCTAATATGTACGCTCCTAATTCTAGGAATGATAGAAGAAAGTTATGGTAGGGTCTAATTGATATTATAAAACTATTTAAAGATCAAATTTGGATAGTGGTAAGGTATTTCAAATCTCCTTTATATTTGAATTAAAATAAAGGGGGAACCTATTCCCTTAATTATAGTATGTTATATTTTAGTGAATTTATTGTATAATAAAAACTAATAAATGTTGACTTAAAAGGAAACCCTTTCATTAATTCAAATAGGATAATAGGTGATAATCTCATTCAAGTTAGACTTGATAGGTTTTTTTATCTCTTTGAAATGGAATTTAGATTCTATCAGATCCCTCTTTTCTGTTCCTAGGATCAAGTCAGATCACAACCCACTAGTGTTTTCTAGTGAAAAGATGACCAAAGCAAAATGTACCCCTTTCAGATATGAGAAAATATGGATCCCCAACCTAACCCTAGAGGATTCTTTGAAATAATGGTGGAAGTTCCTAGATCAAGGTTCTTATATGTTTATTATTTCTAAGAAAATCAGACACATTATGTTTGAACTCAAAGTTTAGAACAAGGAAGTTTTTGTAAACATTTTATTACAAAAATGATATATTGAGGAGGAGCTAAGCAAATAAATACTTCTAGTTCTACCCCTTCCATGCATTCAAAATAAAAGGAGCTTCTTAGTATTTACCACAACCTAAAAGGTAAGGAAGAAACTTACTGACGCCAAAAATCAAGGAAGACTTAACTCAAGGAGGGAGATAAGAAAACTAATTACTTCCATACCTTAGCATCCAAGAATCATCAACACAATTATTTACATAAATTAAGGGAGAATATGCTAACTAGTATAAGGAAGAAAAAGACATTGACCCACATATAGTTAACTTCTATAAAAATCTCCTAGCTTATGTCCCTTCTCAAGACATTCAATTAGAAGAAAATGTAGTTAATCTCATTTAGGGAACCATTTCCCATGAAGATAACACATCAATTCTTTATCCTCCCTCAAATGAAGAAATCAAATCCACTGTATTCTCTTTAAAAGGGGATAAATCCCCTAGCCCTAATGGTTTCCCTTTATTCATTTTTAGGTTTTTTGGGATATAATCCAAAATGAAGTTTGCTTGGATATGACTAAATTTTTCAAAGCTAAAACTATGATACAATATTTCACTAACACTTTTTTATTTCTCATTCCTAAGAAGCAAGGGGCTAGCCAATTGAATGATTTTAGGCCCTCACGTCTTTGCTCCACTTGTTAAAAAAATTTCACAAAAGGTCTATCCCTAAGAATGCAAATGTTGTTTCAAAAATCGATTGTGGAGCAATATGGGGCTTTTGTGTTTGGTAGACAAATTTTGGATGGCATCATCATTTATCATGATACTATTCATTCAATGGCTAATTCCTCCTGACAAGGTATGTTCCTCAAACTAGATATGAATTAAGCTTATGATAGACTTTCATGGAAATATTTGGATAGAATCCTCCTTAAGTTTAGGTTTAATCAAACCATCAAAAACTTGATATTTTCCTACATATTCACCCCCATATATTCATTAATAATCTATGGGGTTCACATGGGTTTTTTCCTCACAAGAAGAGGTCTGAGACAACGAGATCCTATATCTCCCTATTTATTTATCATTACGATTGAAACTTTGAGTAGGATCATTGATACAACTAGATATTCTAGTGTAATCAAGGGAATCCTAGTGACTTTAAACACCCTACTAGTTACCATTTAGAAATTTATTGATGAAACTCTAATGATGGGAGAAGCTTTGGTTTTTGAAGCGAAATGCTTTAGGAAAATCCTTGAAATCTATGAGATTATTTTTGGCCAAAGTGTCAACTTCATCAAAAGTTCCTTATTTTTCATAAACACTCTACCCTCCCTAAAAGAAAAGATCTGAACGATAATTGGTTATGATATGAAGAATATCCTATCTTCATACTTTGGCATTCCTCTCTTATATGGAACTACGAAAACAAAATTTTGGAATCCTCTCATTGACAAGATTCAAAGGAAGTTATCTAGGTGGAAATGGAATGTGTTGTCTTAGGATGGAAAATTATAGCTTCTTAAGAGTTCACTAAAAAGTATACCTATTTATTTCATAACTTTATTTGTTATTCTATGTAAAGTGGTAGATCAAATTAAACAAATTCAAAATAACTTCTTTTGGAGGGGAAAAAAGGATAGATTTAAATTTCTTCTTATCTCCTAGAAAAAAGCATGTCTCCCTTATTCTAATGGATGATTGGGGCTCATCGGGGTGAGAATTATGAATCAAGCTCTCTTCGTAAAGCAATGATGGATGGTAATCAATGAATACATTCATTAGACTAGGATTATCAAGGCCAAATACTTAAATCATGGGGAGGGTTCTTGATTTTTGGCTAAATATGGCCCTGATAATGGTTCAACTTTTTGGAAAACATTGAGAGCTAGAAAGGATATTCTCAGAAAAGGGTTAAAATAGAATATTGGTAGAGGTAATAAAGTTGATTTTTGGTAGGACCTTTGGATCAAATCCCTACTATTTTCCTTACCTCAAGTGGTGTAGTTATATATTTATTTCAAAGAGACCATGAAACAAAAAGTATGTGACTATTGGAAGGAAATTGATGGTAGAAAAAGGTGGAATATAATGCATAAATAATGCCCAAATTATAACTAAGATATTTTATTACAATAAATAAATATTACACTATAGAACATTCACATCAATATCTTCCCAAAATAAGATGTTCTTAGTTGGAAAGAGGATCCTAGTGGATTGTATTTAGTTAAATTTGGATATATTTCCCTATAGGAATAGGCTGAAATTAAAGAGATTTGGAATGTCTTATGGATAAAGAATCGCATCCCAAGTACTAGTGTATTCTTATAACTAGTAGCTTAGAACAATATTCTAATCATGGATGATCTCATGAGAAGGGGAATTTGAATTCCCAATAGGATGTGTGCTCTACAAATAAGAGGCCAAATCTATAGAGAATATTTTCTATCGTGTTCCTTTTCCTCCTCCATATTTTAGCCTTTCTCCAGCCCTTCCACCTACTCATGGGTAATGATTAGTACTATTAAGGATCTAATATATCAATAGAAGCCCATTTGGGATTACCTATCATTAAAATTTTGGTGGAATCTGGCCCTTCCCCATACATTTTGAGGCATTTGGATCTTAATAAATTTGATTATATTTGACAACCTTGAACCTAGCCATTCATCCATTTTCAATAAAATAATGGCTTTTGTTAAATAAAATTAGATTTCCTATGCTTTGTCCTTTGATGGGCCTTCTTTTCCTCCTTGTCCTAGATTTTCCACTAGCTTAATCTTAAAATCCTTACTAAAACTAGCAAATAGTGTATTGATAAATCTAAGGTCAAGCTGATTCTTCCTCTTCACCATTGGTTCAAATTGAATCTTGATGAGGCTGATGAAGGAAATTTGGACCTCGAGGGAGTGGGAGGTGTTATCCAAGATTCTTACAAGAATCTTAGGGTAACATATGTGAGACCTCTTAGGATCTAAATGAAACATGTTTTTAAATCCAAAGATACATTATGGGGCATTGGTCTCACAGTTAATCTTGGCATAGAGTGTTTATAGGTGGAGGGATATTCCATGAATATCATTAGTTACCTATAAGGATTAACTCAAGCTTGCTAAAATATAATTGGGATCATAGATGATCTAAAAAAATTGCTTACCCACTTCAATGGAGTGCCCATTGCCCATGTGTATAGAGAGGGTAAAAAATATGCCAACAAAATGGTTAACCTAGGGGTTTATAGTATCTCCCTTACACATTGGCAAGGTGATGAGGTATTCCCTAATGATTGACAAACATCACTCCACAGAGTGATATGATGATCCTATTAATGATTCAACACACTCAACATAAGAGAAGAGATGCTCACATGTGCAAGGACATCATTACCCTTTCAAGCCTTAAGGATTTTCATGCATGGATTAATTTCAAACTAAGAAATAATATTTTATATGTTTCCATTTTCAAAATCATGAACACTTTCATTCCTAAGGATTTTGTCCATGAAAATTATAGTAAAAACACAAGATAAAATAGTAGGTGAGTGTGATAATGTTGAGCCTATCTCTTATGAAAATGTGAAGGAGGATGAATATGTGTGAAATAAGATGATCAAATGGGGGTTAGAGACCTATATTGAAAGTTTGATTGTCATAACATAATGTTTTCTAGATATTTTGATCATGATTAGATTTATAGGGAAGTCCACATGCATAGGTTAAAGATTTTGATCACGAAGGTGGTAATAAGGGAGATTAATAGTATGGAATGCTAAGGAGTGAATGCATTCAAGGACAAGAAAATGAAATAAGAGATATTTAACATCTTCTATAATAAAGAGAAAAAGAAGCCAAAAATTTTGAACTAGAAAGGGTTCATGAGGGTGGATTTGCCTAACAATTCTCCAGACATGTGTTTATAGATAATTAGATATATCATGTTAGAAGGGAGGCACATGGTAATTTTCTCACATCATTTCAATTTGGTTAACCATTTTATGGGTCATACTATCAACTTACCCTTTTTTCCTTAAATTTATGGAATCCTTGATCATAAATTTTAAGAGCAATCCCTCAATGGACATTATTAATGAAGGGCTCATTCTACTTCTAGTAAATAAGGGAGAGTCCATTTGATCAAAGGTAGTGATGGAGGGAATCAACATCACCAATGAACATGAAAAGTTAGGTAGGGATGATGAATTTTTCATGGATTTTGAGTTTGATAAAGTAGGGGACCAGAATGAATATATAGGAGAGGATTTTATGTATGAGGAGACTAGTTTGATAGGTAATATTATGAGGGATTCAAAAATTATGACCCCATTAGTTATTAGGGGTCAGGATTTCTTAAACCTTAAGATGAAAGAAGACATTGAGTAGTCTGTTGAAAAACTACATACCAAAGTGATAATTTAGAAACTACTATACATATAAATATCAAATGAGTTTTTTAAATTGAAATGTCTTTTGGCTCAAGGTACATCTAATCAAGGAAATGACAAGGAGGAATTTGGCATGACTAAGTTCACTTCCCCTACTTTATAACCACTCACAAGGGAAATAATGAGGAAAATAGAAAGGATAACAAGTAGGGAAAGGAGGATTTCAATCCCACTAGAGAAAAGTGTAAGAGGTTGGATAAGGAGAACAAGTAGGGAATTTGGAATCAAACTATAGGAAAGAGTAACAAAAATTAGAATATAAAGACCAAGATATTTGTCTATTACCCTGAGTCCAAGTAGATGGACTAGTCAGTTAGTGGTCTAGGTCTCTTTTGGTTTTTTACTAACTTTTGGTGTCTTTTATGCTAAAGTTTCTACTTAGATAATAAGTTTTATCTCATTCTATTTTTCTGATATATCCTACATATCTTTCACTTTTCTTTTATATGGGTACAAGACCCATCAAGCAATTTATTCACCTATCAAATAAAAAATAATGAGAAGATTTTGTTATTTATGTGGAATGTGACCAAATAAATAATCTAGTGTTTTAAATGTTTGCTTCAGGGATGAAATAACACTATAAGCTACTTTGTGAATAGGGTAACTGACATTGTAGATATGATCATTATCTAGATGGTAGGTTATATTAAGGACTATTTTTTATTCTATTTATTAAACATTAGTAAACTAGATTATATTAGATTCATTACATCACATTTGATGGATGAAATCTATGTATTTAATATTTCTATACTTAGCATATTTGAATAAGCTCAAAGTAAATATTTTGAATGAATGTATTATTTTTTATATTGTATATGTTAACCAAATCTAGCATTTTTGACACTAAATACGTAGTGGATAGATTCCACTAGCTTAATTAGCACTGTCAATATAAGATGAGGCATAAATTGATTGAGTGGTGTGTATACAATTAACTGATCTTAGATATCAATAACTATTGAAAGTTTTAAATAAAGTAATGTTTATAGTTAGACATTTTCAATTCATATGTTGAAAAAAAATTTCATATTTGTGTAATATCATGTTAGAATGGATTTATTTATATTTCACATTATGTATTAGATATCTACAACACATGGATTTTAATTTGTTACTTTGGATTCTCATACCATCATTAACTACCCATCCATGAAGGGAGGTCCATTTCCTTGATGGGAGATAGTGTGGGGGATCTATGGTCCATGGTTGGTGTGGAAAGGCACTCAGATGATGCTCTCCCTCCTAGGAGGAGATACTACACTTGAGATTATAGATTGATACTTGAGTCATGGAGACTCATGCTATATGAAGATTTTGACATGTATTATTATTTGAGATATTATTTATTACTAAAAAATATAATATTTATTCATTTTACTTATATAGTAGTGGTTTTAATTTTGTATTAGTTGTAGCTAAAATTAAACTATTATTTTAATTATTTAGATGTATTTATTATTTATTCAACATTATTCATGATTTTTTATATCTATTCATGGTGATCATTAGCTAAGTAGATTAGTTATAAACATTGTGGTTAACTAAATTAATGTAATTAGTTAAATATCACTAATTATATTTATCATGGTGAAATCTATGAGATAAATATGTGTAATTTATTTTTAAAAAATTACTATATTCTGATAAAACCTAGTGGGGTTGTTACATTATGTTATCAGAGATAAGGCCTAAACTCTTGGACTTAATGTGTTTTCTAACACCCACTTATTATCCTATTAGTAAGGAAGAACAATGGTGTGTGATAGGCTAGGAGGTGAGGGTACATAGAATACCAATCAACCTTTTGATCCAAATCAATTCACCTTTGAGAAAGCTATGAAGTTAGATCAAATCCTTATAACCATACAAGAGTCTAGGGACTAAATTATGGCCCTAGAATAGGAAGTTCATGTGCATGAATAGGAGAATCATGAAGAACATGAATAACATCTTAATAATAATGAACATCCTCAAGAGTAGAGGCATGATGAAGTACCATATAATATGAGAGCTCAAGTAGCTACAAAGTTGGGGGAGGATATGAAAAAGGTAAATCCACCCAAGTTTGATGGAACTATATTAGGAGATGGAGCTGAAGCATGAATAATAGAAATTGAGAAATATTGTGAGATTCAAAATTATTTTGAAGTCATGAAAGTAATCTAGGGAGCTTATCAAATTGATGGTGAAGCATAAACTTGGTGCATAAAGAAGAATATTGATAAACCTCAAATTAACGACCATAATATGGGAACATTTTGTGACATTATTTAGGTCATGATGGTTTCCATAGCTATAATTTGGCTAAATTCTTACAAATTTTTAGAATCTTATGTAATGGGACTTATTTATGAATGAATTTAGGAGAGATTCACCTAGATATTGTAGTATATACCTTGGTATTGGGCAAATCAGAGGTTTTGAATTAGGAAATTCATCATGGGAATAAATTACAAATTGGTTGTGAAGTAGATGTTCATGGTCCATCTATTATGGAACAAGTTTTTGAGAAGATAGTCAAGTAGGAACATAAATTGAAATCTCTTTCCCAAGTTAGAGATAATTTCAAAAAGAAGTTTAGAAGTTCTAAACCAATTTTCAAAAAAATAACTAGAAGCAAAGGAGTGGAGGCTCCAAGATTCAGTTCAATAATCAGAATGACAAGTTTAAGCATGGTTCAGAGAAGATGAAACATGGTAATGGTTTCAAGGGAAACTAATAATATAATAATAAAGGACCAGTTGGATGTTGATTCAAATGTGAAGGTGACCATTATGCTTGATTTGAGTAATAATTTAGGTGATAATTCAGGCAATGGTTCTACCCTAATTGATTGAAAAAATTCTAAGAGCCATAAATTTTGCACCATAGCTCTAATATCATCATGTCCTCCTAATTAATAGATTTATAATGGTTAAAATAGGGATTCAATCAGAGCTATGGTCAAAAAATAGGGGTTCTACATATCAGTAACATAAATTCTAGCAACATATCCATGCAGTTGTTGATAATCATTAGGCTAAGTATCAAGCTTCACCCATATAACTATAATTTATTTTGTTTGATCATACAATTTCTATTTTGATTCAAATAGGAGATATAATTTTTTTTCATTTCTATTATAATTCTTATCAAATTATCTAAAAAATCTAGAGTTATGGCAATTACATGGTTAGTATATTATGAGAATGAGTCTAAGTTCAAAGTTGACAAGTGTTTAGTCAAAGTAGAGATTAGGTTCCCTAAATTAATTATAGTAGTAAATATTTTTAATGTATTATTAGGGTCATATGATGTGATCCTAGGAGTCAATTTTATTTCAAATCATAAAGCCATGTTTACTGTTATCTTAAAATGGTGGAGTGTCAAGATGATTTTGAAAATCAGACACAACTTTAGAGTGATAAAAAGGAGTTGAAACTAGGTCAATGTTTTACAATTCAACTCAAGAAAGCATAAAGGAAGGGATTGTAATATTTGATCATTAATATAAATGAGATGGAGGAGTCTAAGGAACCATCCATTGAAGATTATCCTTTTCTAGGAAACTTTCATGACGTGTTTCTAAAATAATTACTAGGTTTACCACCCAAACATGAGTTTGATTTCTTGATTAATATCATACATGGATTGAAACTAAATCATAAGGCATTAAAAAAAATTACAACCACTAAATTTGTTGAGTTAAAGGAAAATATTTAGGATTAGGTGTCAAAAGTGCTAATTTGACCAAGTATGTCATCTTAGAGTAGACCAGTTGTGTTAGTCAATAAGAATTATGAAACTCTTTACCTATTTATAAATGACTAGATGTTAAACAAAGAAATTATCAAGAATACATATACATTACCATGTATTGATTATCTCTTTGATCGAATGCAAGGGAAAAAATTCCTTTCTAATATTGATATGAGATTAGGGTATTCATCAAGTGAGAATATACAAGGATGATATTCCAAAAATAGTGTTCAAAACTCAATATGGGCATTATGAGTTTATAGTGTTACCATTTGGATTGAAAAATAGTCCAACAAAATTTATGAATCTTATAAAAAATGTGTTTAGATACTATCTAGATCATTTGGTTTAGTATTTATAGATGACATACTCATTTATTACAAGGATGAGGAAGAGAACTTACAACATCAAGAATTGGTTTTGTAGTGTTTTGTGAAATCACATATTGTATGGAAAGTTATTCAAGTGTGTATTTTTCCAAAATAAAGTACAATAACTAGGACATATTATCTCTATAGATGGTATTTATATGGATCCAACAAAGATAAAATCCATAATGGAGTGGATAACACCAAATAATGTGCATGAGGTAAGGAGTTTCATGGGATTAGATGGATATTATAGGAAATTTGTTTCAAATTTTTCTAAGATAAATAATCTAATTACCTTTCTTCAGTACAATAGTCAGTTTTTTTCTTAGTCATACAAGTGTGAGATAGCCTTTTAGGAACTAATAATAAGGCTTAATTTGGAATTAGTGATAAGAGTTCCTAATTCTAATGTAAATTCTTAGTGATCATTGATGCATTTAAGGATGGAATTGGAATATTTATTATTCAAGATTATTTAGTGGTAGCCTATGAGTCTAGGAAACTAAAGCCATAGGAAACTAATGTCTAGGAAACAAGTGTGCATGCTTTACAATTTTGGAGGCATTATTTGTTGGGAAAACTATTTGAGCTCAAGACTGATAACTTGGGACTCAAGTACATTTTCACCCAAATTAACTTGAATGTTCATCAAATATGATGGTTAGAATTCCTATCTAATTATGATTTTTATATTAATTATATCAAAGTTAATGAAAATAGAGTAGTGCATGCTCTAAGCTATAGGAGGTCCATAGTATTCATGGCTACTATCAAGAGTACTTTTTAAGATCAGGTAATCAAATTTTCACCATGAGATGAATTCTATGAATATATCAAGAAAGTATTATTTGAGAATGCTCAAAATCCTAGGTATAATGGATTCAAGATAGAGAGTGGTGAATTTTTTTGACACATTGATATGATGTATGTGCCTAATAGATAGAATATAATGGTCATAGTGCTAAATGAATTACACAATACCTCATATTAAAGACATACATGAGTAACCAAGATCATGGATAAGATCAAAACACTCTATTTGAGAGAAAGAATCAAGAAAAATGTGATGGATTATGTGTCTCATTGTTTGTAATGTCAGTGTGTGAAACTTGAACATGTGCATCTAGATGGATTGATATATGCACATGATATACCAAAGTGGAAGTGGAAGGTGATTAACATGGACTTCATCTAAATATTTTTTTTATCATGTAAAACATGATATGATATTGGTTGTAGTTGATAAACTAACCAAGGTAACCCACTTCATACTAGGAAACTTGATAGATGATAAAACTATGATTATAAGAAGATTCATGAAAGAGGTGTATCAAATACATGGTTTTATAGAGAAGATCATTTCAAATTGAGATTCAGGGATAAATTATAGGTTTTGTTTAATCTAAATTCATCTCTCGATACATAGTTGAATTTTAACACTACTTATCACCTAAAAACTAATGTATAGATAGAGCAAGTTAACTAGGTTTTAGAGTATCTTCTTCATATGTATTGCACGGAAAATAAATATAAGTGGGAGGAGTACCTTCCATTGGTTGAGTTTTTTTACAATAAGTCATACTAATTAGCATTGAAGATGGATCCATTTGAGGCATTTTATAGAAGGAGGTGTAGAACACCAATCAATTTGTAAATGTTAAAAGACAGGGTAGTGTTTAGACCTAAGATGCTTTCACAAATGGAAGATCAAGTTAGGACAATTAGGAAAATTTTGGTTGATGCCAATGATAGATATAAAAGTTATGATATTCTGAAGAGAATAGTAAGGTAGTTTTATTAAGGTGATAAAGTGCTTCTATAGGTTAAGACTCAAAAAAGATCGACTAAATTTAGGACATTAGAAAAACTCTAACTAAGATATGTGACACCCTTCAAGGTTTTGGAAGTGGTTAATCTTATAGTATATAGTCTTGATTTTCCACCATATCTAGATCTTTTGAATTATGTCATTCATGTGTCATATATTAAAAATCATGTTTTCAATCCTTCACATGTGTTGGATTGGAATGCTTTGAAAGTTTTGGATCTCAAGGTGGTCATGGTAAAACCAATTAAAATAACTAACACTCTCAAACTCAGTTTGCATAATAGAGAAGTGTCATAGTGTAAGGTCTAGAGGGATTAATATTTTGAAGATAGTATAACTTGGGAGGACTATGATGAGTTTTATATGCTATTACCATATTTGTTTTCTTGATTGATTGCTACATATTTTATTATTATTTTTTGAATAATGTTTTAAATTCATAACTTGAGTATAAATTAATGTCATTAGGATGATGACCATGTTGGATTATTATATAATCTAAAAGTATTTTGTTTTTAGTTAGTTCTATTTACTTTATAATAAATGGCTTGGTTCATGGGATTTGGTTTTTTTCCTCGTAACCACCTATGGAATTTTTATATGCATTCACCCCAATTTGTAAATTCATCTTAGAATAATACAATCTAATTTTTATGTGGAAAAACTTTGTTCATGATGTAATTTATGCATATTTCTATATTACCCCTAGGTGATTAGTGGTATTAGAGGCACATCATGGAGAATCAGAGGGGAGAAAAGGTTGAGAAAATTCATAATAATATACTATGAAGTATGGTAGAATGGAAGACTCATAGAAAATCCATTAACAAAAATAAAAGTTCAGATAAATATTATGTGTATGGTCATGGCTGGGAAATCATGAATAAGAGGTAAACTTTTTCTCTGTGTATTTTTTTAATATGCATAGTGCTCAAGAAAAAGTAATCAAACATATGACAGGAAGATACATTGACCACATATATAAATTATTGAGATAAATTAGGAGAATACATTACATTGGGAATTTATCAGAAAGGTCTACTTTTAATTATTTCCTTCATTTAGCTGGTGGCTCTTTTCATTTGACTGGTGACTCTTTTCTTTAATTATTGACATCATTTTTTATTAGTACCATGATTTAAAGTGTGCTAGCTTGCAAATGTATCCAAGATTAATTGATGACTTCATATTCATAGCTCTAGATCTTAATCTTTTCTACATACTTTCTATCAAGAGGGAGGTTGTTCATTATTTTATGAATCAAACATAATTTTTAGTTAGTTTTGTTTAGTTTATAATAAATGAGTTGGTTCATGAGAATTGGTTTTTTTCTCATAACCACCCATGAAATTTTTATATGCTTTCACCCCACTTTGTAAATTTGTACATGAATAATACAATCTAATTTTTGTATGGAAAACCTTTGTTCATGATATATTTTTTGAATATTTTTGTATTATCCTTGGGTCATCAAACTAGCTTTAGGGGGGAAGGATGTCACATCCTAATTTCACTTTATGATAAATAACATGTTTATCTATAGATTATTATGTTTGTTAGTTTATTAACTACTATTTGATTAAGATTTATGTCACACGCTAATTATGGGATGGTTATATGTTGCTTAATTTATAAGATTGATTTACTATGAAATAGTTGTAATTTTGTACTATGTACATTATGATCATGTTTGTTAGTTATAAATTAGTATTATATGGATATAATTATATTTTAGCCTAACTACCTTAATTTTTTTGAGGTGGATATAGGATAGATCCATCCTTTAGATTATGATGGAGGGAGAGTATCATCAAAGAGGATGGTGTAGATGGAGATGTTAGGGAGATGATAGAGAAAGAAAATGAAAACCCATGCACACATTACAATAGAATATCATGTTTTGTGATAAAATGTTTGAGTTAGATAGTTTTGGTATGATTTGTTTTCTCTTATGAATGTTTGATGTGATCTTTTATGTTTTTAGATCATTTTATGTGATTGTGTGATTTCACTAATCTTGTTGTTTTTGATGTTATTATTTATTTGATTTGATAGATATGTACCTATAAATTTTATCTTAATTTACTATTGTATTATACATAGCTAAATTTTCATTTAACAATGCTTGTTTGGATTTTTTGTATAAATAGTAGATGTATGCTATTACTTAGCTGAGTTAGTTTTTAAGTGACTATTTATGATTATAATGTTACTATTATAAATTTTAATAATTATATAAACTTGTAAAAGACACAATGAATTATAATCTCATTTTGAAGTATTAATGAATGATTTTCGCATGGTAAAATAAGATTTGTGTTTTGACTTAAGTATAGTGCCTAGGTAATAAAGATAATGTTATGAAATTTTTTATAGATAATATCATTATTAAATAATTATCTAAACATCATTATGTTTGTTGAATCATTTGCTAAAATTCTATGGTTATTTTTTTAAACCTAGAAGTTAACTTATATTTTGAGTTTGAATGCATAGTGTTTGATTTTGGATGACTTTTTAACAATTAGATTAGTCTTTTAAAGTCATATTTATATTTATCATGCCATATAGTCATCATGTTAATTAAATTATAGATATTTGACATTGCATGGAATAATATTTATGGTGGACTTGTCATCTAGTCAGTTTGCATAAGCTATAGTCAAAACACATGCATATATTATTAAGGATATATAGTGATTATTTTAAGTTGTCATTGGGAAGTTTTGATATGATTAGGGTTTCTAATATCTCATTAAATCTAGTTAGATATCATTCGTATAAAAAATCATGATACAAATTTGGTTTTTGGTTACATGAGAAATGGTGCTAGACTATAGATTAATGGGGGTTCTATTGAGATATTATGCCATGCATATTTTTAGTTAGTTTTGTCTACTAAGAATGGAGGAAAAATTCATGGAAAGTAAGTGTTAGAAAAAATAAAAGAAAGAGGAAGAAGGTTGTGAGGCATGGCATATAGAGAGTAGCAAGAAGAAAGAGGGGAAAAAAAGGTATTCAAGCTAAAGAAAGAGGAATATTTGGATTCCTTGGCATTATAATCAACTCTTACAGGTTGGTAATGTACTTTAAATTAATGTCTAATGTGTTTGATGGATTTTTGGAAAATAATTTAAAAGGGTTAATGGGTCTCATTTGTTTTCAGAATTATAACAAAAAAAATAAAAGGGATTGTATGTAGGGCCCTATGGATGGCTCGTTAATCCAAATAATCCTACATCCAACCCAAATAACCTAAACAAAATGGGTAGGGTTGTAAGTGTTTGTCATGTTTATATATACCTCTAGGGAATATTTTCTTAATTCCCTTTTCAATGCATAAATCCTTGTGAATTCATTGATTGATTATTATGTTTAAAATGTATTTTGGATCTAGTCTTATGACTCACTTTTAGTTATCAAAACCATATAACGACATAATCTATAATTCTAAAACCTAAGTAAAATAATATATGGGTTGTATGGGATTTGATTGTCTTTATGCCATTTTGTTTTTTTGTGTGAAATATGTAATGTGCTTTTAAAACATATTGACTATGTATGAACACACACACACACACACACACACACACACACACACACACACACACACACACACACACACACACACACACACAGAAAATATTAATGCTTGATGAATTATATATATGTATTTGTGTATATAGATACAAATATATGTTGGAAGGTCAAGTTTTATATTAAATTTTGGTAGCAATGATTTAAAATGGTTTTATTAAAACAAATATGTGATATATACTCAGTGACATTATAAAAATATGTAGCTTATATTATTGAATATATATATTGAATTAGGGTTTAATTCTAGTCAAGTCATAAACATAGGAAGTCTTGAACTTGATAAGTATGCCAAAAATAGATTTTTATTTAAATAAATCTTATATTTTCTTGGTTGAGTTATAATTATCAATTGAACTTATTGTTTATGGACTATGTATGCATTAAGGTTGAGTTATGTTTTAAGGATTTAACTACATATTTACTTGAAGAGTAAATTTTAAGTCTGAATAGAGGAATTAATTCATAATATAGATAAATTTCCTAGTCTCTATACAAATAAATTTAGACATTATAATAAATATGGATTGGTTATTGGTTATCAATTATACCTTTTTGTGGATTGCGTAAACTATAGGACTAAGATACATAGGCACATAATTCTCAGTGTTTGAAATAAAATGAATAATTATATGTCCTTGATCATATTTAAATGTAAGTAATTAAGATGTTAATATGAATTGAATGATTTGAGTAAATTAAATAAATGTAATTTGGATAAAATTGGTTGATTGTGTATGAATGATAAATCACATGTATTCTTTGTGTTTATTCAAATAAGTAAATTGGGATATATCCAGTATATAAAAAGGTATTGGGACTATTTTATTAGCTAGTTGTATACTTAGAGTATACAAAATACTCAATGATAATTGGAAATGGATGTCTTCTTAGAGTATACTATATAGAATAAAATATTTGTACTATATATAAATTTCAGCTAAGAGTTCTAAATATATATGGTATAATGTTTTTTAGATTTATAATATTTTTTAGATTATATTATAAGATTTATGTTATAAATCTAAAAAATATTATACCCTACGTGTGTGTGTACACAAGTGATATGATTTGAAACATTGTTAGTATAATATGGGAAAATGGGTAATTCTTTTATATTTTAAATGTTAATGTAAATCAATTAGACAAGGTATTTGATTGTTAAATACAAATCGTATTGAATTGATTATGACTAGATTTTGTTATGTATGTTGAATATGAATAAATAAATAACCAGTGTTTTAAATGTTTGTTTTAAGGATGAAATAACATTATAATTTAATTTTTTATTAGGGTAATTAATAGTGTAGATATGATCATTACCTAGATGGTAGGTTATATTCAAGACTATTTTTATAATATTTATTAGATTCATTGCATTAAATTTGATAGACTAAATGTGTGTAATTGATATTTATATACTTAGCATGTTTGAATAATCTAAAAAGAAATATTTTGAAATGAATTTATTGGTTAATATACTATATATTTTAACCAAATATTGCATTTGTGACACTCAATAAGTAGTAGATAGATTCCACTATCTTATTTAGCACCATCTAGCCAAAATAAGGCATAATATGATTGAGTGATGTGTATGAAATTGAGTATCTTAGAGATCATTAACTATTGAAAGCTTTAGCCAAATTAATTATTTTTATTTAAACATTTTTATTTCATATGTTGATATATTTTTCATATTTGTGCGATATCATGTTAGAATGGATTTATTTATGGTACACATTATACATTAGATATCTACAACATACAAGTTCTAGTTTGTCACTCTAGATTCCTACACCATTATTTTCTACCCATCAATGAAGTTAGGGCCATTTACTTGTAAGGAGATAGTGTTATGGATTTATAGTCCATGGTTGGTTTTGAAAAACACTCAAATGATGTTCTCCTTCCAAACTGGAGTATTACACTAGAGACTACACTTGAAATTACAAATGGATACTTGAGTCATGGAGACTCTTGAGTCATGGAGAAGCAGGGTCCATGGAGATTTGTATCATGTATTATTATTTTATATATTATTTATTGCTAAAAAATACATTTATTCATTTTATTTGACAACAGTGGATGTAATGTTGTATTAATCTTGGCTAAAATTGTACTATTAATTTAATGATTTAGATGTAGTAATTATTATTTATTCAACATTTTTGATGATTTGTTATATCTATTCATGGTGTTCATTAGCTAAGTGTATTATCTATAAACCTTGTGGTTTACTATATGAATGTAGTTGCTTAAATATCATTACTTAGATTTTTCATGATGAAATCTATGAGATGAATGTGTAATTAAGTTTCTTTTAAATACTATATTCCTGTTACATTCAATTATTGTAAAAAACTCATATTGGTAACCATATGAATGTTTATTCACTTTGTGACTAACCTTAATTTACATTAATAACCTTATGGTTATTTAATTCCAATAATATTTAATCATTTCATCCTTATGAAACTTTCATATTTGTTATAAAATGAATACAACAAAATGTTATTGACCATGATAGAATCTCCACTAAATTTAAAAGTACTATACATAAATCTAATGTTTTTGAATTTTATACCAATACTTATGATGGAGGCATAATATTATTAAAATAAAATTTCTTAAACATGATTCCCATGTATGCTTCTTTACTTAGCTTTCATATTTTTTGAGAGTTATACTCATAAAATGATATACTGTACTATAATAAAATAATATTAAAATAAATAAATAGTATACTTCATATAAATCTTAATCATTACCATGATGATCTAAAATCCTACATTCCTTTTGAATATATTATACCTTAAGCTTATTTAACCACTTAGTAATGTAATGCACTACTTATTACTCAATCATCTACTAGTTTTATTAAAAAAGTAAATTACATAATTTTTTATATTTAATTCTTTTAAGAAAGTCATCTTAAGAAATATTTAACATTTCTTAACTAGTCATTCCTTTAAACACTTACTCTTGATAAGATAACTCCTCATTCCAAAATAAGTTACTTTAGTTATTCTTAATAAAAAAAATGTTAATCTATCCTAGAATTCATTATTTATTTATCCTTTGTAGCTTTGATGTACAAAATAATTAAAATGATAAATCATATCCCTTATTATTTATAAAATTTTAAACATTTTATAGACTCATATTTGAGCCTTTTTACCCCTTCATCTCTCAGTACATCATAGAAACACAAAGTGATCCTCTCAAGATTTATACTAATGATATACTTACTATGAGATGATTTCATATTAGTCCTTCATGAAAAATTATGTCTTGTAACTCTAATCATATTTAAAAAATAAGTTAAGTGGAAAATATTTCATTAATGAATTTGGCATTTATTTTCACAATAACGTATGGTTCCAAGAATAAGTAAGTAATTAAAAAATAGGTAATAAGTCATTACCAGGAATCATTCTTGTTTGAAATACAAATTAATTAAGATCGAGCTCAAGCTATTATATGAAAAGTTGAAATGAGTTAGTAATTCCACAAACATCTTACTTAATGGATTTGAAAATGTTAAATATTTTTATAAAAAAATTATTTAGGGTTTATTACATGAAGTATCTTATATAATATTTTTTCTGCCAAAATTTTGATATTATCATCCTTATATTTTATCTAATATTTCACTTTTCTTATCTAGCTTCTTTCTTTTTTGAATAAAAATGTGAGCATAAGCATTGAAATCAAACACGAAAGTGAGAGACAATAGGCTTTCTACACTCCAAGCCTATATTTAATAATTTCATAATTTAACATAAAAACTTGAGAAAATTGTGGAAACATAATTTGAATTTCAAACTCACATACTATGTATTTATTTAAACTAAAAAATATATGTAAAACCTAACACAACTAACCTTAAACCTTCATAATTATGTTATATAGATTCCTTGAACTAAAATACACATAAATTATGGGAAGAGTTAAATTAGTATCCAAATTACAAAATTATACGCTAATAAAATTCATCATAAGTAAACATTATAAATTTTGAGAATATAAAACCATTTTATTTAATAATAGACCAATTTCATTCCTTGAGAAGATAATAGTATTTTATTTCTACAAATTCACAACTTAGGAATTTTTTCAATCAAGTAGTGCTTAATATTTCAAATATTTCCAAATATTTAAAAAAAAAATTGAATTCTAATAGATAAATAATCCATTTCAATCATGATTCTCGAGTGAAAATCAACACTCATTACCATGCTATACAACTATGATATAATTATCATTCCCAAATTTATCTATGTATTTCAATACAAAAGTATCTTATCTTCACAATTACTTTTTAAACTTAAATAATAAGGCTAAAACCTAAATTATAAAACATTTGTTATTTTATTCAACTAATTAAACTTAAAGAATAGGTCTAGGACCTAAATTATAAAACATTCATGCTTTTATTCAACAAATTCTTAAATTAAAATCTTATAAACAACAAATAAAAAATTTCATGTTTCAAAAAAGGATTGAAAATAATTATTTTCATAGTCTACTAACAAGACTTTTATGGATGTATGAACCCATCCAACAAGGATTAAATAACATATTAACATAAATTATCCTTAATCCATCTTCATTACACATTTATAATTATGCCTCTATATGATTATAACTCAACAATGAGTCACTAATTTATATTGAGTTACTATTAACAACATACAACATACTTCATAATTATTTTAAAACAAGATATCATAAAAAAATAAATTCAAATTTTCCTCATTCAATGACCACAATAAGAAAAAATGGTGACAATATGAAGAAAAACTTAAGATCGTTTACTCATACATAAAAATAATCATTTAAATGCCAAATTTCACTTACATTAACAGTAAAATACCTAATAAAAAATCATATACTATTCCTTAATGTACTAAGTTGAATAATATTTGATTACAAACTAAAAAATTATAAAAATTAACCAACCAAATCCAAAAATATGCAAAAGAATGAAAAATGTCATAGTCTCATCAATGTTTTCAATATTTTTTATATTGCTTTAGCAATCAATTCAATGAAAAAAATGTATATATATATATATATATATATATATATTATATATATATATATATATATATATATATATATATATATATATATATATATATATATATATATATATATATATATATATATATATATATATATTTGAGCATATTTCCAACAAGAGTCATTAAATTAATATCTTGATATGAATTTTAAATTTAACAAAAGTTATAATTACATAAAGGTTAATATTAAAAATAGACAATAATAATAATAATAATAATAATAATAATAATAATCCTTTATCTAAGATATCATTTAAAAAGAACAAAAATTGCATACAAAACATATTATGTCCTAGTGTCTCCAAATTTCATCTACACAATAATAATTTTTTCATATTCCAAAAATTTATTTCACACAAATTTATTCTCACAAAGCAAAAAAAATGTGAAACTTGACCACATCCAATTGTTGGTATCCCTACCCACCCTAACCTTCAATGTAGGGTTAGATTAGTTGATTGAATAAATGATAAAAATATTTAAAGTAAATGGGAAAAAATGAGGGTTTATAGATATCTCTTCAACTATTAAAGGTTCATCATAGATAAAAATTACAACCAAAATACAAAAATCAAAACAACGTTTTAAAATAAGTTTTCAAAAAAATAGTTTTTGAAGAAAAAGATGCTAAATCAAATGAAACATTCTTGGACAAAATTCTAAATAAAATTAAATATTATTTTTTGAAAAAACACAGATTTGTTACATCAACACACCAATAAGGGTGAGAAACATTCAAGGAAAAAAACTCTATCATGTTTTTCCAACAAG